>JAHXMU010000755.1:404278-421983 GCA_019455685.1 Philornis downsi
GCTAAGCTAATAAAATTAGTTTTTAATTTTCGTAATTTGATTTTGATAAAATCGGCGAACTTCGAAATTTAATTACGTTGCATTTTTAACTCTGGTACCAAAATGTATACAATCCAAAATATCCACAGTTGGCACAGAATCAACATAATATTATATAATATATATAAATTTTGAGATTGGAGTTTAGATAAATTGGTACTTATTGAATTGGTTGGTAATTTGTTAACCAAAAAAAATATCATTAAGGCTCCTCTATTAAAATCTAATAAAATTAATTTATAATTTTCAGAATATGAGTGTGATAAAATCGGGAAGCCAAACCACTGCAAACATCGAAATTTAACTACGTTACATTTTTAATACTGTGGATATACAATTCAAAATATTCAATCGCCACTAGTAGTAAGAATAGTCTTTTACAATCACTCAACATGCATTTTTTTTTTTAACAATAACTAAAAATGCAGTTGCTCAAGTGACTGCAATCAGTTTTATATATTTTTTTTTTTTTTCTGCCATTCCGGCAGAACTACAGCTTGCTGCCACATTAAGATTTTTGGCAGAGGAGGATTTCAACGAGGGGTCGAAAAAGACACTAATGTGGCCTTAGCACGGAGCATCACCTCCAAAATTTTAACAACACCACCAACAAAAATTTAATAAATTTGTTTTGCTTGAATGATGTAATTTGCCTTTTTCCAACCAGATGTATCCTTTGTTGGAGGACCATTGCTATTTATTTCGACGGTAAGGTCTTTCCACAATTTTAATTCTTCCAATTTTACACGGTCCCCTTTCGCAAATCCTTTTGCCAGGTCTGGATTGTTTTGCATAAAACGTAGCATTATTGCATCCTGCGTATTATTCTTGTGTTTTTCCCTTCAAACAAGGAAAATTTTTATTCAACCAAAGGAATCTTACCACTTTTATTTATTATACTTACATGTTTATTTGCAAAAATTTTTGTTTCACAATAAAAGTAGTTTCTAGAACAATGCAATTCGCTTCGATTTGATGTTCGAAAATAAAACAGAAATGAAAAGTAAAAAGTAAAATTCAGAACACCCAAGTGTCAAATTGAAGTGATTACAAACTACTTTTACTTCAAATTAGAATCTGGAACATACCTGAATAAGATTTAGTTCTGAGAAATCCATGTCAAAATATGTATCGCTAAGTTATAGATGCCACTTTATTATAAGTGTCTCTATCATTTAGATTTCTTATCTCAGCCATTGTATGCTAATTCTGACCATGTTTGTATAACTCGAAACCGGGCCACGAAAACATACCAGGGAGCTGCGGAGCAGACGAGCTGGCAAAACTAGGGACAACTTTACAGACTCAGTGGGCATGCCTCTAGCTACTTGTAAGCTCCTACTGCGAGATAAAGCATATCTGGCGGCAAATGGTAGGTAGGCGTCTGTCCTGGGCTGTAATCAATCCAGACAGATGTGGTCTCGCCTATATCTGAAGCGTTCCGTCATGACGGGGACTGAGACTGAAGGTTGCAACTAGTGACATCTGCTGGAGCTTTGGGGATGAAGAGGAGGAGGGGTCAATAGAAAACTTGCTCTGCAGTTGTCCCACGTTGGTGAACAGGCGGGCATCAACACTGGGCTCCTATTTCTTTAGAGATCTAGGAGATTTGGACGATATACATATAGATATTGTCCGACTTAAGAGCTTCTTGAGGCGCTCAGGATAGTTCAACGGGGGAAACTCGGGACATCCATATCCATAGTTTCCAAGGTATCAGACCATTCAGACTGCCACACTGACCTAACTTAATCCAATATTTAATATTAATGCAACCAAAACATTTCAAACTAGATGTATTTTTGAATTATGCTGCACAATTCGCTTTTTTTTGCGGTTAAAAATATCGGTGATAATAAAAAGCCAGCTGGCCTGAAAATACAGGGACGGTTTTGTAAAGTCAAAATCAAATTTCATTTTTCAATTTCATCCATCAATTTAATTAGAACTGAGTTGCCATTATTATCACTGCTAGGGCAAAATATTTCAATTGACTTCTTCGGCGTAATCATTTGTAAGGCAAACATCTATTCGATTTGGCTTCATTGCACCATTAACTCGGATCGACATATTTCGGCGTATAAAATAATGATCCCATTAGACTTTTCCAAGATTTTTCGCCCTTTAGACTTAAGTACCACTCTAAGCACTTGCCTAAGTTCCCAATTTACAGAAAACTTAGATTAGCAGAATTTCACATAACGATTATCTCATCGGCAATTAATTTTATTACAATTAACTTCAGCTAGAAGGCCTCATTATAGATGCATTTAGAAAATTAGCATTTAGAGAGTTTAACATTCTTATATACGAGTAAATTAGATGGCGTAAGCCTCGAAAATAAATGCATTAAAATTACAATTACCAACTAAACAAGTACAAGTTTGAATATTGTACAAGGACGTACTATTTCTTCTCATTTCAATCTTCAATTTGAATGATAATGTGAGAATGAGGACGGTTATCATAATCTTGTGCGTCGTGGCCACTCGATTTCATTTCGTCTGGCCGCCTTTGAATTGTTCGAACAGCTTGAACTTTTGAATTTTCCCCGAAGTCGTCTTGGGGAAATCCTTCATTGTTATCACATATCGGGGAATTTTGAAGTGGGCTATTTTCCCCCTGCAGAATTCTTTAATCTTGTCTCGTGTCATCGTTTCGGCTGTGTCCCGCACCCGCACGAACGCACAAACTTCTTCGCCCATGCGCTCGTCGGGAACACCAATTACCTGCAGATTATCATTTTCATTGATCGAGTGGCTCGAATTAGTGTGTGAGTGTACTGTACTTACGTGAGTTTCGATGATATCTTCATGCGTGTTAAGGAAATCTTCTATTTCTCGGGGGAAAATGTTTTCGCCACCTCGGATAATCATCTCTTTTAGACGCCCTACTATGCGACCATAGCCATCGGGCTGTAGCACGAACTGGTCTCTGTTGTAAAGTAAAGTATGTATATTGAAGCTTCACTAAGTTTCGACTGAAATTTATAGGTGCCTACCCCGTGCGCAACCACCTGTCGGCTCCTATCATTTCTTTGGTCTTTATCTCATCGCCGTGGTAGCCCAACATTGTCACATAGCCACGTACACAAAGCTCACCGGGTTGTCCAAAGGGCACAATGTGACCTTCTGCATTTATCACCTTGGCCTCGATACAGTCCTGTATATGACCTACCGTATGAAGGACTTGTTCCATCGAATCGCCTGGACGCGATTGAAAGATACCTGCCGTCGTTTCGGTCAGGCCAAACAGCGTCCGGATTTCTTTTACGCACAAAACATTCTTAATGTCGAGAAACAGTTGCGGTGAACAAGTGGCTCCACCTGTTACCGCCATTTGTAGACTATTCAATGCCATATTCAATTCCTTTTGCTTTTTGATGAGATCAACATACATGGTGGGCGTGCCATGAATAACAGTGCACTTCTCGGCCGCCACCGCTTTCAGAGAATCTTCGGGACTGAAGCCGGGAGACGGCAGTACAAGCGTAGCGCCATAACTCATGCCGGCCATAATGGTAATGACTACTCCGAAGGCATGGAACAGTGGTACTTGGACACATATTTTCTGGCCACTTAGCATATTCCGGTCGCCGATATGAATGCCGTTGTTGACAAAGTTATAGTGCGATAGCACTGCAGCTTTCGGATGCCCTGTTGTTCCCGAAGTAAACTGCACATTACAGGGCGAGTCGGGTATTATGAAAGATTGTAGTTTTTGGATGTCGTTACGATTTTCTTTGCTGCCCAAGTCCAATAATTCTCTAAACGTTAGAACTCCTTGCAACGGTGTGTCCGTATCGATGATTACAGCGTTTAAATGCGGCAAATTGACACTTTTGATTTGACCTTTTTCACAGGACGAAAGTTCTGGACATATTGAGCGTATGATTTCATAAAAGTTTTGCGATTTGTAAGTCAGAGGCGATACTATGGCTTTAACATTAACCTTTTTCAAGCAATACTCTAGTTCAGGTCCTTGGAATGCAGGATTTATACCCACCGATGTGAGACCGGCTCTGGATACGCCCAACATAGTCAAATACCAATGCATATTGTTTGGTCCCCAAATACCAACATGATCGCCTTTCTTCAGCCCCAGTTTTAATAGACCGGCGGCCACGCGATCCACTTCCTCGAGAAGTGATTTAAATGTATACCTATGACCCTCGTGTAATGACGCAATCGCCTCAATAGAGCTGTACTCTGCAGCCGCTCTTTCCAATTCCTGACCCACGGTACGGTAGACTAATGGCCTCTTGCCGAGGTTGCATATATAACTCGGTTGCGCATCTGATTGTTGTGTAGGGTTGTTGGTTGTATAACTGAAACGAAGGGAAGGTAATATTATTTCGATTTTCTAGGGTCGTAAGAGCAGAACTATTTCCAATTTGAGTTTCACTTCTTGAACATTTAGAAAAAACATTTAAAAGTGGTATTGCCGCCAAATTGGTCTTTAGAAAATCATTTTAGGAATTAGGTAGCAACCGATACTATAAAGCTATTTAATCACTAAAATGGATCCAATTATATGCTAGGAAAAATACGTCCTAGATTGCAAATGTCCACAAATTTATGGTTATTTCAAAGATTTTTTTCGGTACTTGATTTTCATAGACATTTGAATTGAGCCATACAGTAATGCCATTTTCTTCTCTAAAAATTATTCTTGCCTCGTTTTAGCGCAAAAATTCCAAACATGTAGGTCTTACTCTTTTGAGCGGTTGCTCCTTCGGGGATCAGATCAGAACTTGTTTTCTTCCTGCCAGGAATTTTACTATAACTCACAGCTGAATTGTTTAAAGCCTCATATTATAGAAAATTTTTAAAACTCGTTATTTTTTCTGAAGCGAATTTTCCTCTAAATACATACAATATTTGTTAATATAAATAAATAAATAATAATTAATGTATAAAAGATAAAAAAATGGAAAAACGGGTATTTGCAACAATTTTACATGTATTCGTTAGTTAAAAATAGTATACCATCGTACAATATAGGGTTACATATTTAGTGGTTTCAAAATCACCATTATGGAAGGCTCTCAGGTGTGTAATATCTGTTATCTGTGTTATTTATTTAGTGAAAGGTTTGCCATTTATGAATACGGATGGTTTAACAACTAAAGAATACGTAAAAATAGTTAAAACTTACTATAAAAGTGATGATTCAAACGTGGGCTTTCAATCGAACAACATTTTAAGCTTATTTCTCACTCGGTGGTTACGTCAACAAGCAAAATTGTCACATATGGGGCTCGGAGAACCCAGAAATGATTGTGGAAGAACCATTGCATCCGGAAAAAGTGACTGCTTGGTGCGCATTATGGCCTGGAGGTCTCATTGGGCCGTATTTTCTCGAAAACTACTTGAAAAGGTTCCACTGCTGCGACCAATCCAGAGGCGGTCATTTAAATGAAATTGTATTTTGTACATAATGGCAGGGTCCAAGCGTTATATGAAATAAAAGTTTCATTGAAATCACAGCCTTATTGTGAAAATTAAAACTTGGTAATGAAAATTGGATATGAATAGTGAATGTCATAATCCAAAATCATATACTTTTCTAAGGGACCGCATTAATTGTAGGTCTGGTTATTGAAAAAGACTAACAAATTCAAAGTTTCGTAGGACAAATGGGAAACATCAAGATATGATTTCCACACATTTGATGATAAGTCAGTACATCACACGTGACAAAAAGGCCCGCAGATGTGCAATAGGAATTTCTGCGAAGTTTAAATGTCTTTGCAGGTCTTTTGTTGACCTTCAGTAAAAGTCTTAATGAGGCATTCTATACCAATCGAGGATTTATGTTAGGCGACAGCCTATCGCGTGAAATCTTAAACGTATTATACTTCTGGAAAGGATTATGAGGAAAGTTGCAATAAATACGACTAGTACGATTTTTAACAAGAACCATATGTTATTTGCAATCACTGCTCTACATAGGCATCATTGGCCGAAAGCTACGAGAAGTTACTGTATATCTCATGCTTTGAGAAGGAGAAAATTAGCACATTAAACACGAAATTGATCAAAATATGGCTAGCAGGAAAAACCTTACCTTTACGAGGATTGAAGCGGCATATAGAAAAAAGGGTAATTTTCTATAATTTTTGTATTAATTTTATAACTTTGTTCATTGAAAGACTATAATATATTAAAAGATGATTACATCAATATCATTGGCCGAATACTTCGAAATGTTACTGCAGTTTTCTCATGCACTGGGGAGGAATCAAAAAAGTTGGTATGGAGATAAAACCATGTTATTTGTTACGAGAAACAACGAATGTACCTGTTTGAGATATTGCGTGAGTGTTAACAACTCCACAGTTAGAGTGGTTGATGAATTCACCGTCTCGGCTCTGTCGCCTATGAAACTGAGGACGTTGGCCTTGTACGAGTAATTAGGTATTGCTTAGAGACAGATGTGGTCTCTCGTTGAACAAAAATGCAATTATAGGGAAATGATGTAAGAAGAAGAATCGGTTTGGAAGTCTTCAGGTAGAAAAATACATGGATATATCGTCGTTAATGGAGAGTATTGGCATCATATTAACCATGAGCTGTATAAAGAATTCAAGAACGAATGAGGTGGGTGACGTAGAAAGGTTGACCAACACTCTGTTGGAGAGCAAAGCACTGAAACGTATGGAATACTTTTATTCTCTCTATTTTGACCGCCATTTAAGAAGGATATAGAGAAAGTATATGCGAGAAGATATCACAGTTTATTGAAAAATATTAAAAACTACCATTTTTCAACAGGAAAAATAAGGTAAGTAAGATATTTTATATTATTTAACATTACATCGTCTACGATTAAGTGGACCGCAGGTATCATTAGTGGCAAAATTGGTTCAATATAAAAAAACTCGTCCATATAAAGACACACTAACTTTTGGATAAAAATGAGACTTTGATTATTCGTTAACCGAAAACAACACACGGTGGAAACTGACAGATATGAGTAATAATGGAATTGTTCTAGTTCATATATTTTTCAGTGACACCACTCTAATTGTGGTTATGATTATTGGAAAATATTATAGTGAACATTTTATTGGAAACATTAGCTCCATTGGCAGTGTGAATTGCAATCCATGGTAGTGGATATATAAACTTCGGTCAGGTCGATTATTTAGCGCCTGTATATAAGCTACGGCCTGATCAAATCTTTGCCCAATTATTTGAATAAAAGCCTAACGTTTAAGTTATAACCACGTTAAAAAACAAAGCCTTAACACTTTGCCATTGAATAATTTTAGTTCGGATTCTTTTCACAGAACGACACTGCCAAATAAGAACACTCTAACTTTTGGATACAAATTAAACTTTGATTATTCGCTACCCGAAAACAATGCACGGTCAAAATTTATAGATAAGAGGAATACTGGAAGAATTCCAATTCATATATTTTTCAGTGGCACTACTCTAATTGTGAATATGGTTATTGGACAATATTACGATGGGTATTTTATTGGAAACACCAGTTCCATTGATATATTATTCAGGAAAAGATGACTTTTTTCGTTTAATTTGCAACATGGCAGAGTGGATTGCAATCCATGGTTGTGGGTATGTAAACGCTGGTCAGGCACCTGTATATAAGCTGCGGCCTGATCAAACCTTTGGCCAATTATTTCCATAAAAGCCTCGCATTTTAGTTATAAACATGTTACAGAGCAAAGCCCTAACCTTTTGTCATTGAATAACTTTGGTTCGGACTCTTTTCACTGGACGTCGCTCCCGTGACACAATTTAAATGTAATGTGTCAAAATTGCCTTCGATAATTGTAATTTCATAGAGCATAACAAACTTTTCCATATGATATTAGCTGCTGAAGTTGAGATTGGTTTATCAACTTTAAGAAAATTAAAAAATTAAATTGTCGAATTATATTTTCATTTTGGTAGTTTGAATGGGTTTAAGAAATAAGTATTCCACAACGTCTCGTTGATGCACGAGTATATATGAATTTAATATTATTTTGCATTGATAAAAGATACCCCGATATGATTATCTAAGCGTGTCGCTTATGCTACCAACATGTGTGCAAATATGTGCTTTAACTTTATCTCAAAGACCAGTAATAACCTCCATGCTATAGCACACAGAACGTATGGAAACAAAAACGAAAAATGTGCTTTCCTGTAAAACTGATTCTTCTTCTTAGTTGGGTTGACTGAGAATAAAGATTTTTATGTACATTTCTAGTACGACGCACATAGAAAAGTACTCCAAGTGGTTTGGTCTTCTGTGTTCAGTTACGACAATTGGTCATCAAGGCACCGTTTTTTCAATTAGTTCATCTATTTAGAATAATTCAATTCATGCAATTCATGGAATTTTGTTTTATATATCTATTAGAATGCACAAAAATCGGCAATTTTTGCTTGTCTTTAAAAAGCCAGTGAAGCCAAGTAACTTTTTTGTTTAACTGTGACTTCAAAACTTATGAAAAGGCTTTGCATTTGTGCTTCACAAAACGAATTCGGCTTTAAAATTGTTAATAAATTAATTTGTAGAGATGTGATATTTTGAGACTTGTATTATCCTGGAAGATGAATTATTTTGAATTGTTTATTGTCCCACATGAGACTCAATTTTAAATAAACCTGAGCAATTAATAAATCTCTTCCTGACTTATCATTTATAAACGTGAAACAGATCACTTTGTTTTAAAAAACTACAAAAGGGCTGCAAAAAGTGCAAAAGCCTCAATATCACTTAAAGCTAAAAGTCTCAAACTTTCAAGAAGATATCTAATAATCAGACACAGGATAAGAATGAACATTGGCAATATCTTATACATATAACGTTTGTTTCACGTTCGAAAAAATGTTATTTGTTTGAAGTTTTTTATTAATAATTTTTACTGTTTATTTGACAATTAAAATCAATATATAGTGGTAGTACAGAAAGAAACTGGTTAAGTTCATATTCTTACTAAGAGGTCGCCTTAATTGTGCGATAGATTACTAAAAGGACTAAGAGATTTGATATTTAGGTGAAGAAAGAATGTAGAATCCAGATAAAGCAAAGTTGGAGGCTGTAATGTTTTGGCATGTCGGCCAAGGTAATTCTCAATTAAATTTTAATGAATATGCAAATAAAAAACTTTGAATAGAGTTCAGACATATGCATATATCGACGGATTTATATATGACTAACCATTCAGTGATTTCAAAACCGTCGGTCTGGCAAGGCTGTCAGCAGATAAACACCTTTCATCTGAAATGCTACGTACTTAGGGAAAGGTTTGCCATTTACGAATATGGATCGTTTAACAGCCGAAGAAAGCATAAAAACAGTTTAAACCGATTACAAAAATAGTGATTCGAACGTGGGCTTTCAATCGAACAAAATTTTCTTCAGCGATGAAGCTCAGTTCTCACGCGGTGATTACGTTAACAAACAAAATTGTCGCGCAGAGAGCTCGGAGAACCCAGCAGTAATGGTGAAAAAACCACTGCATCCGGAAGAAGTAACTCTTTGGCACGCATTATGGTCTGGAGGTGCCATTGGGCAGTATTTTTTCGAAAACTATCTGAAAAGGACCCACTCCTGCAACCAATCCAGAGGCTGGCATTTAAATTACATTGTATTTCTTATATAATGATAAAAGTTGCATCGAAATCATAGCTTTGTTTGTGTTTTATTTAACTTTACTGTAAAACAAAAAATGGTTAACTCTATGCTCATAATCATGGCTGTCGGCAGCCAAAATATCAGCGGGAAATTGTTATTGATCACATTTCCGGGATGTAAACTGATCGACATATTCGTCGACATATATTTTTCAAAAAATAGATTTTTAAAAAATGTGTTCTTTATTTCTTTGAAAACGTCACAATGATAAAGTTATGAACCAGGAGACTAAACTTTCTCGGTAATTATTGTAGTTTTAACGAAAAATGTTTTTACTGAAAATTATTGCAAGCATTATGTCCCTTTATAACAAATTTCGAGAGAAAATTTACTTTCGAAAAGTGCTGCCAGTATTTATATGCAGCCAAAAACCGTTTATAGAATTTTATTATATATCGTATAGCACACATTATGCGCAAAAATGCTTTACAATAAAACGAAAAATTTTCATTTTTAGAAGAAATATTCTCTAGAGTCTCTCGAATCTAGCCTGATCAGTTTGGTTTTTAAATTTGAAGAGAGATTTTGTGGTGGCAAACATTTAGCTTCGTCCAGTGCAGTCGTTTTTATAATAATGAGTCAATAACCAAAACATGCAAACAGTCTCTCTCTCTCTCTCTCTTTCTCTCAAAATGCTTTCTCACTTTCATATCAAAGCTAATATGTTCTCTATTCATTGTTTTAAGTTGCATTTCCTTTTCCTTTGGAATTATCAAACGTACAATGTGAATTGGAAATATCACACTGCATTGATGATGGTTTTGTAAAAGTCCAAAATTCTGAAATTCATCTGCACATCTTTTAGAATTATTCGAAAATATATATTCTTAACAATTTGTCTAACAGATTTCATTCGTTAATTATTTTCTTAATTTTAAGAATAAGCTGTGAAGGATTCACAAAATCAGTGAACTTTTTGCCATGTTCAAAATGAATGCAAATTCCGATTATAGAATAATTTACGCGAATTATATCGTTGAATAATTTGTTTTTTTTTTCGAACGCCACTTTGAAAATTACCATCATTGCCAGCTTAATTTTTCGCATTCAGATATAAATGCAAATAAAGTAAAAATTTACCAAATGCTGCCGGTGATTATGTTTTGTTAAAGTTTTCCTTTATGTAATAAATTATAAATTTAAACATTTCGAAGTTCAGAATTCATTATTAAACGTAAATTGACCGATATAAATTTTTAGAAAACTGTGAAGTGACTGTGTGATTAGTATTTCTTTATAGAATGATTAAAAAAAAGCAATATAATTGTTAAATTTATAGTTTATTAAATAAAGAAAACAAAATTAACAAAACATAATCATCGGATTCATTAGATAAATTTTTGGTTTATTTGCCTTCATATCTGAATGTGGAAAAAGAAGTTGGTCTATTTACGCAGCATAATAATCACTGCATATTGATAGAATCTTCCATCAAACACGGCGGGAAGACTTGAACAATATTTGCTATTAGCCGAGTCTGAACTTACCAACGCATTGGGGATGACGGCGGTGACGTCGAGTAGACAGTCTGTTTCGACGCACATCTTTGGTAGTAATGACGGCTTAAAATATAAATGCGTTTATTGATCATTTTGATTCTGTAGAATCGTTGTAGCTGCGAGTTCTTTTTAAAACATAAATTTGGCTAGATTTTTATGCACGCAATATTAAAAGTTGTTCGGGTTTTTAATACGATGATCACACTGATTATAGAACATGTGTATATTATTATTATATATTCCCCTCCAAGTTAATCTTTAGTGTTGGGCGTTCCGAGAGAGACTGAATGCTCAATTCGATTTTGTGTTCTAAGGAACCTCAGTCGCAACCGATACTTGAGATTGCAAACTGGTGTTATTGTTATGTTTATGGGTGTAAAATGAAATTTCAACTGCCCCCCCAGCTCCACTTCAGAATTGCCCCCAGTTGCAATATTTTAACTGATATAGGTGTGTTAAAAATTGTTTTAGTCATTGTGTGGAAATAAGAGAATTATAACCAAATTTCTAGATAGCAAATATACGGTTATGTATGTATGTTTGTTGGCATGTATATGTTCAGAGTATGAATTCACGAGACTCTCTGTTTGATCGGATCGCATCGAAACAACTCATTCTCTTTATGTTAAGCATTTAATGGACTTTAATAACAAACCTCGACTAGTGATGCAATACACCTCTATGGCGGCGGGTGGCTATCTCGTTTTATTTCCCATTGTTGCAATTGTATTTGTTGTGTTATATAGGAGGAAAGCTTTTATTTTGGGTTGACAGAACATCGGGCTCACAACCTTCTACGATAACTTGTTGTATGTATAGAAATATGAATTCAAAATAGTTTATTCTAAAGGCATTGTGAACAATTCAGATAAAACTCCCACTGAAATATCAGATTTCTGGCAAGCCGGCAGCATTGCTTACCATGTCTTTGATTCTTTTGAAAATCTTGAAGAGATTATAAAATAAACTTTATGTATAAAATTATATATTAACCATCATATACTGCTATATGGAACGCCTATCTCGCTGGAAAATCTGCTGAGAGTGTGCTTAATGATGTTATGAATTTTTTCGCTCGCTTATAAAAGTGGCTTTCAATAATGTAAACGTGACGTTCAATAATGCAACACTTTAAGCAATTGGAAACTATCAAAAATTGTTCTCCTCTCATGTGAATTCTTGTGGTCAAAGGAGCTATTCAACCTATTCAACAAGGCAGTAAAAAGGTTTTGATGATGCTATAATGATGATATAGTAATGGACGTTTGTGCAATCTGCCGCCAAAAGACCCTGAAATGGGTTAGAGATTATAGTTTGGGGTTAAATTCTTTAGAAGATGAAGTCTGAAGGAAAACAATCTATTGGAAGTTCTTAGCAAAGTTTCAACGACTGTGCCGCTGAGAAATATTGGGCGAAGAGAAGCTGTTTGCTTGTCTCCCAAGTGGTGAGAAAGGTGAGTATATTCGCATAAGAGCATTTCGTGTTATCGGGTTCAGGAATTTGGAGAGACACAATTAAAGGATAGAATACTCCCTGTGGATCACATAACGAATATGAACGGGTTTCATCCAGAAGTGGATACTGTTTTTTATATAGTCTTCAGTTGGCCGGTTCATAATCATTACATGAATGGACCATATGACGAAGATGAATGGTTTCACCCGGAAGTGGATATTGTTTTTCTGAGAAGGTTGTAGTTGGCCTGTTCATGAACAAAACGGATTGCTTTAAAAAAATTAATTTCGTAATATACATATTATAAAGGGTGTCCCAACAAGAATGCAAGATTTAAATTTGGCGCCATTCAAAGTGTCATTGTTTGACATTTGAACAATTATTATTGTTTGCTAGTAAAAAGTACGAGGTTAGTAAAAATTGAGCGCTACACGAATGAACAACGCATTCTCATTGTGAAATTGTTTTACCAAAATGGTGAAAGTTTTGCGGCTACAATTCGCAAACTGCGATCAATTTGGGGTGACAATAATGCTCCAAAAGAGTCAACTGTAAAGAGGTTAATGGATAAATTCGCCAAAACTGGGGCTGTTAGTGATGTAAAAACAACAACGCGCCTTCGGCCAGGTCGATCGACCGAAAATGTCGCAGCTGTACGTGATGATGTCGCTCAAACTCCATTCACCTCAATTCGACACCGAGCTCAGCAAATTGGTGTCTCCAAATCCACTATGCAGCGAATTTTGATGAAAGATTTGCATCTTCATGCATGCAAAGTTCAATTGACTCAGGAACTGAAGCCAGCTGACCATGGACAGCGAAGAGAATTCGTTAATTGGGTATTGGAAAGACAACATGAAAATGCTGATTTTGCCAATAAAATCGTCTTCAGTGACGAGGCCCATTTTCATCTTGATGGCTTCGTTAATAGGCAGAATTGTCGCATCTGGGGTGAGGAAAATCCTCGAGTGATTCAGGAGAAGCAAATGCATCCTCAACGTGTCACTGTGTGGTGTGGATTTTGGGCTGAACGAATCATTGGTCTTTTTTTTATGAAAATGAGGCACGTCAAACGCAAACAGTCAATGGTGTTCGTGCCTAGAATTGAAGAAATGGATGTGGAGGGCAGCCAGAGAAACATTTCAATTGCTGCATCAGTCATTTAAATCTTGCGTTCTTGTTAGGACACCCTTTATAATAAAGTTTGTGTAAATTTAATATTTTTCTTTTGTTATTTCCACTCAATATTTTTTGATATGAGAAGTGAATATTTTCACCGATTATTAAGCATAATATTTTACTAATTTCTTTCATGCCATTCGTGCATTCGCTAAGGCAAAACTAAAACCTTATCACTGTGATTTTCTAACAGAAAAAAAACAAGACCATAACATTAAGTAATTTGCATTGAATATCCCAGCAAAAAAAGCTAAAACGATAAAATCATTAAAACATTTATTCGAATAAATGATATAAGGAACATTTTGAATAAGGCACCAGATGATTGCCTCGGTTATTGTACGCACGTTCATCAACATTTTATGTTGTGTTAACAAAAACGCTCGTTCGCCCGCCCAGCCGGCTATCTAATTATATTCAAAAATATTCCATTGTCGGCACAAGTGTTTTAAACTATTATGTGCATTTAATTTATAATTCCGGCATAAATTAATAATAAAAAAAAAATCAGGCGAGAATTCTACATTGAAATGTTCGCCAAAAGAAGTGTTTCCATGGTTTACTCGTGTCGATGGAATGGCAAATATTGCGATCAAAAGTGTTTATTATTACGCCCCTCCACCCCTCATTTTGTAAACACTTTGAATTACTGGCACGGGGCGTAAAATTTGCGTGATTCTATTTAGGTTCAATACACACACAATGTGTAGGTCATGATATGATATTATTCCGACGATCTACCGTGAATCGAGAATCGATCTACCGATCTAAAAATTGTAGAGAGATACACATACGATTGCTCGCTCGGCTAATAACGAAAGATCACAATGTCAGAGAAATTGTTGTGTGCAGAAAGTTTCGATTAGCTGAAGAAATAACCTCATTTTCTCTTAGGTGCTGTCATATTCGTTTGAAAAGAAAAATCTAATAACAACTTATCTACGAGTGTCTCAAGAGAATTTCTTATCAACACCTTAGCAAACATTAATAAGTACAATTTATTATATCAAAATTGAAACTTGAAACCTATTTGGATTCTTGTCGGATTGACGAGTGGCATCTACAAATGAGGCTAAAACATAGACGTACAAGTTCAGTAAATATGAATAGCTGCGCTTAATCTCTGCAAATTTTCAGTTTCAGATGTAGATGCAAACGCGGTCTGAGAACTTTATTTTTTCCATTCTCTGGGCTTTTATTCGCTCATTCTCTGGGCAATTCGGGCGATCCAACCGACACATGTATATTTTATTGCTCGTCATTGGCCTGCATCCAGCAATGCATAGGGAACTGAATTCGAATTTGTAACAGCTCATCCAATTTTCGGTTTCAAAAGTAAAGTTAAATAAAACACACCAAGCTATGACTTCGATGAAACTTTTAGTTCATTATAATACTTCTATCTTGCCATTATGTACAAAATAAAAAGTAATTTAAATGGCCGCTTCTGGATTGTTTGCAGCAGTGCATCCTTTCGAGGTAGTATCCGATCACTTTTCAGCACATTTCGGGCGATATCTCGGCAATAGTTTGACGAGCTTTGGTCTTCTAATACTCCAACGTTTAGGGATTATCCTCGTAAACACGATTTTTGACGTAGCCTCACAAAAAGAAGTCTAAGTGCGTCAAATCGCATGATCTTGATGGCCGTGAAATTAGACTTTCTGGAACCTTCTCATGCAATAAAGCCAAAGTCGCCAGTTTTGAATTACGTGTGGATCACCACATTTATGGTGAGTTTTAACTATTTTTTTACGCATTCTTTGGTTATTAAATGATCTACATTCGAAATTTTTCACTCAATAAATAACACTTCAGATGACAGCCTTCCAAGACCGTCGGTTGTGAAACCACTAAAAAGATAACGCTATTTACGTTACTTTCTCAGAGTTAGCTATTTTTTTTACTGCTGAATTTACTGAATCTCCCTAGCCTCACAGATGACGGTCCTCATTTAAAGATATGGACCCGAAATATTTGGGTTCTTCATAGCGAAACAGTGACAATCGGACCGGCGAACATCCTTGAGAAATATGAATCTAGGAGTACTTACTGCTATTCAAGAGATACGATGGACAGAATAAGAATGTGATCGAGCAGAGTAGAGAACACAATGGCGGATGTGGATTTTGTAGACGTTAAGAAACTTAGGCACATTATCTGACCTTTAAGGACAGACGCCACCGTATAGCCACAATCTGCACCAATGCCTAGAAGAAGCATATGAATAATTAGTGATGCTATCGTGTGATCCCTTCCACAGCTTGTTGAAATGATTCTGATGAAAGCTTATTGTGGACACTAATGTTACGAACAAAATTCTCCGCAAAATTATAGATGTTACCGAAGTCTTATCAATCATTGGGAAGGAAGCAGCAATAATGGATCTGGTGGTAAAAGAGGACAGAACGAAATTATTTGTTTTGACGAAGAAAGAGACTGGGCGTTTGGAATGATGAACGTTGACAACTATAAGTTTGTAGTTAATAAAATTGGCGATGTTTTAACAGAGATTAGAAGATGCTGTTGTAGGCTCAGATAGCGATTTAATGACAAAACCCTCTCTCGACGAACACAAATCCAAAAGTTACACATAGCAGAACCACCTATTTTGGTAGAGTCCTGACTGTATTGGATTATTGTGTCGATGGGATAAAAAAAAAAATTAATTGTATAGGGTGATTTTTTAATCGTAGTTTTTTTTTAAATCGAATAAAACACTCAAATCTGCATCATATATTAAATTTTTTTGTTGGAATCGATAAATTGGTCTTTGCCATTTAATTTTTAAAAATAATTTCATGTAAATGTCGTCCGCGGCGCCGTCTCAAAATGTTCATTCGGAAGGTCCACTTTTTCGAGCATTTCGGCCCGCATTCCACGAATAACGCATGTTATGTTATCCTGTAAGGCTTCAATAGTGTTAGGCTTGTTCACATAGACTAACGACTTGACATAACCCCACAAGAAATAATCAAGAGGCGTTAAATCGCAAGCACTTGGGCGCCAACTCACACGGCCAAATCGAGAGATAAGCTGCTCACCAAATTTATCCCTCAACATATCCATTGCCTTATCGAGCAGTGTGGCATGTTGCATCGTCCTAATGGAACCACATGTCAATCAAGTTCAACTCAGCCAATTGGGGCAAAAACAATCGCGTTTCATGGCACGATACCTTTCGCCGTTGACGTTTCTTCCACGGTCGTCTTTCACGAAAAATGGACCGATGATGCCACCAGCCATAAACCACACCAGCCTGTTGTTCTTTCGGGATGCATCGGTAATTAATGTATGACATGTGGCTGTTCATCATTCCACATGCGACAGTTTTGCTTGTTTACGTATCCGTTCAGCAAGAAATGAGCTTAATCGCTGAACACAATTTTTCGATAAAACAGCGGATTTTTATGAAGCTATTGTAACGCTCATTCACCAAAAAAAAAACTTAAAGCTTAAAAATTCACCCTATAATATACATGCAACCACCTCACAGATGGGTGTGGGTTTGTGCCCTAAAAAAGCAAACTGTATCCCTTTAAGCGGAGGACATCCAAGTATTCAGACAAACGAAGACTTTATTTGAACATTCTAGCAATCGGTAAAATAAATACCAGGAGCACAGAATCCAAGAGGAGGTATATTTTTCCATAAGCGTTCCGTGAAAACGCTATAAATTCTAACCAATAGCATAGAACGTTTTGAAAACGATGTCGCTCCAGACCAAAAGCAGCAATCTCAGGGAATTATGAGTTGCGTTGTTAAAATAAATACCAGGAGCGCAGAACCCAAGAGGAGGCATATTTTTCCATAAGCGTTTTGTAAAAACGCTGCAAATTCTAAGCAGTAGCTTAGAACGCTTTGAAAACGCTC
>JAHXMU010000757.1:0-39960 GCA_019455685.1 Philornis downsi
GCGTAGCTGATACTACCGTCTCAGCATAGCCGATACTACCGTCTTAGTGTAGCTGAGACTATCGTCTTAGTGTAGCTGAGACTATCGTCTCAGTGTAGCTGGGACTACCGTCTCAGCGTAGCTGGGACTATCGTCTCAGTGTAGCTGAGAGAGCTACTGAGTGTAGCTGAGACTATCGTCTCAGTGTAGCTAAGACTATCGTCTCAGTGTAGCTGAGACTATCGTCTCAGTGTAGCTGAGGCTATCGTCTCAGTGTAGCTGAGACTATCGTCTCAGTGTAGCTGAGACTATCGTTTCAGTGTCTCAGTATAGCTGAGACTACCGTATCTGCATTTTGATCTATATCGTGTTGTGAGCAAATTGGTTATAATCAACTCCTATACCTTTTGTGTCCTGTTAGGAATTGTCCTAGTTTACAATTTACTTCTTTCAATATACTCGTATTAATATATTGGTCCATCGTCCCTTAAGCGAGTTGTTCCACCTACCGTGCCACCTTTGCATAGACTTTTTCCTTTGCATCAGTCATGTAGTTCCGAATAAGGTCTCTGGATTTCCCAAAATAGTATGTCCTAAAGTTGCTTTCTATGAAGACTGATGTCATGTCTTCCTTGGTAGGAGTAGAATGAAATCGGTCACAAGTAGAGTAATATCCTTCGATTTCGTCTGGATCAAAATATATTTGGCGTCATTCTGCTGCTTTTTTGTCATACTCCTATGGTCTTTAAAGTTTGATCACTTTGGTCACTGATCACAGTCACACCCAAGAATTTAACCGCTTGAGATGGAACTACCAATTTGTATCTTAAGGAACTCTTTCCACCTTTTCCCGTTTATAAGTACAGCTTTGGTCTGGTTATAGTCAGATTTACTGACTGACAGAGTTTAATGACCCTAATAGCTTCCTTAACATATAATTCAATTTGCATTAAGTATGTCGTTAGTATGGTTTCTGCAACATAATAAGCGAATCAAACAATTATTGTGTCCGCAGATACTTGAATGTTCCGCCATCCTTCATGTTCTTCAACAGGGGTCGTAAGACTGAACCTTGACGAATTCCCCTTGAAGTCTTGCACGACTCTAAGCCCCTGTGGTCTATTAAAGTTTGTATCTGTTATACTTGCACTTTAGAACTTTAGAGTGCTGATATGATGTGCTTCCAACCTACTGTTCTCCAGCGTAATAACTAAGTCTTGCTTTGAGGGTCTGTTGGGCATTGATATGATAATAGCCGCATCATCGGTGTATTTTTGCTCCTCTAGAACAACTAATGGTCAAAATATTTTACTAATCAACCACGGGTATATCATTTGGATCGAATTCTTCGCTTTGGGTTGTGACATCACCTCTCAATAAGCGCCGTCCCAGGTTTTTGCGTTAGTGTCAATTCATAACTGCTTGAAAGAATCCACTTTTCTCTGAATTGTGGCCCTTGATAGATCCTTTTTCGCCTCGTGGTGTGCCTCCCCCAACTTAATAGCAAATCAGGTTTTCCCTTACTTCGCTAATATTTCTGTTTAGTCATCAATTCTAATAGCGACTAAGTCGTCATTAAATCAGTTACTGTCTTGTCTTTTCCTGAGAACTACTTTTAAGACAAGGAGAGATTAGACAAGGCGATTGGACAAAAGCTCATTTGAACCAATATGCTTAAACTAATGAACATTACGAATTTTAATTAATGATGCTAGATATTGGGGATAATTCGCTATTTGTTATTTTCGAAAAATCAATACATAAATATAGTCAGTTATACCCACGCACTTTCATATACATTCAATCTCAATGTTATCGATTTCTTTACAAATGAAATTCGACAACAGCTCCTCATATTTCAAATGTTCTTTTAAGTGTAAATGAAAAAGTTTCGCCCATCATTAATCATTAAAGAAGATTTGCGAAAAGAATAATATTTCACTTGCCCCCTTTTAATTAAATGTCAAATAATTTTTTATTATTAATAAACTTTTTCTTTCTGCTCCTCCTATATTTTCAGATATCAACAAATGTTTTTGGAACACGCTCATCAAACGTAACTTTATTTTCTTCAGTTTCTTTTTCGTTTTGATTTAATTTGAACTTAAGGTAAGTGAACAACAGCAACAATATTCCCTCAGTTGTTGGTCGATATAATTTATAAGCATTTTTTTGTTTTAACAATTCGAAGACCCCCAAATCGTAAGAAAATTTAGGACACTACAAATTATGTCTATGCACCTTTTTTTTTTTTGAGGGGAAGTTAAGTTAAGAACTGATGAGGGTAGCAGCAGGAGCAACATTGACGTGATTAATGTAAATAAACGAGGGAGAAAAAAGCGAAACATTATCTTGACAATTGAGAGAAAATGTGACACAATTTCTTTGACACTCCAAACAACTGACACCCAAAGAGTTTTCTAGTGCCAGGATAAATTACGGCGTTAATCTCTAAGTTTTCCAGCAATAAAAGCAACTGTAAATTAATGCTATAAATTATCTGTCCCCAACAACCAAATGTGATAGAAAGAAAAGTTATCCGAAAGGAAGTGTTCGGAAATCGTAATGTTGTAACAAGAATGAGAACAATAGACGAAACAATTTGTTTTCCTTCAAGAACTAAAGGACTTAGTGTATTTTTGCTTACACAAAATTTCTGGCAGTGTGTTTTCTCTTTGTTCCATGCCTCACATTCTCTTTTCAGTTAAGCTTAAACAAGTTAATAAACATAAGAGGTTGTTTTGGGAGGGGGAGCAAAATTTGTTGCTTCATTACGGGAGGCTATAATGAAAACATGACGCGAAGTTCTTCGCTTTTTGTTTGTTTTTATTATGAATATTATTGAATTTTTATAAAGATGGATAAAGTTTTCCGAGAAAATGCTATTGGATTTCCATAAAAGTTTAAATCAAGTTTGAAGTTAGTTCATTTAGAAAATTCACTTTTAGCGATAAGCGAGCGAAGAGATGCCAAATGTAATTAGGAAGATGATAAGAAATTGTTCTTTGATGTGATTACCACTCGTCAATGTTAGCAAAAGTCCCAGCTGGTTACAGTAGGTGAAGGCGATTCAAGGGAAAATGCAGAAATTCAAATTTTATTGACATCCCGCATGATTCAACGGAAAAAGACTTTTACTGCGAGGGAAGTTATTCGAATTATGACAGTCATATCTCAGCACGATTTTCCAATTAGACTTGTTTCCGCCTGCTTAAGAGTATTGAAAATCGAACTATTAGAATAACAAGGAAAAATCTTGTATTTTTGGAACAGCTTTCGAAATAATTTTTCTTACTCCGAAAGAGGTAACTGCAAAACACGCGAGAACTAGATTTCCAGGACGAACGGCTCAGTTTTTGTTTCATTTCATTTTCATTTATTTAAGTCTATGGAACAAAATTTCCTTACAGACTAACAATGACAAAACAGTGATATTTCATATTTATATATTATTTATAAACAATTTAAAATAGAATTATTTAATCTTAGAAATCTGTTAAGATATAATCGAAACAAATTTTGAGATGAGTCAAACTCTATGAGTTGATTGGAATCTTGATTCAAGGTATATTCATTAATTTCATTAAGAATATAAAGTCCACGACTCAGAGTACTATTTTTTGCCTAAGATGTAAAGAGCCGAGGTATATCAAAAATATGTGTTCGCCGGAGAGACTTAGGAGGAACGCAAAATGGAATCTAAGCCAACAGATTAGAACAGTCGACGTAACCGCCGATTATATTAAAAACAAATAGCGCTGTCTGGAAGTTACGATGATATTGTAATATCTGTAGCCCAAGTAATAAGCATTTTGGATTGTAGCTTCTAGGAGAGGTTCTTCAAGTCTAAATGAGGAGAGACTAAACTTTACAAACACACCCCGCTCCACTCGTTCAATACGTGCAATATGAATATTGGAATGAAGACACCAAATAATAGCGGCATATTCTAACCTAGATCTAACATATGATGCAAAAAAATTTCTGAATAATAATGTACGAGTACGCAAGAACTTTATACGCCTTGAGAAGAACATAATTGACGGAATAAATGTCAAAGCGGAATCGAATAGAACAACTAGATTCAATTTCGAACAAGCCGATTTCAGAGAAAAATTACGAATTTTGAACACTGCATCTTAGTGTGCATAAGAATGGCCCAAGTATACTTCCTTGTGGCACACCTGAAGTTTGAATATACATATATGAAAAGGATTCAATCCCTTCAACAACAACTTTGCACTGCCTATTGGTTAAACATGATTTTATACACTTTGAAAATGTTGAGTGGACATTAAATTAAAATACATTATACGATACGATGCGATATCTTATCACAAACCTTAGAAAAATCTGTGAAGACAATCACAACTTGACTACCGTGTTCCAAAGATGAAAGGAGAAAAGATCAATTTTTTCACCACAAATTATTGTTTTCCTAGTCTTTAACTCTAAATCACAGCGCAGATCGAGCTAACATTTCGCCAATCACATTTTCTAACCTACTGATACCTTTTAGGAGGGGTCGAAATTGATTTTTTATGAATGGCCTTCGTTATTTCATGGTCGGCGGTTGTTTTTCTTTATCACTCCATAGAATTCTGACAGAAAAATTGACGTCTTTATTCAAAATTGACCACACAATTTTACTCTAAAGACACAGTGCACACTGCTTCATAAAACGATTGGACAAACGTAGGAGGGTGTGGTCACAGATATTGTAAATGAAATGTATTACATACTCTTTTAGGGTCTTTTAGTATCATAGTTAAAAACATGTAATGTAATTTAGATCCACTTGGACCAAGCCATACGAATGAACTAACGGAGCTTGAAGTTTAATTACACCATGACAATCTTTTAGAAGTTTTTATACTGACCCAACATTTTTACGATCTTATAACTTTGTAGTTTTTACTTAAGTCTGAAATTTTGGACGGAATCGAACAGTATTGAACCTCCTGCAAGTCCCCAGTAAATGATCTAATTTCGAACAAACCTAAAACACATCACATTAAGAAGCAATTATTAGACTTGTTGGTTACCCGAATACAAGAAGTGTTCATGTCAGACACATCTAGGTTTCTACCGCTCTAAATACTGATAGGTGGTTGTATCGAGGATTGAACTTGCGTTTATACAAACGGTAGAAGCGTGTATTAATCATAACGTCATGGCCGGTAAAATGTTAAAAGAAAACGTTGATTTTATATATTTTCTTATATTTATGACAAGATTTTTTTCACTGCAATTTTTTTTTTAATTATTTTCAAAATAAAAAAAAACAGTAAAAAATTACTAGTTATGGTTTTCTGGCTCACCAAACTTTGACAATTTTTGTGTCTCCCTTCCATAAAATTAATTTTACATACGTAAAAAAAGAATTGAGAATTTTTTTCTTTTCGACTTTTTATTTCAAAAGTAATGGTCCAAAATTCAGAAATAAATTACTACGTTTTCATATTATTGTTTGTTCTAAACTTTGGAAATATCTTCGGCTCTCCTTATTTCGTTTTAGACGCACGAAAGCAACATGTTTTATCTAAGTTGTGGCAAAAATGTTTTGATTTTTATATTTATTACTTTAAAAATGACATTTTAAACTATCAGAAAGGTTGTTGGAATTTTACTTTTTCTTCAGAATTGCAGTTTTGTGCTCCATCAAACTTTGACAAACTTTTGACTCTCCGCCAAATAAACCTTAGTTCGATTCCATTTTTAGCAGACGTCTTTAGACTTACAAAAAAAAAACTAAATTGTTGTTATTGCATATTCATTCTCTCTTCTAAATAAACAGGAATAAAGACTAACCGTTCGGCTAAAAAACGAATTTTGAAAAATTTTTATCTCTCCGCCAAATAAAAGTTTTTTTCGAATCCGTTTTTAGCAGATGTTTTTACAATTTACAAAAAAAGACGCACATTTTTCTTATTGCATATTCTCTCTTCTAAATAATCAGAAAAAATTGCGAATTATTTTTATACTACCACCAAAATAGGTTTTTTTGTTCTACAATTCTCGCCCAAAACCTATATACCTATATATATGCTGCCACCTATAGGTAGCAAAACAAGTTAAATCCATAAACAACTTTGTTTTTTCGTGTCTATAGTTTCAGGACTTAATAAATAAATAATGTTTGATAAAATCGAGGTTTTTATTTAGAAATCAGTTTTTCCCATGGAGAGAGGGACTGTGACGACTGTCCGATTTAGAAATAACTGGTGACTATTCGATACGAAGTTCTTCGTGCGCGAACGACTTTTAGCGGATTTCGGTCATCTTGGAAGATTCATGTAAATGTCATGTGCATACTCCATGATTCATGATTAAAGCATCATGATCAATTTTTTTCCACATTGCTTCAAAATGATTAGAACGAGTCTTTTTCTGAGCGGATACCAATTTATGCGATAGAAGAAATTTATTATTCACACCGTGTTAAATGTATGCAAGTGGAAATGATACCCAATCGTGTTTCAATTTCACGATAAATTACTTGATGATCTCGCAATATCAGTTGCCGCAAAGCACTAATAATTTTGGACAACCCGCACAAAAGCAGTTTGGATCGACTGACGATCATGACTGAATGCGGGAAACCAGCGAAAGAAGACGTTCTCGCATGGTGCTTTATTTCTAAATGTTTTCCATGTTATGTTTTCTGTCACAACAACCGATTATGGCGTCCTGGAGGAAACAACGGCCACGGTTAAACTCCGAAAATCAGTTAAACTTGCTGGCCTGGTAGGAAGGATCTTCATTACCAAGATACTAAACAAGATGATTTATGATATGCGTTAGAGTTCATGTCACATATCATAAGAAAAGGTGCCAAAAATATATTCATAGTCCATTCTTCGATATAGTCTTTGTAAAAATCTGGAACTAAAGTTTCTCAGCACCTGAAATGAAGATCTTCAGCACCTACACTAATGTTCTCCCGTACCTGTAATAAGCTTTCTTAGCACATGAACTGAGATTGCTCGATATCTGCACTAGAATTCTCTCTACCTCAGTACTGGTTTCTGAGTACAAACGCCCTGCCTTTATCAGTGAAACACAGACGTCGCTTGAGACAATATAATTTAGAAATTAAAAAACAAAACTAAGTGATTCTTTGGAAACATTCCATAAAACTCAGAAATTTTGTTGGTACATTTGCATTCAGTTTGTACAACTGCCACTGTCGTTATCAGACATTTTTTAATGAGAATTTTTGTTCCAGTTTTCTATTATCGCAGAAATACAATGTTTGTGTAGCGAAAAAAAAACGCAACACTGTTAACTAGTTAAAGATAACTTGAAGTAGTTCACTGAAATTAATAATATCTTTTCGAATTCCTGTGCACAAATTTAAAATTTCATTTGAAAAAACGTTTACTAAATTAAAAAAAGGGCGTCGACAAAAATGCAATATTTAAGTTCAAGTACCAACTTCCTGCAACTGGACGAGAAGTTGGCAAATTAAAAACAGCAAATGAAGTCTTGGCGGTACTTGAATGTATGACAGAGCAACCTACAGAGTGGGGCATCACAAATGAAGTAGTCGTTTACGCAATTGTATATTTCATATTACAACACAAAAAAATTTCAAATGTACGTCCCGAATTACGTTAAAAGTCGTAACATTTTATGTAATTCTTATTAAGAGTTCCATTAACGAGAAAACTGCACTTGATAAAATCTTCAAATCACCTGTTGTTGAAGTACTTTCCTTCTAAACAAATTTCATTACTCTAAAGTAGCTTTCAACGTCTGTTATAACAATATATGACTCAACTCAAATAACGCTAACTTTAACAAATGAATTTGAAAACAAAACTTGTTGCATATTTTTGTATATAACGTCACTGAATTGATAACAATACAAACGATCCTGTAGGAAAATTATAAGCAAATACCTCAGTGGAGTCTCTCAATTGACGCTGAGGAACTTTAGTGGATACTGAAGAATACCAGTGGATACTGAAGAACCACTCAAGGGATACAGAACAGTTCCTTGAGCAATTTCTTCTGAGGAAACTCAGTGGAGATAATGAGGAACTTTAGTGGGGATATTGAGGAACCTCAGTGGGAATAATGAGGAACTTCAGTGAGGATAATGAAAAACTTCAGTGAGGATATTGAGGAACGTCAGTGGGGATACTGAGGAACCTCAGCGTGGATACTGAGGAATCTAAGCGTGAATACTGAGGAACCTCAGCGTGGATACTGAGGAACCTCAGGGTGGATACTGAGGAACCTCAGGATGGATACTGAGGAACCACAGTGTGGATACTGAGGAACTTCAGTGTGGATACTGAGCAACCTCAGTATACCTATAGATATTGAGGAACGTCAGTTTGAATACTGAGGAACGTCAGTGTGGATACTGAGGAACGTCAGTGTGGATACTGAGGAACCTCAGTGGGAATACTGAAGACCTTCAGTGGGAATACTGAAAAATCTCAGTGGGAATACTGAGGAATCTCAGTGGGAATACTGAGGAATCTCAGTGGGAATACTAAGGAACCTCAGTGGGAATACTGAGGAACCTCAGTGTGGATACTGACGAACCTCAGTGTGGATACTGAGGAACCTCAGTGTGGGGATACTGAGGAACCTCTGGGGGAACCTCATTGGATGCCGAGGAACTTCAGCGGATACTCGAAATTGTAGCCCTAAATCTAAATAATTGGGTCGGATATTATTGTAGGTTTACGTTTTACTTTTGCACTGGGAAGCCAATATTATTATCCTGCTTTTGAAATTAGAAGGGAATGCGGAATTATGGGAATTACTTATAACGGATGACAGTATGAATTTCATCATAAAATCGGCAGGCAATAGAGTTTCACTTATATATATATATATATATATATATATATATATATATATATATATATATACTCGTATATATATACATATACATATATATGTATATATATATACACATATATATATATTGAGTATTTTACAATATTTCCTACAAGTCTTTTACAGATGTTTTATTGATTCACCGCTATTCTTTCTCTCAACATGAACATTACGATGGTTGTAATATTTATAGATTTTGATTTAACACATTTTGCAAATACAATAAATGCTTGTAAAGATTTCATAGCCACCGCGAACATATTTTCATAAAAGTATTTGATTTATGTTGATTTTTAATTGATGTTTAAATATTTATGTTAGAGGATGGCAACAGCAACAAACAGCATTAAGCCCCCCAGGGGCAATAACAATGGCTCATAAAGCATCAAATCAACTTTTTTCAACTTTTCGTCAATACATAAACGAACACCGCTCTGTAGACATTTGCAAGTGCTTGTTCGTCTTCTTGGTTCTCTATTCATTTGTGTGTTATGTCTTGAGTACTTCTTCTCATCTTGCGTATTAGATGTTTCCTTTAGACATTTTATGTGTGAATTATGACTAACAAGGTCTGAACGCACAAGACACACCTCCTCCTCTTCGCCGTCATGGATACGTTAAGGAGGCTAAGTCATAAGTCAAACATTAACTGTCAAGGTGGCGCCAACTGATGTTATTCCGAAGGCAAAAACAAATACGTACTCAAGCTATAGAGATGGGTTGAACATTAGATGGACAATCAAAAGCGACCCCAAGTTCCTCACACACTTTTAACGACAGACAGACAATTAAAGCTTCTTTGGAGTGACCATGGCCTCACTTACTTTGCATGGCTATCTATTTACGTATGTATGTAATGGTGGAGAAACGTCTCTCATAGTAACCTTAGCACCCAAAACATCTTGCAGAAAAAAACGGAACTATCGGCCTGCTTAACAAAAGTTCAACTTAACGCCATAAGGCGGCCAGCAAATGCTCCATGTGTGGCTACTTGTGTGTCTGGAATACGAAGTCGTCTTGCTTCATCAGCAATTAGCATTGCGTGGTGGTATTTTTTCATATGATGCGTGACAGTGGTCTTAAAGTTAAACACAGATTTTCATGGATTGAAAAGTATACAGGCTCCTAATCATCGGCTTTTACATTAAAACAGTTAAAAATTAACGTTCAACCTCAATAAGACTGAGGAACCTCAGTTAGACTGAAGAACCTCAGTGAGACTGAGGAACCTCAGTGTTTTTAGCATTGACTTGGAGCTGGAATGGTGAAATTCCTACAGCTAATTTTTATATTTATGTTTATTGTTTCCTTGAAAATACAACAGATCGTTCGGGTTTTACTAATTGTCACTATTTTATTTGGATTCGTACATTAATTGCTGGTATTCTAGTCCCCACATAACAAATTTATAGATTCAACAACCAGTCTACACTTCGGCCTCAGTCTTTATTGTTGCTTTCAAATCCAAATTGTTTTTTTGCACTGGCACTACATTCGACATTGGTCATTAATACAAAAAGCATAGATTTTCATTCATACCAAATCCTTGACCATCATGATCAGTTTTTCATTATGTATTATGACTTAAAAAGTGAGACGATTTGAGGCAAACAACAGCCAGCCACAAAAGCTATGCTCATTGGAAACGAATGGAAACGTCTAGCTGAGACTGCTGGCAGTATTCATGACGTCCAGTACGCAGCGTCAATGTAAACTTAATCCAGATGCTCATCAGAACAGCAACAAATCCGGTGTTCATATAGTTTCGTTGATGTGTATGAGCCAACATAACTGAACGTCTGTCCACCTCCAATTGTATGTATACAACGACCATCAATCCAGTTGCTGTGCGTCTGTCCATTCATTCATGTGCGCGTCCGTTTGTGTTGTTTTAAGACCAAGAATTGTTTGTAAAATCGAATAAACAGAAAACTGAAATGAAGTCATTACATCGGATTGAATTTCATTGAAATCTGATTCGCTTTTAGAAACGCAAAAAGAGCAAGAGCATCTAGCAACAGCAACAGCGCGAAAGACCAGACAGACCAGACAGCTTCCGGTGGTATCAGAGCGCGTTATTTCGAAGGCGATAAAGTGCAAAATATCATAATTCCGTTATTTTACATGATGTATTATAAATAAAGATTTGTATATGATGGTTCGCACCATCGTAAAACGGATTAACATCGGCTTAGTGTAAAACGAGATCTTTAAGGTGATTTTCGGTACAGTACAGTAAATTATGAGACTAACAGAGGTGGAAAAAATTTCATTTTCAAACAGACGAACTGTAAACAAATTTTGTTAGCAAATTACAAATCGTAAAATCTTATTTACAAGCGACAGTTTTTTTGCCCAAACTTCTCCTTTTCTAGGAAAGTAGTGAACATCGCATACAATTAGCGGAAGTTTTACGTTCTGCAGAGCAGTTTTTTGTTTAAAAAGAGCAGATAAAATACTAAAATGTGGAATTCGGTCTCTTTATACTACAGACGTACATAACTTTGTCTTACAGAGTTTGCACTGTCCCACTGATACTCTCCAGTTATCGGTGCCAAAGCATCTCTTCACCACCTATATTTTGTAGTCTTACTGATGTCTCTCAAATGTTCCTCAGTATCACAAATCCTTCCTTGTATCACTGCGGATTCTCTGACTTACAGAAGCGATTCTGTGTCATCGATAATCCTCGATCTCAACTAGGTTCACCTTACAGAAGTTCATCAGCCATACGGCTTTCCTCACTGCTGTAGAGATTCCTCTGGTCATGCTGGGTTTCTTAGTTTTTCTGAGATTCCTCAGTTTAACTGAGGTTTCACAAACTAAGGACTCTTACCGAGATTCCTCCTCACCAAAGTTGACTCCTCACGTAAGTTGAATTCCTCAGACTAAAAGGGCTTTCACTGGCTTAAGTTTCTCAGCTTAACCGAGATTCTTCAGTCTTAACGATATTTAATTTTACTGAGGTTTTTGAACGTTTGTGAGTTTTTTTAGTTTTACTGAGGCTCTTCAGTTGTACTGAGATTCGTTAGTATGACTTAAGTTCATAAGTCTTACTAAGGCTTCTCTGCCTTATCAAGGAGCCTCCTTATTACTGAGGTTCGTCAGTCCTACTGAGGTAACGCTGGATATAGTAGCTAAAGATTACTGAGGTCTTTCAGCTTTCTCTAGCTTTGCTGTGCTTTGTCAGGCGGTTTGAGGCCTCTCTGTTTCCCCGAGGTTGCTAAGCCAGAAACTTACTGAAGTTGCCCAGATACTACACTTTGATCCTAACCGTGTGGCCGAGTGCAGCAGAAGCGGTAATGGGGATTATGTTCTCCTGTCTGGAAGAAAGGGCCAAAAGTTGCGGTAGCTTGCTCCCATAATTGTCGACTCCTATTTCTAGCTAGTCCAAGTTGACTTGGCTGCCCTAGGAGAATGCTGGCAATTGCATTATAACATGTCCAGTGTGATTAGCACAGCAGGGGCAAAACTTTCATGTCCAGACTCACGTAAAACTCCTGTTTGACTCTTCAATTTTTCAGACATGTTCCTCCGCACAATTGAGGTTCATAAGCTTTACTAAGGATCTGCTGAGACTACTAGTTTTTAGTAAGGCTCTTAATTTTTATCGATATTCTTCAGTTCCACTAAAGATCCTAAGGGTTGAGGTTCTTAAGTCTTATTGTAGTTCCTCAGCCTTATCGACGTTCTTCAGGCCTGAAAATAGCTAAGGCTAGCTTAGACTTACTGAAGATTCTCAGATTTACGGAGATATTTCAGGCCTCCTGAAGAACCCTTGGTCTAAGTTGGCCCCCCTAAGTCTCTTCGCCAAAAACTTATTGAAAATCTTCAGATTTATTGAGAATCAACAAACATGTTAAAGTTTTTTCACCTAAGGTTCCTTAGTCTCATTAATCTACTAAGTTTTCACTGTTTTGCAAGAAATCCTCATTCCTACTAAGATTCCCCATTCTTACCGAGATTAATCAGTTTCGTTCCCGTTGTTCTCACAGAAGTTTATTAATTTTTCTCAGGTTCTTTATTCTTCCTGATGATCCTCAGTTTCGCTTAAATTCCTCAGTGTCATTGGGCTTCCTTGGTCTCACGGAACTTGCTCTGTCTTGTTGAGATTCCTCAGGCATACTGAGGGTCATCAGTCCCACCAGGTCTAGTTAATCTAACAGAGATTCATCAGTCTCTCCCAAGCTCCTTACTCTGAATACGCTGAACTTCCTTACTCTTACTGAGGCCCCTCAGTCCCATTACAAGCTCTTAGTGGCATCGTAGGTACTCATTCTTACTGAGGTTGCTCGGTTTGGTTTTGTTGTGACAGTCTTACCGGTCCCCTCTTACTGGTAACTTTTTATTCTTAGAGTAATTCCCTCCCCTGCCTCACCATGAATTTGAGTTCTACTGATAGTCATCTGTCTTGTAGACCTTCATCCGTTGCAAAATTCTTCAGTTTTAGTGAGGTTTTCCCTTCTCACAAAGACTACTTTGTATCACTCAGGTTCCTGTATCTCGCATATGTTCCGCAGGTTTAGTGATTTATCTTAGGCTTAGTGAAGGTCGCTAATTTTACCGAGATTTCTCTGACTCATAAAGGTTGATTAGGCTCTTCGAGTTTCCTCAGTTTATTAGATTTTCGTAGTGTTTTTAGCTAGGTTTGTTGCGTCTGAGCCTCACTTTGGTGCTGGGATTTACTGAGTCTTGGCTCGTCTCCCAGCATCTTAGTGTTAATCATTCAACTACCAGTTTGTTTGTTTTTAATTAATTTTCATATACTTATGTTTAGCTTTTTGCCGCCACTTAAATGATAAAACGCTATTTTGTGAATTTTATGACTTTGAAAGTTTGACAATATTAAATAAAATGGAAGGCATAAAATTCATATTAATTTTAGAGCTCCTCCTTCCTATCTTTCAAATTGTCCTCCAAACGGGCAAATGTTCTGTTGCGAAATTTCAATTTATCTCATTTTGTTTCTCAGATAATATCTAAAAGCATTCGAGTGCAGTTGAAGATGGAACAATCCATTTATTGTTATTTCAATGTGATGATCCAATTATTCATATGATAACGAAGTGTTGGGATGTTCAAAGAGCAGAAAGTATAAGAACGCCATATGACTTATTCCGCACATTTCGCACACATGTTTACTATTAAAGCAACTGATGAAAAGTTTCTTTTTAATATTTTGATGAACAACTTTTGCTTCCTGTCCTCGTTATCCCCAATAAAACAAGTTGCATGCACCATGCTTAGCATGAAATTGACGACAACGACAGCAGTCATCAAAACCATCCCCTCCCAGCTATGACGACGTTGTTCTTTTCCTATCGTTAGCAACAACAATTGCTGCATCAGAAGCCCCAACACTAACAGCAGCAGCCTGGAATCAGCAAAAACGTCCCACCGAAACTCTAATAATGACAACATATTGCACGCAATCCATATTATAGTGAATGCCACATCCAGGCCCCCAACCGCAACCAACATCACTTGCATTTGCCTTCGTTTTCGTATTATGGAAAATAACTAGTTCTCTTCGAAGAGCGTTCGTTGCAACTTGTAGTCTGCACACACACACACACACACACAGACGTACAGCGTTGCACGTCTCCCTATGCATTCGTATACGAGTACATAAGTAGATGGGGAGTTTTTGGTGCTGCAGCAATTCCTCTTTAAGTAGAATAGTATTGCATATCAGGCTATCTTTTGTATGGCATTTTTCCGGAGCTCCATAGTGAGGAGTAGCCATTGACATTCGCCACCAAATCGCCGGCAGATTGTGGGGGGCTGCTTTGTGGGAGTTAGGAGACGAAGGAAGCGGGTGGAGTAAAATATACAACATAAAGTTCAAATGAAACCAAAAAGAAAGAAACGTTATCATTACTTAAAGTTGTTATTTAATGGTAATGACAAGTGTCGAGTGATGTTTAATATATAAGTGCCTGGGTAAGCATATCCAAAAGCAAGTCGAAGGAGGGAACTATAGTGGAATTATTGAAGCGGTGAACATGTTCAACAAGGAATAGAAAATGTAATATGTATAATTGCAATAAAATTCAGAAATAATCTTTTACTTAAACTACTTGAGGCTACTCAATTTAATTAGGTTTATCTAACACCGCTATAGTCTCGCAGTGAGTCCCCTGTTTGACTGAAAGCTTTCATTCCCGCCTAGATTCCTAGCGCCCCTAATAAACTTCAGGTTGGCTGCCTTTTTCTCATCTCTACGGCGGTTCTTTTATTTAGCAATATTTCCTCAACATTTTAACTGAAGTTCCTTAGATTCGCTAAGAAACCTAAATTATACCGAAGAATCGCAGTCTCGCAGAGATTGTTAATTTCGCTAAGAAACTTCAATCGGATTGAACATCTTTAATCTCACTAAGATTCCCCTATCCCACTGCGATTCCTGGCATTGCATTATTCCTCAGCAGTGCCGACATCCTCCTAGGCTTCTTGCTAGAACGACTGTTTGTTAATACTGTCTCAGTCACACCGCGATCCGCCGTCTTTTTAAGCTTCCACAGTGTTCCTGAATTTCTCAGTCGTCTTATTGGTATTCTGGCTTACAGAAGGACTTCAGACTCCCCTCAATTTCAAATGAAAGTTTAATAAATTAATTACAGAATATAGAGGGTGTTGGAGGAATGTTACATGTAATTGATTTTTTGTTTTGGGATACTGACGGTTTGAAATCGCAAGATTCTTCAAACTCAATTCCGCGCTCTGCCTCATTAATGGCCTTTGTCTCAATGAGGTTCCTATTAATTTATTTGAGTTGTCTTGGCCTCAATAATATGCCTTAGTTTGATTGGGACTCTCTAGTGTCAACAGGAGATTCTGAAATTCATCGGTTGTCAATACACGGATATATCCTCAATCGGACTGTATTTTACTTAGATGTACTTCATTTCATACGTGTTATTCAACACCTCTGAAGATTATTAGTTGTCCGAGATTCCTTAAAATATCTTAACTTTTTATTCTAAATGAAATTCCGTATTCTAATAAATATCATCAATGCGATTCCTCATTCCATCTGAAACTTACCATTCAATCTGTTTCCACTATTTTACTGGTATTATATAATCTTACTGTCTGTCCTCAGACCCACAACGATTGACAATCCTCAGCTCAAAACTGAGGTTCTGTGGACCACAGCATAAGTTTCGCAAATGAGATTTCTTAGTTCCCAAATGCGGTTCCTCGGAGGACCACAAGATTCCCCAGCTCAAAACTACGGATCCTTACTCCTTAATTCAGATTGCAGCTGAGGTTTCTCAGTTTACAGCTGAGATTATTCGGTCATCAGCTGATGTTTCTCAGTGTTTAAATAAGGCTTCTCAACTGGTAGCCTTTTCCAATTCACCTCTAAGGTTCCTCGACTTACAACTAAGGTTCGTCAATTCACAGCTGTGATTACTCATTGTCGTTTCTTAGCACTCAACTGAGATTCTTCAGTATGTATCCGAAATTTCTCAGTGACATACTGGGTTTTCGCAGTACACATCTAGAGTTCCTCAGTATTCACCTGAGGCTTCCAAGTTCTCAGGCCGATTCCTCTGTCTATCTTTGGTTCATTTAAGTTCCTCAGTCTCACTGATGTTTTCCAGTATCGCTAAAATACTTTAGTCTCGATAAAGTTCCTCGTATCTACTGAAACTTATTGGTCTCACAGTTGGTCTCACTACCACTCCAGTCTGCCTGATATTTAAACACTATAGAAGTTTATCAGCTCTGCTGATTCTGAATTTATGATAAATACCCCATCTTTGCTTGAGTATTTCAGCAGCTCTCATCTCCAGTATGGATCCTCTTTGCAATTTTTCTCAGTATCAATGAAGTTTTTGCGGCTTAGAGAAAAAAAGATGCAATTTCATAGAGGTTCCCCCCTTCTTCAGAATACTGATGTTCTTCAGTCTCTCCGAGACTCATCTTTCTCGAATCATTTCTCTAAAAACACTCATTCTTACTAAAAGTTTACGGAACTCCTTTGTGTTGCCGTAATTATTCGATGTGCTCAAAATTGACAGATTCACCGATTTTCCCCGATCCTGATAAAGTTCCTAGGTCGCAATAATAACTTTCGATAAAATTTTTCAGTTTTATTTATATATCACACTGAGACTCAGTTTCGCTAAGTTTCTTTAGTCTTATTGAAGTTCTTTAGTTTCGCCGATATTCCGTAGTCTCACCAAAATCCATCTCTCTTATTGATATTACTTAGTCCTGCCGAGAATCCCTAATCTATGTGTTATTATTTAGCCTCACTAAGGTTCCTTAGCCTTTCTCCAGTTCCCCATTGCCACTATAGAGAAGTTTTTAAAAGGAACAATGTATTTTTACCAGGAGTAATGAATATAATTTGATTTCCTTTATCTACTATATCTTTGTAAGTAAAATGACTACATATTTTGACTTTCATCAGTTTTATCAACAAAATTCCCTGCAACCCAGTAGAGAAATTTCATTTAAGTGGACTGGGAGGTAACAAAAATGGTATGGGAGGTAACAAAAATGGTGGTTGGGTTATGCAGTCGATTTTTCTCAAGTTTTTTCAAACACTGTAAGTCAATACAACGGCCAAATGTCTAGTTAATTTAGTCTACTAATTAGAAATTATAGAAAATAGATTTTCCAAAAATCTTTTAATTTATGTAGGAGGTAACTGAACGAGTTCCCGCCTACAATCTGGCAAAATATTTGATTGAACCACATTTTAAGAAGTTTCATAGAGACTTACAACAGCTATTGAGGGTATCAGTTAGACAGACGGATTTAGAAAGTCGTGGACTGCATTTGGTCTAAAGTCCTCTTGGATATACGAGTACATTTTTTTTGCCGTATCAAATGATATGCACTTTCCTTCTATAATTAACATGAATTTTCTGTGAGTTTTGGCAGTTGTCCAATTTTATAAATAACAACTGTTTTTCGTTAGGGCAACTTTCACACCAACCCTCGTATGTGGCTCAGCATAATTCTGTTCTTTCATGGACTACGTTTTCATTTTTGGGATGAATTTTAAAACAGCTGCTGTTGGAATATGTATTTGTGTCACGCACACTCTCATCGTTGAGAGAATGTCGCAGCCTAACACATAAATTCAGAGTGTGTGTGTGTGTGTGTGCCCATGTTGGAGTGACTCACTTACACACGCTCACGTACGTTCTAGTTAAACTAGAAATTTGAATCAATTGCAATTGCCACACAAGTGCATTTGAAATTTTAACGAGTTTTTTGCGTTTTTGTTTGGGTCTTTCGCCGCTAATTCCACCCGATTCTGCTCTGAATGCCATTGGAAATGCTTCGCTGTAATTGATCAATCGTTTCTAAAGCTTAAAAGCAGAGTAGTTTATAAGTGTAATGCTGATGTTGATGCCGGTGCCGATGCTGCTGCTTCTACTGTACATGCAAAGAACGAGTTGTTTCTCAAATCAAGTTCAAATCGATATCTAATGGCAGTTGCCTGCTTACACACGAGTACTCGTATTTGTAGCATGTGAAAGTAGATATGTGGACCGAGGAGGAGGAGTTATTTGAGGGAGTTCAATTTCGAGATGCTGGTCTTGCTAAATGGATAATTAAGGCATTTGTTCGATCACACATTATGCTACATTCGAGTGTTGGCAGTTGTCAGATGTCTATTCGAAGTGACGTCGAATGGCAAATGCAATTAATCATGGACTTAGTTGAAGGCGAATTCATAAATAAAGTGGAAGTTATTTGAATGTATGAAAAGGGGGTTGATGAAACTGAAAATTCCTGCACAAATCAAACCTTCTTCAAAATCCAATGCTTATTCCCTATGTTTTATTTATGCATGCGTGATAGAAGAACCTGAGCCTTTGTACTCTGTGTAAGGGACAAAAATCAAGTTGCCCTCATGCCAGTTTTCTTCTTAGAAAAACAGCTGACACTAACGTTCTGACGTCGTGTCAACATAGTGTCCCAAACAAATCAAATTTTCAAATGTCGAATCTATTCTCCCTGCAACTTCTACATTTCTTTGCTTCTAGAATAAAATATCTACGACACAAGAAAACACAAATTGTTTTCAGGGATTTTAGATCGGAATTTGATTACAAGTAATTTTTAAACTGAGATCACTTTTTCCAATTTGGTAGTTTTCCAGATATCAAGTCACAAAATTCGAAAACAGCTCCACTTTCTGTCAAACAATTGACCAGAAATGGTTAATAAGATACAAAATGTTTATTATTCACACAAATTTATTGTATCACCGTCAAAGTGGAACCCTTCACAACTGGCTCTGAAGTGGTAATATTGTGGATGGAAAAAACGCAATCAGAGCCATATCATGCGAATACTTTATTGTTGAGTTTTTGGCCAGAAATTCCTTTATAATGATAGCGCTATGAGATGATGCCTTGTCATGTTGCAAAACTCATGTGTTTTTTTTCCTCGAATATGGCGTTTTTAGGCAAATTTTCTCTTTTAAACGTTGCATCATGCCCAGATAATATTCTTTATTTACTACCCGACCTTCTGCCAAGAATTGCGAGTGCACAACATCACAGAAAACAGGCATCATCACCTTGACTTTTGATCAACTTTGCCATGTTTTTTTTCGTTTTCGGCTCAATGGGAAGTCGTCAGAGTCCATAGGGGTTTAACGTGAGTCTCGCCGTGAAGGGCCTTACCCATGGTGTGCGACACACTGGGCATATTGCAATCCGATTGCCAACGCGCCCTGGGATAGCCAAGTAACTCTTAGACTATCTAGGAAAAGGGGCTGACAATTTTAGTACTACCGCAATTGTTAGCCCTTTCTTTCAGCCAGGAGATACCAAATTGATTATGCTAGTATGGATCATAATCCCCATTGGCGGAGGTGAGGCCTATCTTACCACCTTTGCTACTCTATGGGTCTATAGCATCCGGTTGCAATGCAACTCCATATTCGAGCACAAAGTCTCTACCAGCGACTTTGGTATCAACCATAATCCGCCAGTCCGAAATTTGTTGTCGACTTTGGACACCAAACTCGTAAACCAATGTTTTTTACAATGCGTTTTAAGAATATGAGGCCGGAATTGACTCTAGTATTCCTTCTGCGACCTTTTTATACGTTTTGAAGTAAAGTTTAAAAATGAAACGGACTGCATTATTACGCCCCTTCTGATAGCTTCCACAGAAATTGTCAAATTTGCCAAAGTCAGTCTTTTCTCTTAAATGTTCTTTTTAGCAGTATGCAGTAATCTAGACTTTTGTCCATTATATTGAATCCTAGTATTTGGTATAACTTTAAAATAAACGACCAAGCAACTAACCCCTTCTGGTACCTTCCAGACAAGTGACCGATTTAACCCTTTGCTTAACGCCTTTGAAGCAATTTTACTGGATTCGGCCAAACCTGGCACGCTTCCTTCGTTTGATAGACTTAGGCTCGAGAATGAAAATGGATGGTATTTTTAAATCTGTTCTGGTACCTGCCATACAAATTGATCAATTTACTGAAATTAAATTTTACATCTTTAATTTCAAATTGGTTAGCAGCAGTGATTCATATCTATTATGTTAATTTGTAATACTTGATAACCATTTGGAAACATCGACCATTTAACCACACCCTTTCTGTATCTGTCAAACAAATTACCGAAATTATCCATATACATCCATATCTTTAAGTTTTATTCATTTGCCGAAAATTCAGTCAAATTTAGCTTAAATGAAGCATTTGATAGACACGAATCTGAGAATGAAAATAGGCTGCATTTTCATGGCCATTCTGGTAGCACCCAAACAAAATGGGCGGTTTTCTCAAAATCCATTCTTCTTCTATAATTTCCAAAATTGTAGGTTGCAATGTCCCAAATTTTTGCCCGTTGTGCTACTTGATAATGCTTGAAAAAATTTGGGAAGAATAAAGCTTGATAAAACTTGGAAAAAATTAAGCGAATATTCATGCCCCTTCCGGTACCTCCCTAACAATTGGCCGATCTAATCTATATATTTTTAGGCGTATCATCGATTTGACCTATATTTTTAGGCGTATCATCGATTTAACCTGTATATTTTTAGGCGTATCATCGATATAACCTATTTATTTTTAGGCGTATGATTTTTCTTGAATTCTACTAAAATCCATAAAACTTTTGACAAAGCTAGGTCTGAGTACGAAAACAGATTGAACTGCCACATCCCCTCTGATACCTCCCATACAAATTAAGCGATTTCCCAAAATTATATATTTTTTTTAGTTTCTAGTTCGTAGACTTTACTAACCTAATGCTCGCATATTCTATTGGTTGATAATGCTTGAAAAAAATTTGACAAAATCGGCTAGATGACCGCGCAATTTCTGGCAATTCCCATTCAAATTGCCTATCATAACTCATATATTTCTAGGTTTTAGTCAACTGCAACAAAATTCGAATTAATTTAGCACTCATTAAGCGTTTAGTAAATTCAGTTGTGTAAAGAGAAATGAGCCGTATTGAAACGAGCCTTAGTATAACTTCCGTACAAGATTTTGCAATTTATGATCGCCAATGATCGCAAGTTAATGGTCGTTTACAATTTCTACGCTCAATGCTCAGATTATCCATTTTTCGGTTTCAAACGTAAAGCTAAATAAAACACACATAAAACTATAATTTCTATGAAATTATTTTTTTCATTATAATGCCTCTGGATTAGCAGTAGCAGTGGATCCTTCTGAGGTAGTTTCTGAGACCACTTTTTCGCACATTTCGGGCAGTATCTCAGCAATAACTTGACGAATGAAATTACGCTTTCTGGAAACTTCTCATGCAATAAAGCCAAAATTGTGGCCTTTCCACAATCACTTTTGGGTTCCCCGAGCCCCATTTCGGGCAATTTTGCTTGTTGACGTAACCATCGAGTGATAAACGAGTTTCATCACTGCGGAAAATTTTGCTCGAAAAGTCAACATTGTCTACGGCGGCCGGCTTTAATTATTGCGTGAATTGGACTCTGTATGGATGGAGATGCAAACACAAATGCAAAATACGCCATAATCATCCATAAGATAGGCCCAATTGATGAAAACGGTTTGGAATCGTCAAATTCAGATTATCCGCCACACTTTTACTAACAGAAGCAATATTTTTGGCAGTGCACACATTGTGATGATGCCCATCTTCGTCTTCTTCATATTTCTTTATAATCTTGCCAATTTCTTGCACAGTAGGTCGATTATGATGGCCATAATGCACGAAATGCGAGCTTTATCACTGCAGAAAATTTTGCTCGAAAAATCAGCATTCTCTACGGCGTTGTAAATGGTCATGGTATGGATGGAGGTGCAAACACAAACTCAAAGTATGCCATAATGAGCCATAAGATAGGCCCAATTGATGAGAACGGTGTGGAATCATCAAATTCAGATTATCCGCCACAGAATCAATGTTTTTGGCAGTGCACACATTGTGATGATGCCCAGGCTTGACCACATCTTCCAGTCTCTTAAAATTTCTTTATAATCTTGCCAGTAGGTCGATTATGCCGACCATAATACACGAAAAGTTCCCACTTTCGAATCACCACTTTTGCACTAAGTTTTAACTATTCTTACGCGTTTTCGACTGTTAAACGATCCATATTCCTAAATGGCAAATATTTCGCTAAATAAACCATCAGATGACTGCTATTTAACAGCTGACAGACTTGCCATATCGACGGTTTTGAAATCACTCAATGGATAACCGTTTATTTAGGTCAATATTTGACAAGAACAGTGAGATTCACCACCTATTTCTGTCACTCTTCACACTTTTCAAAAACACAAAAGGACTTTGGGTGAAGTTATATGTAAGTCAGTTTGACTAAAATTGCTGTTCCGGTCTAACGTGTTGGTATTTGTTACATACAGAATGTCTGATGAATGCTGGTGCAATAAGAAACTCAAAAAACTTTTTGTATTACTCACAAATCAATCGTTTTCATAAATTATTTTAACGACTTTTAAGAATAATTGAATTCAAATTACTTACACACTCGGTGGCCGATGTTCATCATCACTGCCTGGAGATTTGCACGGAAGCTGCCTTAATTATCGTTCCACTGTATTGCTCTAAATCGTTCACATTTTTTGGTTTTCTCTTGCAAACTTTCTGTTTGCAATAACTGAATAAGAAGGAATTTGATGCAGTAAGATCGGAAGAGATTTGAAGGCCAAATTTTCGATGCAATTCTTCCTTGACAGATCTGGCTGTGTGACCAGTTACGCCGTCTAATTGAAATTACACAGAGTTGAAAGGAATTGTCGTTCGGTTTAGTAGTAGTTCTGGAAAGAAGAAGTGGTTCAGCATCTTGGACTCAACATTCATCAGACAACATGTATATGTATATATAGGTAATACTAGCTTCATAAAATTTCGGAAGTTATTTCCTGTCCTAAATAAAGACCTGAATAAGGAAGGAAATTCACTATTGTTCCACTGATTTTTGGATTTGTATGTATTCCTATCACTTCATTTCGAAGTCCCTGTCACAGCCGCTCTTGGCTAACTCTGGCCTGTTTATAGCATCAGTCATAAACATTCAAAAAATGGTTGTCGGATGACTGCTTTTTGCATTTTTTTTATATCTACCATTCAATATTATGACATTTGGTTTTTAATGCGGACTTTTTTCGATCACAGACCAAAAAAACAAACAATGCAAATATAAATTAATATGATGCTGGAAATTTTCACAAACATTTGCGTACATATGTACGTCAAATACACACCGTTATTTACATGACTGTACATACGAATATGTAAACAAGTTTGTATGGTTATATTATAGTAAATGTCAATATTTTCCGTATGAATGTTTGTATTATTGCAGAGGAATTACATGAAACGTCCAGTGAAAATGTTGAAATTGTATATTGCGGCATTGAACATGCTGTAGTTTGTGTCGTCGTCATCGTCATCGTCATCATCGCAGTCATCAGCCTCCTCTGAGTATTTATGATTTTTGCCATAAAAAAAAGTATTTTTATGCGCTCTTCGTTATTTGTTTTATTGCAAAGTGCAATGAAAAATTAAAGCTTAAGAGATTTTAATTTGTTTTTTCCCTGTTTTGTTTTGTTAAATTTTTAAAATCCGACTCGTTTTGAAGAGGTTTATGTGCGATCATAAATTACTGAAAACACAGCACAGCCTATATGAAACTGGGAACCAGACAATTCACAAAAAGAGATGAATAATACTTTGACGCGGGGACATTCACCAAAGTTCAGTCTCGCTTTGTTTTGTATCTTGAAATTTTATTTAAAAATACGACGAAAATTTGATTCTGATTTATATTCGAATCTAACAATCACTTCATGCTTCAATTCGTTTCTTAACTTAACTGAAACGAAACTAGTAACGCATTTTGATTCAATTTCTCCATCAAAATAGCTTACGCTTCAATTCCAACACCCGAAATGAAATAAGAGTTTTATATTCTTAACTTCGATCAGAAATTAAATATGATTTATTTTGCGTCACTTAACAGGAAAAAAAGTATGACTGCGGGGTTCTCACATTTGAGCGAATTGTAAGAAGCCCATATTGCACCGAACACATGTTAACCTAAGTAATACAGGGCTATTCATTTAATGGTTTCAAAACCGCAGGTCTGGCAAGACTGTCAGCTGTTAAATACCTATCATCTGAAGTGTTATTTATTTAGAGAAATCGTTTAGTAACCGAAAAACGCTTAAAAATAGGTAAAACTTACTACAAAAGTGGTGATTCAAATGTGTGTATTTTTTGTGCATTACGGGGAGATTATGGTCGTCATAATCGATTTGCTCTGCAAAGAATTGGCAAGATTATACATAAATTGGAAGAGACTGGAAGCGTCACATTTGAGCAAATTGTAAGAAGCCCATATTGCACCGAACATACATATGTTAACCAAAGTAATACAGTAATACAAGGGTATCCATTTAATGGATTCAAAACCGCCCGTCTAGCAAGACTGTCAGCTGTTAAACACCTATCATCTGAAGTGTTATTTATTTAGAGAAATCGTTTAATAACCAAAGAACGCGTAAAAATAGTTAAATCTTACTACAAAAGTGGTGATTCAAATGTGGGCATTTTTTGTGCATTACGGGGAGATTATCGTCGTCATAATCGATTTGCTCTGCAAAGAATTGGCAAGATTATAAAGAAATTGGAACAGGCTGGAAGCGTTACAGATGTGGTTAGACCTGTGTATCATCGCAATGTACGAGTACGCACTGCCGAAAATGTCGCTTCTGTTAGTGAAAGTGTGACGGATAAACCACCACCGACTTTTTTTGGCCTGCAATTGAAGATTATCAACTGGACGACGATATGTGGGTTTCAACAAAACGGTGCCACGAGCCACACAACACGATCGTTGTTGGCTTTATTACATGAGAAGTTTCCAGGAAGCGTAATTTCACGTTTTGGCGACGTTAATTGACCACCAAGATTATGTGATATGACGCCGTTAGAATTTTTTTATGGGACTACGTTTTGCGCATGTAATCCCCAAAAGTTGGAGCATTTGAAAGGCTACAGTCGTCAAGTTATCGCCGAGATACCGACCGAAATGTGCGAAAAAGTGATCAAAATTTACCTCAAAACGATCCACTGCTGCAACCAATCCAGAGGCAGTCATTTCAATGGCATTATATTTAGTACATAATGGCAAAGTCTAAGCATTATAATGAAGCAAAAGGTTAATCGAAGTTATAATTTTATGTGTGTTTTATTTAACTTTACTTTTAAATATTCATGAATATTCAGTTAAAAATTACAGGTAATTCATTGCTTAAAAAAGCCCTCGACACTGACGGAGAGTTTGAGCGTGATCTGCCATTCAATTTGTTTACAGTGCTCAGTTTTGCCAGTTCATCGCAGGAGCGTTTTGCAATTTTCATAATGGATAAAAATATCGAACAAATAACTAAGCAATTCCCTGAAAATATCAATCGATTATCAGAAAGATGTGCATATGAGTGGTACAGTGTATTCACCAACAATTGAGATGTTTTAGATGATTTGTCTTGCTCTGGTCGACCGTCAATGTCTTCAACTGAAGTTGACATCGATAAAGTGAAGGAAATGGTGACTGAAAATATTCATTTTGGTTTGATAGAGATAACCGCTGAATTTTTTGTGCCTCACGAAACAATGAAGTTGCGTATAAAATAAGCTGCCGCTCAATTAATTCTGAAAGACCTTAATTTTCTTCAAAAACTTAATCATGTAAAGTTACTTAAAGACTTGCTAGAATGAATCAATTCCGACAGCACATTCACAAAATGCATTATAACTGGTTCAAAGGCAAGGCTTTACGAGTTTAACATGCAAAACAGCCAACAAGCTTTAGAATGGTGTCTTCCAATTAAGCCGAAATGGAGAAAAAAACATCAGAATCTATCAAACGTTAAGGTAACTTTAATTGTTTTCTTTGAATATCGCAATGTTGTGCACAGGGAATCCTTGCCAGAAGATTGGGCGGTAAATAATGATCATTATTCGGGTGTTGTGAGGCGTTGGAGAGGGAAAAATCGACGAAGCTGACCAGATTTGTGGAAAGAAAACATATAGATTTTGCAGCATAATAGCGCACCATCTCACAATGATATCATTGTGAAGGAATTTTTCGTAAAAAAACTCAACAAATATCATCGAACAACATTTCTCTTTTAAAACTACCACTTCCGGGCGGCTGTTTTAAGTAGACCAAAGACATAAAGGGTCCTTTTTAGAAAGTACGTTCGAAAAATATTTTGTTGCTTGGATTATTCGTTTGTACAGACGTATTATTTCGAAAGGGACGTACTTTGAAGGCGATACACAATGCATTTGAACGAATAATTAATATTTTGTGTTTCATCGGCCAATTCTCGAGAATTTTTTTGATATTACGTATATTGTATTTAGTAATCGGATAAAGGGTAAAATTTTTGAAAAAATCCTTAAAACTATCAATTTTTCAAGAAATAAGTTGATCGACCTGTAGAGGTCGATTTTGTCCAATTTAGAACTTAGTGTGCCTGTGACCTATCTAAAGCGATTTGGCCTCAAACGTGCCTTCAATAGACATGGGAGAGGGCAATATTTTTACATCCACTCAGATTATTATGATTATCAAGCATATGTTATACGTATTATGTGCAGCTTCACATGAGTATTTCTATTTATTACAAAAGGAATAGTACATTTAATGTACACATCATATCATCCATCATATGATAATGGATATGACGAAAAAGACTTTCAATTCCAATCTAATCAAATAATCACGATTCCGGAGTTGACGTCCCTTTGACCTGCTTCTGTAGAACTTATGTGCAAGCGTTGGTTCATAAGTTTTTTGGATAGCGAAATACAGCATACGAGTGTTCTTTTTTGTTGTCCTATAATGCCTATTTTGAAGGTAAAAAGGGTCTATGTTGACTTTTTACATTCTTTTTACCTTACCTAAAATAGGCACTCTCTGGTAGTAAATCTTTTTCCCCGACAATCCGTTGAATACATTGGATAGGAAGATGAAATCAGCGAATTATGAATGTCTTGATGATAGAATACTTCCCTTTTTCTTCTTCCTTTCATACTACCAGCGCTTCTTGATAGATTTCCCTAGAAGTAACTGACATAGGATCGCAACGGGTTCGTAATATAACCTTCCCGTAAATTTAGAAATGATATCTTTTAGCTTGTTACTGTTTTGTCAGGGGTTCTTAAGAGGAATATAATAACACACATTTGAATCGAATTGAGTTTGAATAATTCTTATTAAAATGGCTCTGATGCCACCTATAGTACACTAACTGTACTAAGCTACAAACTGTTCCGAATATGTAAACAATAGTTTTCCAAATTGCAATTGATTTCGTATGAATGATCTCTGAGTTTGTATGGAACAAACAGACACAGATTTTTGCACACATAAAGAGTTTTTGCAATTTAAAGCTAATCAAAAAACCAAATGTCTGGAAATTATATTCTTTCAACCATCTCCTATAGGTCATAAGTCAACAACACATTGAATATTGTTCGCCCAACCTGGAAAATGAATACATGTATTCCGAACGTATACAAATTTCAGGTCTTCTTTATATCAATGTTTCAGTTAGAAAGAAAAATGTTAAAACAATTTATGAACTTAAAAGAAAAACATAACTGATTATTATAGAATATTAGTACAGGAAAATGTAGTCGCCACACATGTGTGTTTATGCACACATACACACGCAAGTATGTATGTATTTCACCACAATCAAGTTTTTATAGCCCATAAAAATCTGGAGAAATTAAAGTGGCAAATGGATTGCAATTAAATGTAGAAGATGATTTCATTTTTCAATAGCTAATAAATGTTGCAAGAGATAATAAGGAAATCATGAAAAAGATTGTGGCAATAAAAGGAAAGTACCCACATAAGAATGTTTCAGGTAACTTAGGCACTTAATAAAATACGATGGCAGTGGGATGGCTCATTTTGGAATTTTTATGGATGGTGAATTCTTAAAAATTATAGGAGAAGAACAGCAAATAATAATACATCGTTATCCAGTGAGACTGATAGAAGCGTGATGGTTTACACACAGGACTCTCATGTATAAATGTATCGTCGTAAAATCAAAAACAGCTATGTAATCACCGCCACGTCGAATGACGATGACCATATTTTCGAGCATATTTTCTCAATATGGTTATTGAGACTACAGGGAAAGCTGCAGCGAAGTTGAGTGAAACTGTCTTTAGCAAAAATAAAAAGAAAATATAATTTGTAAAACAAACTTCGTACATTTAAAATATACAGAAAATAAAGAATCTATTTATAACGGGTGGGCCATAAGGGTGTTGGCGGTTTAAATATTCAATTTAAAAAAAAAACTACGAAACATAAAAAAAATATATTTGTATTTTTAAAAAGTAGAAGCATGGGAATTTTTAAGACTTAAAAATAATGTTGTCCAAATGGCTTCCCTCGGCTGCTTGACACTCTTGGAACCGAAGTTGCAAATTTTGGAAAACTCGTTGAAAAGTTGTTCTCGGTATTTTGTTACTTTCCTGAATAATGTTCCTCTTTAACTGCTCTAAATTGGTCGGATTATTCTCGTAGACTACCGATTTGAGGTAGCCCCATAGAAAATAATCGCATGGAGAGAGATCGGGGCTACGTGGGGGCCATTCAATATCCCCCCTTTTCGAAATGAAAATGAAATGAAATGTTTTACAGGAAAAAACAAAGTTAAGTCGGTTATTGGCATCATCGGGTTTTAGTTTTGGACTATCTGAATCTTATAAGTCTTCAAATGCACGTTTCAAAATTCGTCGTAAAGTTGTTCTTTTGACATCCAAAGACTGACTTCTCTTACGTGTTGACTGTTGCGGATTTCGCTGAACTGAAACACGAACACGCTCCACAATGTCGGCTGATCTTGCAGAAACTGGGCGACCACGAACCGTAATTGGTACTATTGAGCCGGTTGTTTCTAATATTCTGATCCATTTTCGTATCACATTGGCGCTTGGAACTTCACTTAAATCGTGTAAACCGTGTTCAAGCCGATACAAACGTCGTGCAGTAATCACTGATTTATTGTTTTCGTAATACGCTCGGACACAAAATGCACGCTGCACTCCCGTGTACGGCTCCATGGCGACTAAATTTCCAGGAAGCGGCGCAGCAAACAACATATCCCCCCGCCACCCCGCGCCGCGCGTTGCCGAGAAATTAAAGATTTAAACCGCCAACACCCTTATGGCCCACCCGTTAGAACAAAAAAAGGGTTCCTGGAAAACAAGAGAGAATTTGTAGATTAATTCAATCTACCTTAGGGTTACACAGCAGGCGTAAGAGGTATGAAGGGGGATTTATAATGATGGTGTAATGATGTAATGTAATGATTTTGGTTTCATTGAGCGAAAACTGTGAGATATTACTGCAATCTTCTCAAGCATTGGGGGGGAGTGCGCATAAGTTGCTTTTGCTGCAAAACAAAGATAAAATCAAGCTATTTCTTTCAATGAAAGAAAAATCTACTCGTTTTGGACAGAGACTTTTCGAATAAGTTTAAAACCGATTTTTGAAAGTAGTCGAGTAATTAATCACCCTATTTTACTATGCTCCAATTGAGAGATACAGCGTTTTTGTGATGCAAAAAGCTAACGAAGAATGATGTACAAGTTTGCCAGTGAAATGCGTAGCAAATATTTGCTTTTTTGCACTTTTCATGTCTATTTTTGTTTTCTAGCTCTCTCAAAGGAAAAAACTCGTTTCGACATAACAAAATGTTTTCTATGCATTTCCATCTTTCATGATTTAAGGAACTGAACTAAAACTTTATTTTTTATTTATTTCATTGTTTTTGTTTTGCGTTGCACTGAATGGTGTCCAACTTTAAAAAAAATCCAACAAAAGATCAGGAAAATCAACGCTTTTCTGTGCGCCCAAGCTTATTACGATTCACTTGATGATTTCCCAGTATAAGATTGCTTTGGAGGTGGCGAGGCTGATGGATGGTTGGTTGTTCTTGAATATTTATGCGTTCATTTAATTAAATCTTAGGTTTTCTTTTTCACTTTTCTGTTGAAATTCCTCGCTTTTCAACAGAAAAAACATCAACAACAAAAAACTAGTCAACAAATTAAAGGCATCATACACAAGAGAGGCAGCAAAACAGAAAGGGGGGAACCAGCACCGCGTAAAGTGTTGCTGGCCAATGTTCGTTTTAAACCTCTGCTAAAGTTATAATTATATAGCTGGCTTGCCTCTATTGCTGTTGCTTGTTTCTTTCTTTTTTTATCTCATTGCGAACGTTTTTCTCCGCCTTTTTAAGCTAAACACAAAATGTGCCAAAGTACTGGGTTTAGATTGATACCTGTGAAAATAAGCGGCGGAGAAGGTGCTTTAAACATCTCATTGACAGCGGCGTCGTCTTCGTCATAACTAATGTGTGAACAACACATCAAGACAGCCACTACCACCTAATACACGCCGTTGAAGTTACCTTGAGCGGTCAGGTTGAACCATCAGCCCAGCCATTCAATCGCATTTATGAGCGCGATTAACAAAATAACTCCCATCTTAGCAACGTTTACTAATATACTAATTAATAAGAGGATAGGTGAAAAGTTGGACAGATTTTATATTAATTATAATCGTTCAATACCGACCTTTAGGGGTTGATACACAGACTTTATAGCAAAAATTATTTGAAAATTGAAAGTCTCACTCTGGTGTTTTATTTTCACCAAATAAGATTCCTTTCGAATGTTACTTATGATACGAAAGTTCTGATCATATCGGCAACATATCTAACTTATTATAATTGTCTTACAGGATGGCCAATAAATATGGCTACACTAAGAAAGTCAAAAAATTTTTTTCATATAAATAATTTGATTTTTCATTTTTTTTTTTTTTGTTTGATAAATTTTCTTAAGTCTATTTGCTGGCTCTTAAGTTGAATTGAAATAATCTTCTTCTTAAATAGTGATTAGATAATGCTAATGATTGCTAATTAACCTTCTTTTGTGAAATTCTCTAATTCATTAAACAATTAGAATTAGTTCAACTAACTCCCATTAGATAATTGAAATTTTTATTCTAATTGTAAAACTAATTGCAATTAGTTGCCATTACCAAAAAAAAAATTGGTTTACTTTTACAAATAGAAATCTAATTGACTTGTGCTAATGCAATTACATATTCAATTAGCTCGAATTAGAATCAATTATTTTGATAAAAATACATTTTTTCCAAAGAATTATTGAAGTGAACGAGTAATGATGTGATTCACTGTATGTCCCCATCCACACTACAAAATTGTAGGAGAGGGTGGTAAGAGGTAAGAAGAGGGGTACAGAGTTTTGCGTACTCGGTAGAGCGACTATTTTCCTTTGCGGGCATTATCAATAGTCCAAGACGGGGTCGCTTGACGGACTTTTCTTTTGAAAAGATTGTATTGCTGAAAGCGAATGTACTATTAAACAGTATGTAATATATGTAGTACATATTATGTACATAAGTTGTATATATACAATGTATATTATATATGTATATGTGTGAAATTCATATTATGAATATTTTGTTTTTTTTTTGTTTTTGAAAATATCAAAATAATTGATTCTAATTCGAGCTAATTGAATATGTAATTGCATTAGTAGAAGTCAATTAGATTTCTTTTTGTAAAAGTAAACCAATTTTTTTTGGTAATGGCAACTAATTGCAATTAGAATAAAAATTTCAGTTATCTAATGGGAATTAGTTGAACTATTTCTAATTGTTTCATGAATTAGACAATATAAACCAATTGCATCAATTGCTAATGCTAATTGCAATTTAACATGTCTGGCTTATAGACATTATTTACAGTATATAACCAAGAATTTCATAAAGTATTATCGTGATCTAATGATGTAGGTTTAGGTTTCGGCTAGTATCTAGACATAATCAAATGAACACTAGTGATTCGCACGCCATCTGTCGAACATCAATAGTACTATTTAGATAATTTAGTAATTTACTGACAATTTTGCGAAAGATCGGACTCAGAAAATTCGACTGAAATCGTTTAATTACGAAGAAATCACCAAAATCAATGATCACTCGTAATCTAATGATGTAGGTTTAGGTTCCGGATAGTATCTAGACATAATCAGATAAACACTAGTGATTCGCACGCCATCTGTCGAACAATAATAGTGTTATTTAGATAATTTAAAATCGTTCAGTTACGAAAAAATCACCAAATTCATTCTGTTGAGAAATTGATCGAAACCATTTTCTTTGGGATAATCGATTAAAAACATTATTTTACCGCGAAATTGTTTGTTCTCTTGGAAAGCACTCGGAATTGTTGCATTGAATAGAATTGACCTACATCATTTTGATTAGAACAATCGACTGAAATTATTTTATTTGGAAGAATCAGTCGAAATTGTTCCGTTCCATAAGCTCGTCATTCTGTTAAAAAGATTCAAAAATATTTTGACTTCGTTCTGAGAAGGAAGGACTGAAATCGTTCTATTGGGCAGATCCAGCCGAACGCGTGCTTTTGCAAAAAAAAATCGTCCAGTAACGTTCCGTTTGGAAAAATGTATAAAAATCATTTTGTTTAAAGAATCGATCAGAATTGTTCTGTTGGGAAAACTCAAACAATTCTAATGACCCGATGTGAATTATTCTATGAAGAAAAATCGACATAAATCATTTTGTGTGGAAGAATACATAGAATTTGTTCTTTTGGGGAAAATCAATGTAAATCGTTATGTTGGGAAGAACCAGTTGAACACGTCCTCTTGGCGAGAACCGCTATCTTTGGAACAATTAACAGAAATCGTATTGTCAAAACAAATCGACAAGAATCTATCCGTTATAAAGAATCAAACGGAATTATTTTGCTGAAAAGAATCGGCCGAAATTTTTCTGTTTCGATGGAAATCGCTCTATTATAAAGAATCGATCAAATCCTTTCTGTTTTTAAAAGCCTTTCGAATTCGCTCTTACATAAAGAGAGAGCTCAACGCGTGATTTGGAAAAAAAAATCCATCAGTAACGTTCCGTTTGGAAAAATTTATAGAAATCATTTTGTTTAAGGAATCGATCAGAATTTCTGTTTTGTTAGAAAAAATCAAACAATTCTATTCAAATGACCCGATGTGAATTATTCTATTGAGAAGAATCAACATAAATCATTCTGAGTGGAAGAATACATAAAATTTGTTCTTTTGGAGAGATTCCTCTTGGCGAGAATCGACGAAGAATCGCTATCTTTGGAACATTTGGCAAATATCGTATTGTTAGTAAAAATTGACCAGAATCTATTCGTTATAAAGAATCAACCCGAATTATTCTGTTGAAAAGAATCGGCCGAAAGTCTCGATGGGAATCGCTCTATTATGAAGAATCGATCAAACCCTTCCTGTTTTTAAAAGCCTTTCGAATTCGCACTATCTTGGATAGAAATAAATAAAATCAGTTTGATATGAAAAAGGAAAGAATGTCGATTAATTCGGAGAAATGAGCAACAATCAATCAAGAAAAATCGATGAAGATCTCTCTGTTACAATGAATTGACCGAAGTCGAAATCGATCAAAGCGAAGGAATGGACCATAAAGGGTTTATTGGGAAGATTTGACTGAAATTGTTAGGAAAATCTGATTAGAAATAGTTTAGATTCGAAGAAATCATACAGTTTATTGGATTATTTTTGGACAACAATATAGTATGATTGATTTCCTAATATACTCGTATATGTACATATAGACTAACAAAGGAATTTGCAAATACAAAGTTGTGCAGATTTTGAAAGACTTTCGAAATTTCTGGAGAAAGAATTTCACTTACATTTAGGTTCAAAGAGAAATTAGAAGTAATTTGGTGGAATTGTATTGGACTATCAAATCGAGTGTTATCTGAAAGTGTCCTAAACTTTACGCCTTTTCATAAAGTAGGGACTCAATTTCAGGAGCTCTCATTCCTAGTGTAGGCAAGAAAATGTGACACTGCCTGATAATTCATGTAAATGTTTTCTGAGCGATTACAAAGCTGTACTTTACCATGCACAGTTAATAGTTATTTAACATTTTCCATGAAGAATTTTAGCAAAAAATATATTTATCTTTTCATAACAATTTAGTTGAAAGATCATTAATGAGAGCGACTTTCTGTCCATATTTTCAAACCAGTATTGATGCGATATATTTCGATTTTCCAGAGTGTGCCGCATATAATAGAGACAATTTCAACCTATTATTATGTACATTTGCGTCACTTAATTTTAATGGTAAGCTAAGGTTGTTGTAAGTCGGACATAAGAATGTGAAACATTCCAAGCAGAAGAATAAAAAATAAAACAATTACGGTTGACGTGAAATCTACAAAATCATTTTGATTAGATACATTAGTGATATTCACAATCTCACGAAATCGAGTCTTTTTCGTAGAAAATTTGAACATTTATATCAAAATTGCAGTACAGCATATAACAGGTCATGAAATATCTTATTGTTATGTTGTAGTACTATGTTTATAACTTCCTGCAAAAGATGTCCTTTCTATCATAATAATTAATTCGATATTTTATTTTCATTTCAGGTACGAATTGTTCTTAATACTTTTTACCTAAATTATTTTTGGGTAAGTCCTGCTGATACATTCCATGTCTATCATAATATTTTCAGAAAAGATTAATAAGTTCAGCTACTGGGCAGTATAAATTACAGAACGTAATGAAAATGATTTTACAAAAAAATAAAATTTAATTCGTATTTTACTTAGTATTAACAAATTTTGTGATTTCATAGTTCCCAAAACTCTCACAAACATACGGAAATACAGGGTGTCGGTCGGGAAGGTATACTATACATAGCGCTGTTGTTTTGTACAAATTATATGGGCTTTATGGGTTTTCCAAATTAACCCGCCAAAGTGACGTTATAGGTCTTAATTTTCTAGCATAATTATTCATACGTATCACAGAAAACTTCCAACTATTATATAAAGAAAAAGTTAAGAACACACGCCTACGTCTAAATGTCTTTCAATTAGTATATGATTTCATGTAGGTTTGTGACTTTGTGTCCATGCCCTTTCTTATTTGTGGCTAAAGTCTCACTATTTCATGAAAAACTATTATAAGCTCCTAGACAATACTGTGGTTCTATGCTATGTCCGATACGACAAAAACAGTATAAAGTTATGTCGAAATTTGGAATTCCCGCTAAGCTTATACATCTTTGTTGGATGACATCTTTATTGACTGACCAAAGTCTTTAGCAAACATAGGCAAAAATTTTAGTAAGTCTTTTTACACCAAAGGAAAATTGAGACAGCCTGTCGTGCGACCTGTACAATATACTGTTGGAGATGATTATGAGGAAAGCTGCAGTTAACACGACTGGTACCACCTTTAATAAAAGCTATACATTACTCGCCTATGCAGACGATATCAACTTTATTAGTAGAAAACTGCGTGATGTTACTGCAGCCTTCTCATGCATTGACGACAGTAAAAATTGGTCCGATAGTAAATGAGGACAAAACAGAGTTATCTGTTTCAATAAACAATGAGTCTCCTCGCATGGGACGCTTTCTGAATGTTGACAACTATAATTTTGGAATAGTGAGTGAATTAATCTACCTCGAATCCGCTGCATACGAACGAATGATGTCTGCATGCAGATAAAGAAAAGAAAATTGCTAGCTAACAGATGTTACTATGATGTTACGATTCAATGATAAAGCCCCCTCTCGACAAACTAAAATCCGACTGTGACAAATGTTGGTTCTACCCATCTTAATGTATGACGCAGAATCCTGGGCTATGACACAACCGGATGATTCAGTGCTGGTCTTCGAGATGAAAATACTCCGGAGTATCCAAAGTATCGACGTCGCATGAACAATGAGCTGTATGATCTATATACCGATATCGATGTGATCAAGCGCATCATTATACAGTGGTTGCGCTGGTTGGGTCATGTTGTGCGGATAGACCCAAATGCTCCAGCATGAAAAGTTTTCTACAACGAACTCGATGAACGGCGCCAAAGAGGGCGACCAAAGCTACGTTGGAAGGACCAGACTTTTGAAATACTATCGAAACCAATTGGAGAAAAAGCGCAGAAGACTGAAGGCCCTGTAATCATTTTCTACGCGAGGTGTAGTTAAGGATGTGTATTCTAGTCACCACCTATGAAGAAAAAGAAGATGGTCTCATCCAGTCCTGGTTTTTCTTGCTCCATTTTTAATTCTTGAAACAGGCATGATTCAGTGATTCTCTTCGCATTTGATTCTTCCTGTTGCATTGATGCAATTCTATAATAAAATTTTCCAACAAAAAGAAAGTAAACCAAAAAAAGAGTATAGTAATCGCTGTTGGAATTCAGACGTGGTTCAAATTTGAACAGTATTCTATAAATTTAATATATGCTTGTCATGTTTTCCAATGCAGACTTTCAACTATTTATAGGGACTATCACCATCCTCCACGTTTAACTTTTACCAGCTTAACAAATGATTTCATGTAGTTTTGCGAATTCACGTTCCTGCACTATCCCATTTGGAGCTAAAGTCTTATGAATTCATGAGAAACTGTAACAAATCTGTGCGGTTGGTTTATTTTCCCTCGCAATTTTGAATTTCCTCATCGGGTTTTTTAATTCAATAGACACGATTCAGTGATTATCCCAGCATTTGATGATTACCGCTGCAGTGACACCATTCGAAAGTAATTCCATAATTAGGCATATACGGCCCCGTCAGAAATAAGCTATACAGTAGTTTCTTAACGTATCAAATACAACTAATGAACATAAGTTGAATATTTACTTTTTAAAATTGTTTCAAAAAAAAAGAAGACTGAAAACAGAAGATTGTCTTTGCAAAATTTGATGTATTGAAAATTTGCAGAATTTTTAAAAAGCTGAATATCCAGTTTTTCGTAATTCCTAATTAAAAGAGATAAATGGAACTTCTTAAATTTCGAAATTGGTAATTTAAATGTACAGTTCGCCTATACTCACGTTATGTAGACATGTGATCAAGAAATTGTCTGCCAGAAGATTTGTGTTCTACTCTGTTGGGTTGACAGGTAAAAAAACAGTATTCTTATTTTTAATTTAAATTTTAAATGTTCATGAAGCTTTAAGAGAAGTCGTGACCCTTAAGCATTTGGCATTGCTTATCATCGCTAAATATGACGTCACTAATACAGCACTCTCTGCCTTAAAGAACATAATAATCAATACCTTGAGGCAGCACCATCTATAAATTATTTCGATTTTGAACCAAATTTTTTACAGTTTTCTTGCCATAGAGTTTAAAGGAATAAATGAACCAAAAATCTTCACAATCGGAGGGGGTCGGGTTGGAAAATATGTCGACATTTTTTGATTTTGCTCTAATTTTTCATCATGGTGTGAGAAAATGATGAATTTTCCCATCTCTTGTTTTGATTCTTGATATAGACATGTGCCAGGGAGTGTGACAGTATTTCATTATTACTGTTTCAATGACGTCAACCATAACTATGCTCACACGAATGCGTTGAAAATCAGCCAACCAATGCTTTGTTAATACAGCAAACACAACCAATGAGTATAAACTGGAATTGGAGTATAAATTATTGAATTTTGGATACTTAGCTGAGCCAAATGTCAATCTAGTTCCCAATTATCTTGCAACATTCTACCGATACTGCAAACTTTGCTCCTTCGCTCGAGAAAATCTACTACTTCATACAGTTCGACATGACCTTCGCTCATCACTATTTTTTTTTATAAGATATGGACAAAACCAATTTAAAAATCTCTACCTTAATGACAACCCTCATATATTCTTCGCACAAATGTTCAGTTTAACCTTGAAATAAAGTTAAGACAGATTCTTTTAAATCTACGCCATCGAACTAACGTCACAGTATTCAATAAATCAAAATCAAAACAAATTCAATAAATAAAAAAAAGTAACAATAATTTCCATACTACAATATCATCTGCAACTCGCATATTATACCTCCCCCAAAAAAAGTAATTATTCATGAATGTAGGCACCTTAACAAAAACACACCGCAGAACATCTGCCCCGAAAACTGTCAATTATATCTCCCCATTTTTGGAAGAAAAACCAACGCGTTGATTTGTTTTTCCATTTAATCAAATGTTTTTAGACATCCATCAACCTTGATGTGGTATTCCATCTTGCCGTCAGTACACCTGACCGAAGACGCATATTATTCAATAAATTCACATTCCAACCCTCTCTTCACGTCTTTGTGCGGTTTGTCCTACCCCCAGATGGCCCTTTGTTTGCTTTCTCTAGCACGTATTTAAATTGTTTCCACTTCGGTGCTTAGCGTTCCTTTTGTAACTCCTAAAAGTTATTTACATTTTTGCATGATTAGTCAGTCATTCAGTTAGTCAGTCAGTCAGTCAGCCAGTCATGACATGACAACAATTGGTTATAATCACACCTGTATTTTCATTCTACATTCTCGTGCATTTAGCTATTACCTGTGAGTAATCATACAAACATACATAGCGGTAACGAAAAGGAAAGGTCATATTATACACATGACTATGATAAACAACGCCCCAAATGGGGACAAGAAAAGTGATGTCGATCTGAAGCAAGTCAGTCACTCACAGAAAGTAATCAGCAGCAATCATGCAAAATTCAAGTACTTTGCAAATATTAAGCATACCTTCTGGAATCGCAAGAATTTTTATTGCACAGTATACTTCGCGGCGCTGAAAGTACTTGAGAATTCCTTCGGTAAACACAAAACGAAAAAAAAAGCAGCACTGGGAAACTATGAAAAAAGTAGAATATAACTGTCACTTAGCAAAATAATTTCCGAAATTAATTTTCATACAGAAAAGTGATAGAGAATGCAGTCAATGTTTGCATAAATAACTGAGAAAAATATTTTGCAGGAAATTGGTAGAGAAGGGTTTTATCTGATAACACAGTTTTTCCATAAATAATTGTTCGATAAGGAAGTTTAAAACTTTTTCTTATTAGACAAACCTTATATTGAAATATTTCCTATATAAAATTGTCAAAAAGGGCGATTCTCTTATATAAAATTATTTAATAAGAAAAAAATCGGACAAAAAATTTTCTGAAAGTAAAGTTTTTGATAAAAAGAGAGAACTCTTATATTGGACACTTTTCGTATAGAAAACCGTTGAACAAGTTTTTTAACAAATAATGCATTGAGACAAATCTAGTATAGAAACTTGCACGATAAATTTCGTATAGAAAATTGTCGGACAAAGACAAATTTCGTATAGAAAATTGTCTAACAAAGACAAATTTCGTATAGAAAATTGGCTGACAAAGACAAATTTCGTATAGAAAATTGTCGGACAAACACAATTTTTCGTATAGAAAATTGTCGAACGAAGACAAATTCCCGTATAGAAAATTGTCGGATAAAGACAATTTTCTGTATAGAAAATTGTCCGACAAAGACAATTTTCCGTATAGAAAATTGCCGGACAAAGTCAATTTTCGTGTAGAAATTTGTCGGACAGAGATAATTTTTTGTATAGAAATTTGTCGGACAAAGACAATTTTCCGTATAGAAAATTGTCGGACAAAGACAATATCCCGTATAGAAAATTGTCGGACAAAGACAATTTTCCGTATAGAAAATT
>JAHXMU010000757.1:55176-71683 GCA_019455685.1 Philornis downsi
GTCAAAATTGGAAAATCGATTAAGCATTTCATTAGCAAATGCGAGCCTTGCTATGAAGTTAGACTCTTTCATTTCTTGTGTTAATTGCAGCTTATATAGATGCAGTTTAAGATTCCTCATACTGACACCATAACTCTCTCAACATTGTCTTTGGTCCTAGATGTTCTTGGGCGACTATTTGCTTGTGGTTTAAATGTTGAACCGGTCTCTTCAAAACGCTTTACCCATATTTTAATTAAATTAGCACTCGGAGCTTCACTATTTCGCCGTAGTCCATATTCAGCACAATATAGTCGCCTGGTAGCAATATATGAACGAGAGTTCTCGTAAAATGCGCGCACGCAAAATGCGCGACGCTTCCCGTCGAAGTGATTCATAGCGACTACAACTCCATGAGCCCGCCAACCCAACGATGTAGGCGCCCCTCCGCCCGCGCCTTTTCTATCCCGCAAAAAAAGATGATGCAATATGCACGTTCTATTGCGCCACCCTGTATTATACTAACACTATTTCTTGCATACTTTTAAAAGCCATTTAAGGAAGATTCAAAGTGTGATATTAAAATTAATATAATTTTCTGTGAACTTTAGTTGTCACATGCATTCTGTCAAATAAGTGGGCCAATAAAAGGCAAACTATTTATTATTCATTAAAAGTTATTGCATTGACTTCAAAGTAGACCCATTCTGAAATGTAAAAAATTATGATTTTTTTTTAACAATAACAAATTTTTACTATTAAACTGTACAATACTGTAGAATAATAATATATATATTAAAATAAGTTTTAATAGGTTACGCTCCAGCGTCTAAAATAGACATTATAGAGGCAAGTTGGCAGTAAAATTCAATATCTTTTACAATTATATTACAAAAAAATTATTAAAAATTTTTAAAATTGTTTCAAATTTAGTATACAAATAAAAAAAAATTAAATAAGAATTTCTTCAACATTCTGCAGTAAGTGATTTTTCAACAATTTTTGAATGTTGAAATATGATTTGCGATTTTTAGATTTTGAGGTAAATTATTATACGCATGGCTACCCGAATACTCGGTTCTCTGCTTCGTAGTTTCAAGTCCTTTTTTTGCCGATTTTAACGATTGAATTAATCATTGACATAAGTTTATTGCCATTTTTCAAACGGATTTTCCAGAAATGACATCAGTCCTCATAGCGAATTCCCTTTTGTGCATTCCATCAACAGTAACCTGGTGCCTTTAAGCGGTAATTTTTGTTCTGAAAAGAAAAAAAATTTGAAAAAAAGATGAAACCACATCAGGTAAATACGGTGATTGTTCGAGATAAAGGGTGGCACAGCAATTGTGCTACAATATGAAATTCAAATAACTTCTTTCTTCAAAAAAATGTATTTCATTTATTTATTTTTTTGTCATATTGTATAGAAAATTTAATTTTATTTTACATAACCAATTGGTTCTGAAGATGATAGACCGTAAATGACTTCTATGTTCACTCACGCATATCCGACACCTGATGAGTACATTATTCATTGCGATCTGAAAGGTTGAAATCGGGATCGCCTCAACTGTTGTTTTAATTGACTGCTGCAATTCAGTTAAATTTCTTCGTTTTGTACTCCTCTTGCTTGGCTTAACCCCATAAAAATGTCTGGTGTGGTCAGATCAGGTGACTTTGGGAGCCAGCGGAAAGTGAAGTTTTTGGATATTATTTTTTTTTTTTTTTTTTTTGGGAATTTTTGTTGGAGCTCTGCCATAAACGGTCAGGCTATGTGTGCAGTTGGTCAATCTTATTGGAACCAAATGCTGTTGAGACGGATATGTCTTTGGCGCAGTTCTGGGTAAAAAATGCTCTCAACATCTTTAAATAACGTTCCCAATTGGTACCTGTTTTGTGTTTGTAGTATGATTCATTGGCCACCCTGTATTTGTTAAGCTTTTAGCCAGGAATTCCTTCTGAATCATACCCTATGATATGGTGCATTATCGTGGTGCAAACTCTATGAGTTTCCGCGTTTTTCGGCGAATTTGCTATCTTGACGTAATTTTTTCGATTTTGGTTGAATTTAGAAGGCGCCATTTCGAAGATTGTTGAATGGTTTGCCCAAACTCATGTCGCATCACAAGCTATAATGCGTTTTATGAAAGTGGCATCGAAATTGACTCGGTTTAGCATGTCTTCAGTGATTTTTATGCGATTGACTTTTCGAAGGAATTGAAAGGCAATTAAGGAATTGAAAGGCAAAATCACTCTAGTCTATTGTGAAAGATTTCTTGAAATAATCTGACATGTTATAGATAATCAATAGAAAATAAATGTAAAGAACGCTTCATTTGTATGGCAGTGAGGATAAATAAATTAATAAATATTTTTTTCTTCTTCAAAAAAGTACCTGCAAATAAAACATCCTACAGAATCTCCTGGGCAATGCTTTAGAAAAACACACACATCCAAGTTTTTGTAATGAATGAATCTCATTTTTTTTATTATTCTTTTTCTAAAGTACCGATAAATCAGTTATCCTATAGAAAGTTTTGAGAAATGATATAAGGAACGCACCTTCATCATATATAATATTTATCTCTCCCCATATCCTTCACCAAAGTCCTTAATTTTATATTTTATTGGAAACTCATACCCAAAACATATTTTATTGGAAACCCATAACCAAAGACTCATGTTACATGCATTAAATATTTACTAAATGCTATTAATATTTACAGCACACTTTAAGTAGTGTGTTAATAGAGACTTAATGGCATTACACATATGTACTCATATAACATGTATTTTGAAATTATTTATTGTAAGGAATCCTACTTCTCTTCTTTAACTTTCAGTAAAACCTCTAACGAAACCTTAAACCAAATATAGACTTAACATATTTCCTTACATTGAGTAAGAAGTGTCTATAGACTATTGATACAAAATGTATGTTTTATTACTAGGAGTGCTTTCATTGAAAGTTGTGTTGAATATTTCATTACCACCATCTCTTTTACTGAAGTCTAATGCAAAGTAGGCCAAGATTAAAATGCCATCTAGTTGTTTATATGGAATAAGTATTAAATGACATTAAGAAGATTTGGTATGTATTTCTAGGCGTTCTTTCATGCAAAGAAGATACTATACTTTTAGGATTTATTTTTAAATAAACGCCAATAGAAAAATTATTCATATAAATTTCTAAATTTGGGGGAAGAAGCACACTGTGAACGTCGATGAATTTAATTTATCGTCATTAAACCTATGACAAAAAAAAAAAGATTATTGTCCATAATAACATAGACGTGACATCATCACCAGATGCGGGCGTATGGAGGTATTCTTTATTTATTCGTTCTAATCTATCTCATCGTTTCCAAGGTATTCAGAATACACGTATGTCATCATCTTGTTCAACCACCGAAGCATGTCAAGTAGTCATCTTATCTTCAAAGTTTAGGGAATAACCAGGAGTCCTACGACCCTAAAGAAAGCGAATATAGTGGAGTGGCCGGTTGTTTTCCTATCATAAGCATAGATTCAAATCTTATCTACCGTAATAAGGCATTTTATAATAATCTTTTCAAATCTTTCAAGTTAATGATGACTGCGGATTTTTGAGCACCGACTTCCATTTGCAGAAGTTAATGACCATCTCTTTTCGTTTTCAGCTCGTTTTCGACCTTTCTTTATGTCGACAGAAGGTCTTTTACAACAAACGTTTCCGCACCAGAGCAACAAAAAATACGTTTTTCTTTTGAAGACGAAAAATCAATGTAAGCTTAAGCTTAAGCTTCCTTCCTGTTATTTTTTTTTTTTTTTTTTTTTTTTTTTTTTTTTTAAAAAGAATGGTGAAGAAGAGAGTACTTTTATAAAAAGATATTACTTGAACTAAGTATTTAACATATAAAGTTTATTTCTGAATAATATTATTAAGCTTTAGCAGCATTTTTAGAAAAAGTTCCGGTAAACTTATTTCTTAGCAGTATTTCAGAAAAGTTTGGGAAAAAATGTCTCCCTGGCCATATTTTCATAATTTTTTGTAGAAAAACTAAAATATTTTCTTAGAAGAAAAAAAAAACTGATTGGTTTTTTCAAACAATCTAGGATAACATGTAAGCTTGAATAAAACCTCCCTCTTTTTGTGCAGCTATTTCTACATTCCCAAAAAGCTGGGTGATTTCATACGATAATACTACTCAAAACTGTTTCCAATAATTATCGACTCGATAAGCAAATGCTTATCATCCTGCCATGGACTATCGCTCAAAATATAATATAATTATTGACTCTCATACCTTGCCAGATAACCCCATCTATTGACTGTTCACAGCTGTTGGTCCACATATTCCTATATTTTCATTTTTGGTTGATTGCTGTGCTCTTTACCGTTTAATATCAAGTTTAGCTCCACATACTCAAATTGAGGGCAAATTTTATTTACTTCTACTCTTGCTTTGTGTTTACGTCAAATCCATTGCCTACATTAAGGAGAAGCAAAATTAAGCAAATGTTGCTTACGTTTAGGAGAAGCATTGGTTTCGCCGTAGATAAACAAACCGCAGCATCTGCCGTTTCCATAACTTAATACCCACAAGCTTATAAAGATATTAGAGGAGTATTAAAAATAAATTCCTAAAGAATATCTTAGCATATTCTATTATTAAATCTACTACGTTTTAATACTGCATATTAAAATATTTTGCTATTGTTGTTACAGGCTAAAGTATAATCACATGGTTGCAAAACTTTTCATTATTTCACATGACCCATCTCCCATTCCTCTGCCTGCAGATTTCCTTTTACCATCTCAATTAAGTTAAGTTGAAACTTTGTTTCGATTTTGTGATTTCCATTGAAACTTGTCCAAATTCAGGGAGGTAGACCTAAATGAAAATGTAAATGTTGAAGTAAATTACAGATGCTTCATTTACGAACGTCTTACAGTTCGCTGGTAGAAGTCATACACTAAAGCTATTGGCTGCTGATACTCTTGACCAAATTCAAAGTCTTCTTCCAACTCTATCCATAACATCTTACGTCCATTACCCAGAAACCAAGCCATGACTTGACTACTTGACTGCTAAAGACTTCTGTTTTATCTTCTTCGGTTCGGTTTCTTCTTTTTTGCTTTGCTTTTTTTGTTTCTGTGTGCTTTGCATTTTCTTGTACAACTTGTACCACCTAATTAAAGTTAATAAGTATTTTCAAGACAACAGTATCATCACTTTTACATTAAACATAGTCCAGAGTACTACGATGGCTGGCCAAACATAACTCGTAGCTCTTCACCCTGCAAGTGGGGCCGTAGACCACGACAGCGTACAGCTTCAATGCATTCAGAAATTATCATAAAAATAGAAATGGAAAGGAAGCGGGACGGTGTGTAATTAGGGGTAGTAGTAGAAGAATTTAAACTGAGCTACGCACAAATTTTCGATACAGGATTCTAGATATAACGTAAAGGATGATGAACCAGTATTTCGTTAAGATCTTTGGTCTTAATTTTAGTTAATCTTGAACCTATTTTCAATAACATATTTCAAATATGCATATTTAAGACTGGGGCCTTACATTTAGTTAGCATTGTAATAAAGATATTTTCTACAGTTCTCTACGGTGCATTTTTAAGGAAGAATGAAAGAAAAACGGCCAAGAGTATAATTAGACAGTAATTGAATAATTTGAAATAAGCGATCAATGTAGATTCTCAAATGCGACATAAACGATAAATGTAATCGATAAACCAGAAATTTTGTAATTACTTGGATCTTACATTTCATTAACATTTCTCATAAACCTATTTTTAACATTTTTCTGTTAACAGGTTAACAGTGCAAGAGAAATTCGCAAGGAAAACGGAACACAGTGCAGTTAGATAGCAGAAGAAGACTTTGAAATGAGTTATTTAGAAATTTTCTACATATAATGCAGAAGATATCGACAAAATGGAATCTAGTTTTGGGATTCTGCTTTAATTTACATTACCACAAATTACCTGTTAACAGCTTAACAAAATCATATGTCAGGCATACATTGAAAATTTTGTATAATACTAGTTAATTTTTCGAATTTTCTATAATAATTAACATATAGAATAATATATAATAAAAATATGGTTTTGGCAAAACCAAACATATCTGTTCCTTCTTTAGAATATAGAACACTACCCCGACAGATGTCAGTAACAGAGTTTAGTTTTATATAACATTTCACTGTTAGTAGATTAACAGCATATCATTTAACTATAAAACGTGGGTAAGATTACGCCATTTCTATATGACATGTTGGGTTAGGTCCGGTTGGGAAGTATTATACTGTATTAAGTAGACCCCTTTTACGGTAGGTTAGGTTATATTCGCATTTATTGGGATAGGATCTATTAGCCTCAATAAGGTTAAGTTATGTTGACTTGCCCTAGGTTAAGTTTTAATGCGTATGAAATGTCTATGAAATTCTGCAAAATTAGGTCTGTGAAGGGTCAATAACGAGCAGTAGTCGGCGTTTGCGGTATGGCACCCTCTTTTTCTCTGAAATAAATGCATTCATTGTGGTCATCCAGAAATGATATAGAAATTCTGCAAATGAATAGAGTAAAAATGGATGCATCTTCTACGAAAGGGGGACAAATCTATCAGCAACACAAATCGCACTAGATATTTCAAATTAAATGTGGAAGTCAGTTTTGTATTTGTGCCATAGAAAGAAAGAAAATTTTTATGGTACGGTAGTCCTCTAAACAGAGTTATCAACTACGCTGAACCTTGTGTCTCAGCAAAACCGAAAGTAAAATCTCAGCTGAACCCAAAAAAGGACCTCATTGAAGAGTCTCAGCTAAACTGAGATCAAAGTCTCGTCTAAATTAAGACAAATGTCTCAGCTAAACTGAATCATCTAAACTGAAATAGAAGTCTCAGTTCTCGGAGCTAGGAAATAAACTAAAGTTTTAGCTAAAATTAGATTGTAGTCTCAACCGAATTGAGTTTAAGGTCTCATTCATACTAAAACCAGAGTCTTGGCTGAACGGAAACAAAAGTTTTCATTAAATTAAGACTAAATAAATATTTACGTTTGGGCTAAAAGAAAATAAAGAAAATAAGATTATAGTCTCAGCTAACTTAGTATTAAAGACTCAAATAAATTATACTACAGTCTCAGCTAAAATTAGTTTAGAGCCTCAGCAAAATTTGTATTAAAGTATTCTCTAAACTGTCTAACTGTTAAAATAAAACTAGAAGTTATAGACAAAGATTCAGAGTAGGGCTAATGCTTCTGCATTGTTCCCTAGCAGCTAGCTAGCTAGCAGCATGTTCAAAAATAATCACGTTAACAAGTTTATGGACCCTGCGTGTCATTTGGGAGCATTCCAACAAGATTCTCGCAACTACGCACCTATCTAGACTTCAACAGAAATTCATATCGCCTTCTAAGGCCCCAACTAAACAAGGAAATAGTGATATATTCAAAATTGGACATTTTTCCAAGGCCCCAACTCAACAAGGGAATAGTGACATACTCAAAAATGGGAATTTTTGGTAAAATTTTCAGGGCTTACCTGCATCTATGAAACCTGAAAGATCTGGAAAATCTGCAAATAAATTGGCCGTATTTACTGAAAGGGTTGTGCTTGCAAAGCCTACTTGGACAATTCGGTACATCGCCCATAACACTGTGGATCACAATTTACAGTGAAAGATACATGAACTACTAATTTACTACTAGTTTACCGAATTCTAATTTGCGACATATACCATGTAAGTTGTTCGTATCTCCATGAGTGACTGGCATGCCACCTATCGCACATTAATTATGTTAGTTGTAATTGTACTAGTGTATCAGTATAGGATACCTAACGACGACGAAGAAAGTTACAACTGCATATACTAGTAAGTTATGAATAGATCGAAAAAAGTTTTTTTGTAAGCGGTTGTGCATAGACGTAAACTCTTTCATTCCCATAATTTAAAGCTTCGCATGGCATGCTTTCCACACGCATTAGAATAACATACGATAGAAGTTTAACGTTTAGTTTAGCTTTCGCATAAGAATTCCTCTTTTCCTTTTGTAATTTCCTGTCTCTACAAAAAACTCGAAGTCAAAATGTTGAACAAACCTAACATACTTCTACTTAGATCTAGCATTTCAAATGCTTTGAATATCATCAACTCATGCATCTAACGATTTTTCCTCTGTAACTGCTGCGGCAGCAACATCTTCAACGGAACCTTTGCTAGATAAAAGTAAACGAGGTTTTGCAATGCATAATTTTCTTTATATAATTTTTATGGCAGACATTAGAAAAATGAAAAAACTGCATGTAAAACATTATTTTCGCTTTTAACCGCATTTTTTCATTTCCTAGTATTTCATTCTGCTTAAACTCTTGCTTGACAAATGATTTGGATAGAATGGCATACACTGAAAAGATGTGTAATATATTCATTATAACTTGTAGAAAATTTTACGAACTTTTGTTATACCAAAAATTCACTCAAAAAACTGTCACCTACTTGTCGGGAACACGACTCACTGCATATGAAATACTTACTGTTGAACGACTGCTAGCTAAAGCCTCTTTTGCACAGCCATGGCACTTGTGTCGTTCCCAAATCGTTTTGAATATTACTTTTGCATTAGCAGCAACTTTAAATTTTGAGGGGAAAAACTATTTGAGTGCTGCACTATTCTCGAGTGACATTTTGCAGTTTGCACAAGGCAGGGCTTATTATAGCGAAACTGTTTGCAAATTTTAATCTCCGCACTGCTAACTCGGAAGTATATGATGCCATCGATACTTGGGCGATATGATCTGTGCTATACCTATCTTATGTTAATTGTACTACAAACTATCACGGAAATACATACAAGAACTTGTCAAGGTTTCATTATATCGGATTGAATAATATAAAAGTCTATGTGGAACATACAAACACACAAAAACGATTTTATATACAAGACATGCACGGCACCTATCGTTTGTTAATTGCACTGTGGTACATATCGCAATCATCACCTACGTGGAATTAGGAATTAGACGAAGTTTCAATGCAATCGAGTGAATGTTATTGGAACTTACAAGCAGCAGCTAGACGGCCCCATCTTGATTTATATGTGCAGAAAGCTATCTTAACGCGAGAAGTGTAGGGCTTTCAAAACCGCCGGTCTGGCAAAGCTGTCAGCTGTTAAATACCTGTCATCTGAAGTGTTTTTTATAAAGTGAAAGGTTTGCCATTTATGAATGCGGATCGTTTAACAACCGAAGAATGCATAGATATAGTTAAAAGTTACTATAAAATTTGTGATTCAAACGTGGGCTTTCGATCGAACAAAATGTTCTTCAGCGGTGAAATTCATTTTTCACTCGGTGGTTACGACAACAAGCAAAATGTTCGCATATGGGGTTCGGGGAACTCAGAAATGTTTGTGAAAAACTCATTGCATCCGGAACCAGTGACTGTTTGTTGCGCATTATGGTCCGAAGGTGTCATTGAGCGGTATTTTTTCGAAAGGATCCACTGCTGCAACAAATACAGAGACGATCATTTAAATGACATTGAATTTCGTACATAATGGCAAGGTCCAAGCATTATAATGAAATAAAGGCTTCATTGAAATCATAACTTTATGTGTGTTTTAACCATAACCATAACATAAATAACCCTATATTTCGCTCAATTAATTGAAGCAAATTATTTCACTGAAACAATAGTGCAATTGTATAGAGAATTCCAAATTTGTCCCCTTCCCCCAAAATAAGAGGTACAACATTTACAAAGTTGTATTCCAAAATAAATTTGTAAGATTTACAAATACTTTAAACTAATCAACTTGCCTTTAACGTCCCATTTCAGAGTCTAGAGTAAGACAAAATAAATGTATACAACAGATTAACTGCTTAAATGTGAATTAACGTGTTTTCTGTCAGTGCATAATGACCATAACCCGTAAGCATGTGAGCTTAAATTACTAGCTGGATGTTCGAGTCTTGTCTATGTCTTGTATTTGTTCCTACACTTGAAATAGATTTTCATTAAAACATGTCTGCCTTCCTCTTTAGATTAGATGTATCCCCATATTCATTATAGTTTAAGATTTATTAAGATATTTAGTTGGCTTTTCGTACTAGCTTAAAGCCATATACTTTGGGGCCATTATTTTTTATATGCTAAGACATTAAAATCAATTTTAGCGAAATTGATACAGAAACTGAACAGGCGTTAAGTATCAGAAGGAAGGAATACAAACGCGAGGATTTGTTCTCACACAACACAAGTTAATTTGTTGAGACATGCAAGCGTCCATAATGGACCTCAAGCAGAAGTGCTTAAGGCAAATTGCCGTCGAGAAAGAACAAATTAGCATCATTTGGACGATGATAGAAAAGAAATCATTTGGTAAACCTGTATCTAAATTGTATAGTAAACAATTATTACATATAATACGAATTTTGTGTATATTTGTGGTGATGCGTGGTCACAAAGTTACTATATAGATTAACTTGTGACGACCAACATTTTATTGTATGGCTGCATAAGCAATTTTCCGCATAACTGAAAAAGAATTGAAAACCTTGTTCCATCTAAAAATGTCAAAAAAAGAAAAAAATTTTCAAAATGTTCTTGTTCACAAACCTTAACCACAAAATAGACTGCATTAGAATAGATTGCATTACTGCGGAGCAAAAAATGGTGAAGACTGTTGCATGCCATTAAACAAATCGAAATGCTCCAAATGTATTTACATGTTAAACCGAACGGAAATGTGCATTTTATTTTCCAGCAACAGTGGGATCCTGTTTAAAGGAAAATGTCATACTTCAAATATTGTTATAAATCTACAAGAACTTTAAAATTAATTCAGGTTCCTTTTAAAAAGACATAAGCAAAATTGCTGTGACTAAGAACTACTTTTTTTATAATAAAGAAATAAATCGCGAAATTCTCTACACTTCCACCATATTAGCAATAATAGAAATGTTCATATTAAATCCACTTGCAAGGCTAGCAAAATTACATTAATTGTTCTTTTTTAGATGCCATGGCCAACATGTGGATAATAATGTTTCAAAGTTTCGCGATAATCGGATAAACATTACAAGGGAATATACGCAACAGACTGACAGACACAATGTTTTAGCGAATACTACTTTCTTGCCACCTATCGTCTATTAATTGCACTATTATATGTATTATATTAATTGGATTATTATAGTCATCATTATGCTCATATAGGTATACAACAGAAACCACCGCAATTATAATCTAATACGTTACAATAATTCTATTACCATATAAATAATCATATCTGTATACGGAAAACATCGAAAATATGTGAAAAAATATGAAAATATTTGCTAGAATTTCAACATAATCTGACAAATAATATTGGCTACTACACGAAACACACAGCGAGGCACATATTGAATTTGTGTGTACGCCTCGGAAGCCCGCTTTTATGCACCAATTGTACTCTTATAATAATAGTACACTTGTATTATAATCTTACAAATACTTGTCTACAGCTATCATCTTCAAGAGGATAAATAATCACTTGCTAAATCCATATCACAATAGAATGGAAACGAATGATCTCAAGGAAATTAAATGTGGAATCGTTAACTCAGCAAATTACCTCCTAGACGTGGGGTAAAAAAGCTTAGGAGCATCTGTTATTTATGAACCAGATCAGCATTGAATCGGTTTTGCAATCGAACGAATAGTATAGAAGTAATCCGATTCCCCCATTGACTATTACATATTAACTATAGTGCTATGTATAACGCAATAGCGTAGTTGTATTGTTGTATTTATATAATAGCTACACACTTATACAAAGACAATCGCAAATATGTAAGCAATGGTTTGCCCGAATTTCAATCTAATTTGGTAGATAGAATGGAAGCTTATACGGAACACACAGACTGATACGGAGTATATTTATGATTCACGAGATAACTACCTATATGTTTCATTTGGTTTGCTATATCCCCCCGACACAAGGGAAACAAGCTTGTAAGATGTGATTGCTTGTGGGCTGCATAAACATATCGTATTATTGTGGAAATTGAGTGAACAGTGTGGGAGCCTATGAAACCAATTTCCTCTATAATTCTATTATCATATCTGTGGTCACAAGAAAAAACAACTTAAGTGGAATTAGGATAAAGTCGGGTTTATTCACCATTATTGTTGCCCTTATTTAGATACACATTTCAATGGTCTAAGTTATAGAACTAGAACAAGTTATGAACTATTTCAAAAGAGTAATTTTTGAAAGCAATATTTCTAAATATCGATATAAGCGACTATATATTTTTTCGTTATTGTTGTTTATATTCTTAAAGTGCATAAAACATAATAATACTCGTATGGTCTAAACACAATTAGCGATTTTTTGAAAAACGCTTAATATCTTAGAGCAATAAAATGTCTCCGTATTTTGTCACGGAGTCCGAAACTCGTCATCCTTGTCGGTGATTAATGAACTGACTGTTATTCCAATCAAACACTTAAATACTTTTTCAATTTGAAAATGTCTACTTGTCCTCACACCTAATTCGGAGTTCCTTCTTCTGTACATTATTAGGAAAATAATAAATTGGTAATAAAGCCGTTTTTCCTTGCAAGCACAGACATACAGTATGTTGAATTAAATATATTATTATATGTATGGTCACATGTGTATAGAGAAAACAACATAATTAGACAAATAGCGTAGAAGCCTATGAGGAACGCAAAGATGGATGCTCATTGAAGTACATATATAGGACTCGGAAGCTAATTGTCTTCCATTTCATTTAATATATGCCTCCTAAGGCGATGGAAACAGCCCGGGAAATTTTTTATTGTTTGTGGACCCAATTCCTTTGCCACCTATTGTACATTAATTGTGCTTTAATATATATATATATATTATTAATTTCAGTTTTGTACATGGTCACGTGGGTATACAAAAACACTCGCTAGTATGTGGGCAATAATTTGGCAAAAATTTCAGCCTATCTTGATAAAGAGTGTAGGAGGCTGTTTGGAACACACAGACAGAAACACATTGAATTATGTATATATAACTTGGGAGCCAAATATATTTTATTTATTTTTCCAGTTAAACTGATGTAGAATTTAATATTGTTTAGCATGAGCAGACCAAGTTGTTGTTAGCTAATGCTGCTAAACTGAATCCCATTCAACAATTTCTTTCTGATGCAAAATTTACATTTAAATTTCAAACCGACATCCATCGAATATTGCAAACTTTTCCATTTTTATTATTAGAATAGACAAGTCTTTGAAGCGTCCATCTGACTAAGATAAAACCGTGACAGGAATATTCCTTAGGTATCTGAAATAGTTTCTAGTGTGATTTAGATCCTGATTGGTTGGTTATTTCCTATCACTTCAATAAATGTGATTTTTGTATATAGTAATATATCAATTTTCTTACAAATTTATAATTACGTTTCTTTTATTTCCAGGTATGTAATCAGTACTTCTTATGGCCCTTACGTGTACCATTAAAATTTAAGGTGAGTTAGTTAGCGTTACAGTAATTCGGAGATTGTGAGACTGGCATGAGTTTGGACGTTTTTATTCTTTTCCTCCCGAAGAGTTTTCGACAAAATTTAACGAGGAACATATAGGAAAATAAATATCTTATTGGGATTCGTAGAATTACAATAAATTTTATTTGATCGGAGATTAAAAACTTTTAATAGGTTCAGGCTACCGCCAATACTGCGGCATAAATATGCGTTTATAAAAGCTATCCCGATTTTGTTTTGTACAAAACATGCAATACATTTCTTCTCGCATTATTCCTTTGAGATTTTTCTTTTTTTTTTTTTTGCAAATATTAACCCATAGAATTGTGTGTTCTTGGTCTCCTGTCTGAAATGATTAAGAACGTCTACCAGCAATGCTTGTTAATCTCTTTGTTCCTGTCCAAGCGACCCCACCCATCTTGGTCATCTCTGCATACATATGTCACCACAGTATTAAGCGCTATTAACATTTTCAAAATACAAAGGTTTCAAGGGTTTGTTTTCCTCTTCTATTTCTCTTGTGTAATGATAAGTATTCTCCTATTCCTGGTTTGGCGTTCCGTTTTATATTTCTATTCATTGAATGTGGTCTTTGTTATCCTGATGACATTTGAAAACTATCGTATCAGAGGTAAGGGAAATGATAAAGCCGAAAAGATGACGTATTCGATTAGCTCCAGGAGATGTGGGAAATGATAGAAATGTCGTAAGAAGCGATTCCTGTTTATGAACAGGAGGGCGTCAGGAAAATGTTGAACCTCCCACTTAATTTTACAAAAATTTTGTTTTATTTTTCAACATAGTCTATTTTCTGCTCATTCTTTTTTTTTTGTACCCTTCCAAAGGAGAGAGCACTGAAAATGTTTATATATTTTAGTGACGGCAAGGCCTTACTAACGTGTAAGCTTTAGTTTCTGTATATGTACCACCACAGGTATGTACCACTGCAGTCGCTGCTAAAGCACAGTATGAAGCGATTAACTAATATGTGTTCTTGTGGCTATGAAATTCCATTCTATTGCCATTCAAATTTGGGTATTTAATGCGTACATATCGACCAGTAATTGTTTCGAAAATAGTACAATTATTGGGCTATAGGCGGCGCACGATTCATTGCAATTAATGTGGCGTGTGTAGAATCGTGTCTTCGATATAATTACGCATTTCTTTAACCATTTTCAGTGAATCATTACTGCATCACACTTTACATGTTGATGATGTTGAGTGTGCAGTGGGAGGAGCGAGTGTACGTTATAAAAAAGATGTACGTTGCTAGTACGCTATCTGTTTTACGCTCCAAATTCTGTTTTATTTTCGTTTTATAAACCCTAAAACTGGACCTTACCACTTGCGTAGTCTTAATTAAATCATACTATAAATAGGACAATATGCCCACTATCAATTTAGTGTAACGTTGAAAGTAGCCCATTGCACACGTGTGGTTAGTATTAAAAAAAAAACAATTACTCTTCCCTCTACCGACACCTACCCCCTTCTATATCACTAGTACACTATAACTTAATTACTCAAGCACCAATTACCCTGAACTATATTTAAACGCAGTCCCAGTATACTGGCCGCTCGCTGGCGTCTTTAATAATTTAATTAATTGTAACTACACACAAATACCAATACATATTCAACAATTTCGTATACAGTTTATACTAAAAACTACTAAAGTTTTATACCCTTCATTTATATATTCATACATATACGATATATTTTTTATATAATTATATATGTATGTTACATATGCCCATATGTAAGTTATATTTACACCTTATCCTCCATCCCCACTCAATATACCAAAAATACGTACATATGCACAACTTTCAATTTTATTTGACTTCGAACATTTTATGGAGTTCATTCAATTACATTAAATCACGCAAACCGCCAAAAAACACAAATAAAATGTATGAAATAGTGGAGAAAGTGATGGAAAATGGCACGCAAACTTAAAGAGACTGAAATTTTTTATAGAAAAGTTATGAATATACCTATACATATGTACGTACATATATAGGTATATGTTTATGCTTTGTTTGTTTTATTGAAGCGTGTCAAACTCCATACTTTCAGGCTATGCTACAAACAATATTTGTCTTTGTCGCCTAATGATATGCTATGCGATGGAGGAAACTGCTTGCAGCATCTTCAAGTAGGCAACATTTTCTAAACTCTTTGGTAGGAATTAGTATTTGCAGAAATGGTCATTCGATTAAAAGAATAAACGATTCGCATTCGGCAAGGGTTAAGCATTACAATCTGATTGCAATTATTCTGCGGTCAGCCACATTCTTCTATACAGAAATATTCTTCTATACAGGATGCAGCGAACTCCAGCAAACTCTTCATAGAAAAGTTGTCTTCAGACAACTCTTTGCTGTTGTCCTCCAGCACAGGATGGCATAATAATTGTGGTACAATAGGAAATTCAAATAATTTTTTTATTTATTATTATATTTATTTTATTTATTTATTATTTTCTTTTTTTTGGTATAGAAAGTTCAATTTAATTTTTTACACCTCCATGCCCACTCACGCATATGCGACACCTGATCAGAAAATTATTCATTGCGGCCTGAAGGGCTGAAGTTGGGATCGCCTCAATTATTGTTTTAATTGACTGCTTCAATTTAGTCAAATTCCTTGGTTTTGTTTTGTACACCTCTTACTTGATATAACCCCATAAAAACGGCTGGTACAGTCATATCAGGTGACCTTGGGGGCCATGGGGAAGTGGAGTTTCTGGATAATTATTTGTTTGGGAATTTACGTTGGAGCTCCGCCATAACCGGTCAGGCAATGTGTACAGTTGCCTCAACTTGCTGAAACCAAATGATGTTGAAACGGATACGTCGTTTAATGCAGGCAGTTCTGGGTAAAAAAAACTCATTCAACATCTTTAAATGGCGGAGAAAAGTTGGATAAGAAACTTTCCACAGAAAAGTTGGCGGTAGACAGGCAACTTTTCATAGAACAGTTGTCGGCAGACAG
>JAHXMU010000757.1:71693-86303 GCA_019455685.1 Philornis downsi
TGCTCTTATCAGTTACTACACCATCCTCGTATTTGCCAGAGAACAAAATCTCGTTTAATTTATCATGAGAATCTGCCAGCTATCACAAGAACCTACCTGTTAATTGCTAAATAAAGGCGAAATTTCGCGTATTAGTCATGAAAATAGAAACAAGATTTTGATTCTAATAAACTTCCATGATAGAACCGGTAGCTTTGGGTCATTTACCCGTAATGAACCCCAATTGAGAGAACGTATTAAGAGTTGTAAGACATGTTCGGGTATAACGATTATACAGGTCCATGGTATCATAATCATAATTAAATAATTACTAAATCTTTTGTATCAACACGAACATTTCTAACCGTACAAAAGTCTTGGATATCATTTTACGATCAATAATGATTAATACAAAAGCTTTGCGGGAACTACAACTTTAGTAGGGTTTTAAATTAATGTTTCTTGTTTACTGGTGAACACAATTTATGAAATTGTTGTATAATCGATGGCTAGAAGAACCTACCATTAATATGCAAACGCGATTTACTCCGTTTAATGTGATATTGATTGATTCAAAAAAAAAAAAAAAAAAAAAAAAAAAAAAAAAAAACACTCATTATTTGTTTGTTTACCTTGGCTGACTCAATATTTATTTTGGCACTTTACAAATGAACGTGAATAAATATTAAGAAACATTGAATAACATAAATTGAAATTATTGTTCGAGTTTGTCTACTTGCTTAGACATCAACGATGTTTTCTTGCATCTGCTTCCATGTTCGTTTGAATTTATTTATCAAATGTTCTACATATTGCCTAGAGCCCAAATATTTGATCGCATGGAAACCTGAAAGACAACTGTTAAAACAATTAAATATGTATATTTATAGAACACAACCAATCTGCAGCGTTATTAAGCAATTTCTGTATTTAAATTAAAAGTCGTCACAAATCGAACGTATATCTGACCTATAAATCTATATTTGAACTTTTAATGGCATTTCTACATAGAATTTGGGCAGCTCAAACCTTCCAATCAAAAAAGTTTCCATGCAAACATAAAACGTACTTTTAAAGCAAAATTTCTTGCACAATAAATATATTATCTAAGGTTAATTATTTGAAAGCTTATCGAAGGCTACCGTTCACAAAAGGAAGTGTATTTTAGACAGCAACACAAATTGAAAGAATTGCCTAAATCAACTATTCATATCGGAAACTTTATCGTAAGTAGCTTATAATACAAAGTGTCCGTCGGGAAGGTATACTACTTTGTTTTGCCGCCATTTTGGTAGACATTAATCTTAACAGTTCATATTTGGCAATCGTGAAGTAGAGGCGTGGCAAATTTATTATGGAAAAATATTCGATAAACCAACGTGTTTCAATCTTTAAAATATTTTATCAAAATCAATCATTACTGTGACGATGAGAAAGTTATGTGAAATTTTTGGGAGAAGCAACGTGCCAATAAGATGTGCTATTTATCGTGTAGTGAATGATTTCGAAGAAAGAGGGTCTGTAGCTGATAGGGCCAAGAATGGACCAAAACGTATCAGTGTGCCAATAAGACGCACTATTTATCGTGTAGTGAATGATTTCGAAGAAAGAGGTCTGTAGCTGACTGCAAAATCGACTGAAAACATTATTGCTGCTCAAGAAAGTGTTCAAAACAATCCATCAATCTCAATTCGACGCCGTGCTCAGGAGCGAGGTCTTCAAAGAACCACTTTTGCCACAATTTTGCGCAAGGATTTGCATTTGTTTCCACCTAAGATTCAGTTGACGCAGGAGCTTCTTCCACAAGACCATTTATGCCGCCGTACATATACATATATGTACATACGAGTATGTTACAGCTCGCCCATGACAACCCAGATTTCCATGAAAAAATCATAATGAGTGACGAGGCACATTTTCATTTGAATGGATATGTGAATAAACAGAATAGTCGGTTCTGGTCAATGGAAAACCCTCAAATTATTCATCAGTCCAGACCTTTACATCCATTAAAAGTGACAGTCTGGTGTGCAATTTGGTCAGGAGGAATCATTGGACCTTACTTCTTCGAAACAGAAAACGGCGTAACGGTAACTGTCAATGGGGAGCGATATCGTGATATGATTGAAAACTTTTTAACGCCACAACTGCATGCTTTGGGCTTGACTAACATGTGGTATCAACAAGGCGGTGCCACATCGCATACAGCCAGGATTACTGCGAGACTTCTTTCCACAATAAATTATTTCAAGAAATGGTAATGTTAATTGGCCTCCATGGTCGCCTGATTTGACTGCTCCGAACTTCTTTTTGTGGGTATATCCGAAAAGCAAGGTTTATGAAAACAAACCATAAACGCTTGAGCAACTCAAAGAAAATATTCGTGATGAAATTAATGAAACACCGCGTGAAATGTGTGAGAATGTAATAAAAAATGTGCTCAAAAGGACTCGAATTTGTGCGCCTAACAGAGGCGGGCTTATGTATATCTGATATTGTATTCCATACATAACTGCCGATATTAAATAAAACATTTATCATATAAGATTCATTCTCTTTCATTTAATCAAAAATTATAAACAAACAAAGTAGTATACCTTTCCGGCGGACACCCTGTATATCAAAAGTTTATACTAAATTATTTACCATATAGGAAATATCATTTTAGGCACTTTTACATCGAAAAATTGGCTATGGCCTTTTCCTCATATATATGTAGGAACGTTTGAATAAGATAGCCTCTGTTATGTGAAGCTTGTCTCACAAGTTAACCTTAGACAAATTTTCTTGTTGGAATGTTTTCCTTCGTGGAAATTGAGCTTAGCCAATTTGTTACATGGTTATCTCATCCAGCTTGCCTGTGTAAATAGTTACCTAGGAAAAACTTTCTTATGTGGAACGTTTAGGTAAAAGTTTCTCTAAAATAACCAACATGAATTTTTCTAGTCAATAATTTTTTAAGGCACAAATCGCCGGTAAGAAAAATAGATCATAGCAAACCTTCCTATGTGAAAATCTACCTAAGGTAAATTGTCTTATGCTTTCTTATCTGAAAAGTTACCTACGACAATCATGTCTATAGGAAAGCCGATGAAGACAAATATTTTAGTTATTGAGCATGATAAACTTGACCATGTAAACTACAGCTTACAGCCAAAATGTCTATAATTGAACTCATGAAAAATTTATTGTAAGACAGTTTGTTCAATGAACTTTTTATATAATTAGGTTTACCTTAACTATAGTTTAAAATATTTGTATTTGCCTTAGGCAACATTACGTATTTTTATGGGAAAATTTGTTAACTTTTACATTTGCTAACTTTCCTATGTAGAAAGTTCCTTAACAAATGTTCCAGAAATAATGTTTCCTTCATTTAACTTTTCTATACAATGGTAGCCTAAAGTCAACTTTCCTATACGGAAACTTTCCTAATTCAAGTTTTGCCTTAGGCAACGTTACATATTTTTTATGGCGAAATTTGCTAACTCATATGAACAGTTACCTCAGACAAACTTGTGGAAAGTTTCTTAAAAAATGTAAAAACGTTGCCTACGTTTAACTTTTCTATACAATGGTAGCCTAAAGTCAACTTTCCTATACGAGAACTTTTCTAACTCTAGCTTTGCCTTAGGCAACGTTACATATTTTTTATGGGAAAATTTGGGAACTTTTATATATGGACAATTGCCTGAGACAAGCTTTCCTCTGCATTCACTTTAACTGAGTTCGCATTAGACATTTAATACAAACTCTCAAAGAGTATTCTTTAAATTCACCTTAGATTAGATTAGGTTAGTGTGGCAGTCTGAATAGACAGACTCACATAGACTACATAGTCCATTGTGATACCACGGAAACTAGAGACATGGCTGTTCCTAGTTTCCCTCGTTGAACCATCCTGAGCGCCCCATGAAGCTCTTAAGTCGGACAATATCTATATCGGCCAGATCTCCCCGGTCCCTAAAGAAATAAGAGCCCAATGTTGATACCCGCCTGTACGCCTCTTCATCTCTACAGCTCCTGCAGAAGTCACTAGTCGCAACCTTCAGTCTAACTGCATGTCTTCCAATCAGACAGTGCCTCGTCATGACGGATACAAGTTATGAGACGTCGGTTCTTGATAGCCACCGCAGTTTGTGTGTTCCTTAGCTTTCTGAATCTTTTTTATATAATTAGTTGCTCAACACATGCTTTCCTGTTTTATAAAGTTGCCGTAATATCACGACCTGAGCTGAACAGTTCTGTATAAAAAGTTCCTTAAGCAAAAGGTATAGCTAAAACTGACCAAGACACTTTATCGGACTGAAGCTTTTCTCTATTAAAAATTTCTTAAGGAAAACTTGTTTGCATGAAAATTTAACTAAGTTGACTTTTTGTAGAGGAACGTTGTCTAAACAGACTTTTGTATGTTAAAAACTGGGTAAAATTAACGTAGTAAATGAACGTTTCAATATCTGTCTGTTTGAACTTGAAAGGTGTCCCACAACAAAGTGTCCTTTAAGTTATTACATATCTCTACTTAGAAAGAATTCTCTTAAGTTATTATTTCGTACGAAATGTTTCATTTACCTCCATATAGGAAAAACTTCCATAAAATCTGTTCCATAAAATGTAAACTTATATTATTATTACGAGAAATAACATCATATCCTTAGAATATTTTATGCAGTATAAAAAGATGCTGTGAGCAAACTTTCGTTTGTAAATTTATCATAGTTAATTATTAATTTAATTATAGTTATCTTAGTTAAGAACATATATTAGCTTGACTTACCATATGGAAAAGCAAAGTCTTGTAAAGATATACAAAAGTTTCCTCCGTCAAGCATCCAAAGTGAAGTTTTCTCTGCGAAGTTCGACACAATTTTTCTTTATTAACAACAGTCTTGGTCAATTTGGCTAAACTTCTGCCCTAAATTGCTTTATAGATATTTATACTCATTTGCTTTCGGAAAAATTTCCGCGACCCCCTAGCTTTATATGGCATCATAGAAATCAAATGACTTTGTCGTGAATGCTTAAAATAATCATTAAATCATTTTTCTTAAAACTAAACCTAGACCGAGACGGTGACGTCTAATAGCTCATTTATGTGCGAAATATATTTCACAGCAACAGCAACAGCAGCAGCAACCGAATAAAAAGATACGCAAACGGAAAACTTCCATAATTTGCGCTTGAGGGAATACTTAAAGCACAATAACTGAATACAAATCACTTTGAACACCTTTTTTAATTGTTCACTTCAAATACTCGTATGCTGGATTGCCGGTTCATACAATTCATTCTGATTATAAAAACTCAGCGTTTTATTTCTGCGGCTGGTTGGAATTTGCCTTTTGGCCAACAGTAAGGCAAACAAAAAATTACGATGAATATTTGTACATGCGGCAGATATTAACCTAAATTTGTAGTGAAGGGTAATGAAAACAATGCTGTCATGTGAACATTTATGGAGCTACGGTTATACCCTGCAGACAATTTATGGCAAAGATGGGGGACATTTATGACGAACTGTTAAAAATACTTCAATTGTAGAGAAGAACGATGTGTTAACAAATCTTCCGCTGTTGAAGTCTAGTGTACTGAAAGAAGTGTTGGCCAACAAGCGTTACGTCTGACAACAGTATGCTTCTTTACTAGAACAATTTGGCTAATAGAACCTTTCTTACATCAGAGTTTGCTTAAAGGAAACTTCTGTCAGAGTCGTGTTTGAACATTTTTTGCTTTAGAATTACTTTTTTCCGTCCGCAGAAATTATTAATTTCAAGAAGTCATCGTGAGACAAACTGTATTGGAAGAAAGTAATTCTAAAGCAAAAGATTTCAAATAACAGCTTTGACAGAAGTTTCCTTTAAGCAATTATAATAATAATTATATTATAATACAGGGTGGCCCATAAGGGTGTTGGCGGTTTAAATATTCAATTAAAAAAGAAAAACTACGAAACATAAAAAAAATATATTTGTATTTTTAAAAAGTAGAAGCATGAGAATTTTTAAGACTTAAAAATAATGTTGTCCAAATGGCTTCCCTCGGCTGCTTGACACTCTTGGAACCGAAGTCGCAAATTTTGGAAAACTCGTTGAAAAGTTGTTCTCGGTATTTTGTTACTTTCCTGAATAATGTTCCTCTTCAACTGCTCTAAATTGGTCGGATTATTCTCGTAGACTACCGATTTGAGGTAGCCCCATAGAAAATAATCGCATGGAGAGAGATCGGGGCTACGTGGGGGCCATTCAATATCCCCCCTTTTCGAAATGAGTTTTCCAGGAAAAACATTTTTCAGCAGCTCTATGGATACCCTAGCCGTATGACATGTGGCCCCATCCTGTTGAAACCACATCCTCGAGGTATTGCCTTGAAGTTCTTGCAAAGCTGGCACCAAAAAGTCTGCTAGCATGTTGCAATAATTGTTCGCTCTAACCGTCATCGCATGCCCTCTTTCGTCCTCAAAAAAGTATGGTCCAATAATAACGGTTGACGTTATCCCAGCCCACACGACAAGCTTAGGGCTGTGAAGTGGACGTTCATGCAAGCGTTTCGTATCACATTGGCGCTTGGAACTTCACTTAAATCGTGTAAACCGCTGATTTACACGATTTTTCACTGATTTATTGTTTTCGTAATACGCTCGGACACAAAATGCACGCTGCACTCCCGTGTACGGCTCCATGGCGACTAAATTTCCAGGAAGCGGCGCAGCGAACAACATATCCCCCCGCCACCCCGCGCCGCGCATTACCGAGAAATTGAAGAATTAAATCGCCAACACTCATATGGCCCACCCTGTATAAGTAATTGCATAAGAGAACTGTTTTACTTCTTGTTTAAAGAATTTTTTTAGACAAAAAAGTTTTGTCAAATTTGTTGTTTGAGAATTTTTGCTTTAGCATTTCTTACCACACAGTTTGTCTGAGGTCCTATCTGTGTATAGAAGTTAGTCAACCTGTCCAGAAAGTGCTTTACAATGCTATACATTCTTCTGTTCGGAAAAATTATTACCATTACAGGGTGATTTTTTAAGATTTAAGTTTTCAGGTTGGCAACACTGGTTGGAATGGCGTCCAAACGTCATCTGACAAAGTGAAAAGTGTACAGTATACTTTGCCATTTCATCATGGAATGACGAATGACCTAACAACGTCTAATTTTTGGTGAATGGACCTTACAAAAGCTCAATGAATATCCGCTGTTTTTCGAAAAATTGTGTTCAGCGATGACGCTCATTTCTTGCTGAACGGATACGTAAACAAGCAAAACTGTTGCATCTGGAGTGATGAACAGCCACATTGCATATATGAATTACCGATGCATCCTAAAAAAAACGACAGTCTGGTGTGGTTTATGGTCTGGCGGAATCAACGGTCCATTTTTCTTCAAAAACGACCGTTGAAGAAACGTTACCGTCAACGACGAACGATATCGAGCCATGATACGCGATTTTCTTTTGTCCCAATTGGATGAGTTGAACTTGGTTGATATGTGGTTTCATCAGGACGGTGCAACATGCCACACTGCTCCTGAAACAATGGATATGTTGAGGGATGAATTTGGTGGGCAGCTTATCTATCGATTTGGCCCCCAAGATCCTGCGATTTAACGCCTCTTGATTATTTCTTGTGGGGTTATGTCAAGTCGTTAGTCTATGTAGACAAGCCGAACACTATTGAAGCCTTACAGGATAACGTTATACGCGTTATTCGTGGAATGCAGGCCGAAATGCTCGAAAAAGTGACGAAAAATTGGACCTCCCGAATGGACATTTTGAGACGGATCCGCGGACAACATTTACATGAAATTATCTGTAAAAATTAAATGGCAAAGGCCAATTTATCGATTCCAATAAAAAAATTTTAATACATGATGCAAATTTGAGCGTTTTATTCGCATTTTAAAGAAACTACGACTAAAAAATCACCCTTTATTTGCCTAAGTCAACTTTTCTTACTTCTTGCTTAAAGAATCTTTTTGGACAAAAAAGTTTTGTCAAATTTGTTGTTTGAGAACTTTTGCTGTGAGATTGCTTTTAGTCTGAGATTACATCAGTATATAGAAATGGAAAATGACGTACGGTGACATCTTTCTGCTGGAGAATCCTATCTAAGATTAATTTCCTTCTTATACATTCACCTTTAGGACATATAATTATTGAACGACGTTAGAACATTTTGTAAATGATTCCTTTGGTCTTAAACATTTGTTTTTCAGTTATGCAATCATTGAATTATTTCCCGCAGACAGGAGGAGGATTGAGGAATTATCATTCGAGGCAATATTGTAGATAACTTTAACAATGTTTTTTTTTTAAACAAAAGTGTAACCAAGGAAACAAAATATGGCATACGGTTTGAGTAGTCTGAGCCAAAAAAATGTTTACAAGTGGTACAAGTTTTTCACAGAAGGTCGAGAAGATGTGAATGACGATGCTTGCTCTAGACGCCCCAGCACACCAACAGCCGAAGCTAACGATATCGGCATATCGGTTGGCTCATGTCATGCAATCTTTTCAGAAATTTTGGTCATGAAGCGTGTAGGAGCGAATTTCGTTCCAAAATTGCAGAATTTGGACCAAAAAAAACGTCGCATGAGCATCGCTTAGGAATTGTTGAATGACGTCAACGATGATCCAGATTTGCTTAAAAGGGTTATAACTGGTGACAAATCATGGGGGTATGGTTATGACAACGAAACTTAATCCTAATCGTCCCAGTGAAAGAGTCCAGGAGAGCCAAGACCAAAAAAGGACGCAAAGTTCGATCAAATATTAAGGTTTTGCTCACTGTTTTCTTCGATTATCATGGCGTCGTGCATCAGGAGTCCTTACCAAAGTTCGTATGGTAGATAAGGAGTATTACCTTGAAATTATGCGCCGTTCGCGTGAAGCAATACAAAAAAAAAAATTGAAGATTGAGGAGATAAAAACCGAATCACTGAGAGAGCTTAAGGACATACCAAAAATTACATATCAGAACTGCTTTGAGGATTGGGAAAAACGCTGGCGCAAGTGTATTATATCTGAGGGGACTACTTTGAAGGAGATAAAATAGAAATTGATGAATAAATAAATATTATTTGAGAAAAATGAAAATTCAGTTTATTTTTGAACACACCTCGTATACAACTTTCTACATAAAAAAATCAGCTTTACGAATAGATTTCATTTCACACAGAAACTGTTGCCTGTGATAACTTTTTATTCACGAAAGTTCACTTAAGAGTACATTTTTCTAAAAACCTTAGACAACCATTCATAAAAACAAGTTTTATTTAGGCATGCTCTTATTTAGACAACTAATCATACGAAAAATTTTCGCTTGGAGACCATTGAAAAAGGAACGTTAGCAATAGGTACTGTCCCATAAGGATACTTTCACCTTAAGCAAATTTTAGGATAAAAAAATTTGCTTTAGGAAAAGTTTCGTACTCGTATAGTGCAAGTTTCATTGTAAGAAATGTGTTATTTTCGTAAAGAAATTCTAGCATGATTAAGCTTTCATATAAAAAAATTTGCTTTGGCAACTTCTGCGTACAAAACTTTGGATAGGCAATTTTTCGCATAGAAAACTTTGCTCCGACAACTTTCAGTGTATAAAAATCTCAAGCAGCTTTTCGTATAGAAAGTTAGTAAATTTTTGGCAGAATAGTTTTTTTTATTTTTAATATAGAAAAGTTCTGCTAAACCACTTTCCATATGGAAAAGTTTAATTTAGGCAATTTTTCGCCTGAAAAAATTGTCTCAATTAATTTTTACCTACAAAAGTTAGCACACGCTATATTTCACTTAAGAAATATTTCCTTATAAAAGTTTGATATATGATGTTGTTATTTATAGAAAATTTTATTTTGACAAATTTTCACATAAAAAATGTAGCTTAACAAAATTTTTGTGTAGAACGCTTTGTTCTAGGCAACTTTTCGTGTAGAAATGTTAGCTAAGACAATTTTTCATATAGAAAAATTTAATTGCGCAATTGAAAATTTGACTTAAGGCAACTTTTCTCCTGGAAAAGATAGCTGAGAAAATTTTTCATGCAGAAAAGTTTATTTAGTCATTTGTTCTAAGCTTAGGTTTAGACCACTGCTACCACATAAGAAAAAGTTTTCATATAGTAGAATCTGTTTGGGTAATTCGGCTTATAGAATATGTAGTTTGGGGCAACTTTTGGTCTGGAAAATTTATATGGAGTAAATTTTCATACAGCAAAGTTTATTTAGAAAATTTTCAAATTAAAAATTTTGTCTTGGACTAGTCTTTCGGCAGCGTTGCTGGTGGAAAAGTTTATCAAAACAACTTTTCACATTGATAATTTACTTCAACAATTGTATGCACTAAAATTTTATTTGGGATGTTCTCTTAACAAAAAAGTTGGCTCGTTTTATACAGAAGAACTTGAGTTGGGCAATATTTTCCCTAACTTAACCAACTTTTCACTTAGAAAATTTTGCTTAGCTTTCTGTATCTTCATACAGAAAGATACAGAAAAATAACAAAATTCAGCTTTTTGCATAAAAAATTGGCCCTTGCTAAAAGAGCAAACTTGGCTAAACTATCTTCCGATTAACTTACTTTTGTCTAGATTATGTTTTCAAGTAAAAAGGTGGACTCAACTGTTTGTTGAGGGAAAATCTATAAGGCTTTTTAGAATCTTTACGCTAAAACAGTTTCCTAAATTATTTATTTTTTACCAGATTTGGTACGAAGTGACTCTTATATCTTAACATGAATTTCACACCCACTTTTACCAAAAACATATTTGCTGAAAGCCTCAGGTCTTATGGTTTAGGAGAATTTTGTACAATTCCATTCACTCGACTCCTCCCAAAATTCCCTTTCGTTTGTTCACCTTTAAGAGGAGTCTTTCCTGCTTTCCTGTTTGCCATTAAATTTCTTTTTTCTCTGCTCATTTGGCTTTATTTGTTTCCTTTTTCCTTTCAAGCCAACGGTTTGTTTGCGTCTCTCACTTCACTTTATACTTTTTTCCTGTTGTTGGTGTATTTCCTGTTTCCTGCGTGTTTGAGTTATCCCCCAGACCCATCATATTCCCATATACGACGCACATTCATTCCGAGCTTATTCCGTGTAATTCGTTTGAAATGTTATTCTTCATTAAATATTTAATATTCATATAAATTACTACCGCTGTTGAATTTTTATATCAACGGTATCGATGGCGCAGCAGAGGCGTCCCTGCCTGTGGGGGGGCTGCTCAAAATGCCAAATTGATATAAAATGTGATGAATTTACTATAGAACATATATATTTAAAAAAAAAATATTTTTCTATAGAAAATCTATCACAGTTTATAACTGCGAGAAATATTTTCTATAGAAAATCGATCACAGTTTATAACTGTGAGAAATATTTTCTATAGAAAATCGATCACAATTTATAACTGCAAGAAATATCTTCTATAGAAAATCGGTCGCAGTTTATACTTGTGAGCAATATTTTATCGAAAATCCATCACAGTTTATAACTGTGAGAAATTCTCTATGGAAAATCGGTATTATTTATATACAGTTTATAACTGTGAGAAATTTTCTATAGAAAATCGATCACAGTTTATAACTATAAGAAATGTGCTATAGAAAATCAATCACAGTTTATAACTGTGAGAAATACTTTCTATAGAAAATCAATCACAGTTTATAACTGAGAGAAATATTTTCTGTAGAAAATCAATCACAGTTTATAACTGTGAGAAATATTTTCTATAGAAAATCAATCCAAGTTTATAACTGCGAGAAATATTTTGTATAGAAATCACGGTTTGTCACTATGTAAAATATTTTTTATAGAAAATTAATCACAGTTTATAACTGTGAGAAATATTTTCTATAGAAAATCCATCACGGTTTACAACTATGAGAAATTTTCTATAGAAAATCCATCATGGTTTACAACTGTGAGAAATTTTCTATAGAAAATCCATCATAGTTTATAACTGTGAGAAATTTTCTACAAAAAATTTATATTTTCTATATACAGTTTATAACTGTGAGAAATTTTCTGTAGAAAATCGATCACAGTTTATAACTGTTAGAAATATTTTCTATAGAAAATCCATCACAATTTATAATTGTGACAAATATTTTTTGTAGAAAAACAATTACAGTTTATAACGGTGAGAACTATTTTCTATAGAAAATCAATCACAGTTTATAACGGTGAGAAATATTTTCTATAGAAAATCAGTCACAGTTTATAACTATGAGAAATATTTGTTATAGAAAATCCATCGCAGTTTGTCACTGTGTAAAATATTTTCTATAGAAAATCAATCACAGTTTATAACTATGAGAGATATTTTCTATAGAAAATCCATTATAGTTTATAACTGTGAGAAATTTTCTATAGAAAATCTATATTTTCTATATACAGTTTATAACCGTTTTATAAAGAAACTAAAGCATTTTGTAACAAACTCTTTTTAACATTTTACGCGGAAATTTTCTACAGAAATGCTTTCTTTAAATTCTATACGGAATTTTTTCAATTGTGGTAAGATTTCTAGAGGAAATTTGTTGCATATATAAACTGGATATTGGATATGCGTAGAAAATTTTTAACAGTTTTAAAATTTGGTGCTTATTTTGCAGGAAGTTGCTCACATTTGGCAACCATGAAGAATGGAGGGAATTTCTCACAAAGATTGTGTTGTTTTTTTTCTATAGAAACTTTCCCATGAACATAGACTGTAATGAATTTCCTCTCTACATCTCAGCCTATGCTTTACTCTTTTCCGTGAAGGAATTTTGCCCTTGTTTCCCCCCTTTTGGGCTTTGTTCCTCCCCACACCTGTCATTTTCTGGGAGCCATAAAATGTTTACTATATCTTTTTCCCCATTTCGCCGTTTGTTTGTTGTTGTAGCCACAAAGTGGTTGTTGTACTTTCTGTGGACCAAACCTTAAATTTATTTTGTGGTAACCGAAAAATAAAAACTCAAACAATTTGTTTGCGATTTTCTCTGGGCGAAAAAAAAACCAACTTTATTCGCAGCAGACAATATTTTTATTTTGGGCCGTGTTTTATTTGCAATCTGTAACTGCAATGAAAGAAAACGAAGACATTTAAAGATCCTGTGTATGCTGGATGTTAGGGGGTCCGAAGAAAGGAAGACAATCATAAATATTAAACATATTTTTATATTTTCTGTTGAAAAGCACTCGTTTTGGCCATAAAAACAAGAGCATGATATGATGAAGGTGTACAGAATTATAAGGTCTGGAAGGGGGCAAGAGCCCATTCAGTCAGCCCCATTCTGCTCGCACAGCGAAATGTTGGTTGGGGCAAGTAGATGTCATCGTTTTGGGATGATTCATTGGTTTTGTGCGCGTTCTCATGCCCCCTGAAACTTTTGTGGTTAATGCACTTTTTGGTTATTAAATGAATGAATGAATGCGGTTTCAATTGGCTACGTCCGTCCGTAGGTCTGTACATACGTATGACCGATTTGTTATGGCGCCTGGTTAGGGGAATTGGAAAAACAAATAACTCGTCATATTTGCATATGGAGGGGGGTATTTTCTTATATGTTTGCACAACCTATATGATGGCAGGTATGATTACCAAAGCTGATATTACGTGAGTGCAAACAAATATGATTTTTACAAATGCGAATATTTTAAGAGGATTAAAATACTACAAATTTTTTTTTTCGTTATCATTTTATATTTTCTGGCTGGTAGAAATGATGCAGGCGGGGGAAGTCCTAAAAAAATACATGACAAAATATAAAAGACTTTTGTAATATCGAATCTTAATTAATGCAGATAAGTATAATGGAAAGATTTCAAAGTTTTTTTCTTTTTCTATGAAAAAGTTTAAGAATGTGAGTTACTTAAGACATTTATGCTGAAATATTATTAAATATTAACTAAAAATTAATTAAATATTAAGCCGATGAATAATTAATAATATAGGGTTATCCATTTAGTGGCCTAGCAAGGCTGTCAGCTGTTAAATACCTGTCATCTGAAGTGTTATTTATTTAGTGAAAGGCAATTTACGAATATGGATCGTTTAACAACCGAAGAACGCGTTAAAATTGTTAAAAATTATTAAAAAAGTGGAGATTCAAACAAATCAAACAAAGGTTTCTTCAGAGATGAAACTCATTTTTCACTCCGTGGTTATGTCAACAAGCAAAATTTGCGCATATGGGGAAAAGCCAAAGAAAAGCCATTGCATACGGAAAAAGTAACTGTTTAGTGCGGAGTATAGCTTAGAGGTGTCATGTTTTCGAAAATTACCTTAAAAGGGCCCACTGCTGCAACCAATCTAGAGGCGGTCATTTAATTTACATTGTATTAATTAATTGTATTAATTAATGTAATTTAGGGGGGTTCGTTTTATTATTTTCTTCGGTGTTTTCATGATAAATTTTATTTAAGATGAGCGGCTTATTAGGCCACTGCATCCGATCCTAATGTTGGGGCTGCAAACGACCACTAGGCTGGTGAGTTAAGTTTCAGTAACTGAAGTTACCTACTGGCTTAAGACGCATCGGTGTTAGCATGCGATTTAGGTTTCTCAACTAGTCGCCTTCTCATTTTAGCTACCATCAAACGTATGTCTGATGGCATTACTAGGGAATACTTGCCCGAAAGTGGGAAGTCGTGAG
>JAHXMU010000757.1:86313-116948 GCA_019455685.1 Philornis downsi
CATGTTGTGCGGATGGACCCAAATGCTCCGGCAAGGAAAGTTTTCGACAACGAACTCGATGGACAGCGTAGAAGAGAGCGACTAAAACTCCGTGGGAAGGATCAAGCTTTTTAAGTACTATCGAAACTTGGTGTAACGAATTGGAGGAGAGACGCAGAAGATCGAAGCGTTTGGAATTATTTTCTACGGGTGGCATATAATATTCTAGATAATATAGGTAGAATAGATAAGTATGTCTACTCCATAATGGCAAGGTCCAAGCATTAAATGCAGTAAAAGTTTCATTGAAATCATAGCTTTATGTGTGTTTTATTTAACTTTACTTTTGAAAGCGTTCTTTATATTGGTTCTTTATATTTACGATTTTGTATGAGGTCGATAAAATTTCATCTCTTCATGAGGGAAATTAATCAATTACTTAACGCTGTACAACTAAAGTGAAATATAGAATAACAAAACCAATATGATGATTTACAATTGTTTGAAACTTTTTATCTACCCTCGTTAAATATGCACTTTATGTTTATTTGCCGGTGGTTAACCAATAAATAATTGATTTCTGTGGTTTGTTACATTTAAATCGCACAACATGTAATCTAATTACTTACATTATTACCAACCAAATTCAGCAGCACTTTGATGCAATCACGCAATATATGCAAATATTATACAAATGTGTGCGCAAATTGTAACAATTTTCCCCAGTTTTTAGTTATTTGAAATTTAATACCTACACCCGAAATATTTCAAAAGTGAAATAAAGCAAAGTCATGGTTCATAATTTAAAAACATAGTGAATATTTTCAAGATACGAAGTATGTTATGTGCAGTGTTGTCAATTTAGCCTTTTTCTCGCTAGATTTAGTTTTCCTTTTCAACCTGTTTAGCGGGCAAAAATTGGATTTATCTTAATGTTTTTAATAATTTAATAATAATAATTTTTTTTTTAATTTTTTTCTGACTTTCTTCATATTTTTTTTTTTAATCTTTTTCAATTTTTTTTCGCTATTTTCGCTAGGAAAATTTGAAATTTATTTCAGTATAAATATAATGTAGAATAATTCTATTAAAAATTACTACAGTAGCATTCAAATAAAAAGAAAACAAAATGACTGCTAAAAAAATCTTGCGGCATTGAAAAAAATCGCTCCACGGAGGAACTAAAGAATCTCAGCTTTAGAACCCCAGTTTTCGAGCCACTACTGTGATAATAGTATGGAGAAATTTTTGTGAAGTATAAGTTGAAACAGAAACTTAAAACATTCAAATTTTTGTGTAGAAATATCAATATTTACGAACTGTAATCGAATTTTGATATTAAACAAATAAAAATGTATTAAAAATTGTAAAAAGGCTGACTCCAAAGCCTCATAAGTGGTATTAAAACTTAAATGCTACAGAAAACCTAATCGATAATTTAGGATTTTATTAAAACCTGTTGTACTTGGGTCTTCCCTATTAAGCAAAAATTTAAAAAAAAAATTGATACATTCAGTAATAAAATATCAACATTAGTAAGAAAATCAATTTCACAAAATATGTATTAAAAAATGTAAAAAGACTGACTCTAAAGTCTTACAAGGGGTATTAAATCTTGATTGCTCCAGAAAACCTTATTAAATAATCGGGTTTTGTTTAAACCTGTTGTACTTAAGTCATCTCTATTGAACAGAAATTAAAAAGATTTATCAAATCGTCCGTAATAAAATGTCAACATTCGTAGGAAAATCAATTTCACACCATATCTTGGTCTTGTTGATCAATGTTTTAAGGCAAAACAGGATTTCTAAATGCAGATTACGGTAACATTTTAATAAATTCCACCCTTGGGAACAATTTTAATCCATGCATTATCGAATCATATGTAAGGTTTGATGAAATTTATTCACTGTTTGAAGTGTTTATTTGCTGTTCCTTTCGATCCCTTTAACTCCTTGATGTTGTGCATGCGCACCGAAGGAAATGCATCCAACTTTAAAGATTATGATAGGATTGAGAGATAATGATAGAAGACAGTCCAACTGTTTTTGACAAATTTTAACATTACTTTTATTCCAGTGAGAAAAATCACTTAAAGTTCATACAGTGTAAGAAGAAAAAACCGAAACCACCGAAACATCGGATCAAATGTGGACTGGCATGTTAAATACGATAGTATAGCTTTCAAATCACCACCAAATCACCGCAAATTTTTTTTAACAATTTAGACAAGTTCGGTGCGATTCAGAATTTACAAATCAATTGACGCACTTTCCACATTACTATTAGTTCTGATAGATAGAATTATATCCGGTATATGTCCACATTTTACTATTTGAAATGAATCTGAATATAACTTTTGTTATTTTTATGATTAACTATTTTTTTTTTCACAAATATCAACATGTTATTCGGGCCTTTAAACATATTAATCGAAGTAAATAATAATGATAATAAATAATAATAAATAAATAATAATCTGTGAATCAAAAAATACGCTTTAGAAACGGGATCACACGGTCTGTCTTGTGGCCATAAAAATGGTTTTTTATCGGTTTGGACACTGTAATAGTAATAACATTTAAAATTATATCCTAAATTAATGGAACTAATTTCAAAAAAGAAAGAAATTGATGTTGTCTGAAGGAAAATTACACTTTCTTATGAATTACGAATTCTTCAATTGAATTGAATTTTAAATATATATCATATCCCGCAAGAACTTTCAGTATGAATGAAGATCTTATGAGCAAAGTTTCAACTTATAAAACGATATAAAAATTAACATATCTCTGTTCAAACTACATTAATTTTCTAAAAAAAATAGTTTTATTCCGTATATTGTAGCTTGTTTTTCGTGAACGTTTTGGCTTTTTTCGTTATCAAATTCTGGCAACACCGGTTATGTGTGCTATACAAAAGTTACCAGCTTTTTGCATATTAAGATGTTTTCAAAATACAATACTGTCGGCTGGCATTCGCAGTGTAAGCGGCAAACTTGTTGGAAAACGTTCGAACAAGCAGCACTGATTGGTTTATTGTTTCAATTTACTCAACTAAAGAAACGTTTGCTTCCCAATCCCAAATGTCATAGTAAATATAACTGGATGACACCTTTGCATACATGGGAATTAATTTTTCACAAAGCTATCGTATTCGTGGATCATTTTTTTTAAATTTGTTCCCTTTCCAACGCTTGGTAAACAAAAGTGAAATTTTTAGTATTGCTTTGTGTTTGTTTGCAATAAACTGGCGACGTCAGTGTTAATATTTCGATAGATGCCTTCTTTGAAGGCCGTTTTATAGCCCACGAAAAAATGATATATGTCGATCTGCTGTTTTCTTGAGTTTTCCCCAGAATTTGCCGCAATGCGAATATCTGTTCAGTTATTGATTTACCAGATTTAAAGTCGCACTGATAATGCTCAGTCAGGTTACACATTAGCCATCAGCACCTATAATCTTGCAATTTTGAAACCGTACTAGTAGCTCTATTCTGATCTGGTTTTGATTCGATACAGGACAATCTACACCAGCAGTCGTCTAAAAAAGAAATGGAGCTCATAAATAACATCATTCACTAATGCAAATGATTGAAACTCCAAATATGCTCTACTTAGAAAAGTGCATTCTATCATACAAGAAATGTTCTATACAAAATTGTGACGCTTGCTAAAGGTAGAATCAACCATACAAAGCGAGGCAAGTTTCTTTTGTAAAATTAAAATCCATTTTAATATAAAAATATAAGAGACCAGTTTATAAATTTTGATCGGCTTTAGCATTTCTTTACAATTTTGGTTTCATTGATTCCGTTTCGAAAATTTTGATGTCAAAGATTCACTAGGCTCTAGGAGGCAGATTGTCGATCGTCATGCATCCCCTGTTCGGATTGCCCAGAAGCTAGATAAATGTTGCACGAAAAAACCATTTGGAACCATTAAAACAAAGCTGCGTACAAAAAGAAGCTCGACGTATGGATATTACAAGATTTAATGCAAAAAAACTTTATAGACCGAATTCCCATCTGCGAATCGGTGCTGAACTGCAACAAAATCGACTCAGTTCTGAAACGGATGGTAAATGGTGATGAAAAGATGGGTCACCTACAACAAGTGAAAACATTCATGATCAAATCGCGGTGAGCCTGCATAAACTGTCACCAAAATATTGATGTTATAGTGCGGACTTAGCACCAAATAAATACCACCTGTTCCACCTGTTTTTCATGGTGAATGATTTTGCTGGTGAAAAATTCGCCTCAAAAGAAGCCTGTGAAAATCAGCTGCATTTTTTAATACCGGCTTAAATATCACGGTGAAACTCCATATAAAAAAGCTGAACGTGAAATTTGAAGCTACATTTTCCACCAAGATAGCACTGTTTTTACGAAGAATACCTCTCTTTTGTTGATTTAGAACGCTGAAGAAAAACCTCTCGTGAAAAAATTTCGTGATATTGCCAACTTTTCTTATATTCATTTTCAACACTTTTGAAGTCGCTGAAGTTTTTATGTCAGTGCATGGAAGAGGATTTTGATATGGATTAGCGCCATGGAATACACTTTTCATACAGAAAGAAGTCAGGCTTTTCATATAGGAAGTTGCCATTGAAGAAACTGTTAATGTAGAGAAACATCTCGAAGGATAACATTTTATTTCAATTTCTTATTGGAAGACGCCATAAAGAAACGCAAACTTCAAGAAAATTGTCGTAAAGAAAAATGTCTTGGAACACACATTTCGCAAAGAAAATTCCGCTGGAAGATACTTCACATTTATGTATATCAAAGTTTTATAGCAAACCCTTCTGTATTTACTGTAGAAAAGAGTGAACAGGGATCTGCGAATGACTTTTCTATATGAAAAGTCTCCATGACTCCTCTTTACATCATAAGCTTCTTCCAAAGCAATTATTCCAAAACACTTCTTCATAAAGGGACATGTCTTGGAAGACGATTTTCGTACACAAAGTTCTCTTGGAAGATAATTCACTCTCTACATAGAAGTTAACTTAGAAGACATTGTGTCCAACAAGATACATGAAAAATATCTTCCAAGGCTTTTCCCGTCAAATACGTCTTTCGCAACCCCTAAATTAAATTTAAATTAAATTTAAATTTAAATTAAATTTAAATTTAATTTAAATTAAATTTTCTCTAAATGAAAGGCGTCTTCCAAATATATAGGCGTCTTCCAGAATATAACTATGCTTAAACTATTGAACTTATTTGGAAGAAACTAAAACAAATCGAAGCCATTTTGCATTTCGGAGTTATAAATATGAAAATGGTACTATAGTATCTGTTATGAATACATTTTTTGTATACTTTTTAGTGGTAAGATAAGAAATAAACGGTATAATCATATAACATTTGTTTGTTCTTGTTATTCCCATTCCAATTTCCGAAACTACTTTATTCGTCAACCTTGGAAATGTCAGCTAAACTTTACCTCGAGTACCCTTAACTAAAATTTGGCGTTGTTATCAACCACTTACCCATAACATTCAACAAACCCCGGAATATTAAAGGGACCAACCATGTCACTCAATTTGCGAAAGATATTCCTAAAATGTTATATAAAGGGAGAAATGAATAACATTTCATTCAAATTTATTTTATTGAGCCTGAAGAAAACAACTACTGAATTTAAGCTATTGAAGAATAAAGGTTCACTGATATTTTTATTTTCAATTTCTTTAACAAGTTTTTAAAATTACAATGGAAACAAATTGACGTTTCCCTTTTTATCCGATTTGAGTGTTATGATTTGGAAATTGGGAGAAATCACTGTGACTGAGTGATATGACTGGTCCGTTATTTGTCGCTATTAGCATTTTCCCCTACTCACAGCAGCAAGTGATTTATTTTGTCTTTTTTTGCTCTATCCCTATGAGTTAGCTTTATGCCACTGTAATTGCTTGAAACAGCAGCTAATAATTACCAATATTACAATCAACGCCTTTCATTATTCGAAGTCGGCTTTGAATTTATGTATACCCCTGCTACACATCATTTCCACATTTGTTTGCATTTGTCTGGCAACTACGGTTTCACAACACTTATATGCTCTGTCATAAGTTCGTTTCATTCCACGTCATTCCTTTGCTGTGTAAAGACTGTTCGCGTATTTACGGGCGGTAAATTATCTGTTGTTTGGGTTGTCAAATGTGCAAAATTCCATTGCTGGCGGTGGTTGAGCGATACGTTTAGTCTAAAAAGTCAATTTAAAGTCCGAAGCAGAAATATTTGTGGTGGCTATGGGTTCGACTAAACTCAAGGAAGATTTAACAAATTGTTTAATTACATTCGACCGTAAAGTATTAATGACCCAACTTTTGGATGATTACAAATTGCCGCATAGCGAAGTTAATCAAATAGTGGAAGACTTTGTCAAGGAACAAGAGCGGACTCAGAAGTTGAAATACCAAAAACACTATGTGGTCCATGGAAAACAGCGGAAGGATGATCAGACCGTCAAGGAGATCTATAAAGTTGTAGAGGAAGCTAAGCTGAAGGAATGGCTGAAAAAACTTAGCAACGCGGAATCTGCACTGTATGCCGTGGAAGTGTCGGGGGGTGCCAAAACACCTGCGGCCATATTTAAGCCAATGAGTGTTGAGGAAGGCGTTAAGCTTAAGCAAAGAGCGGGAGCAAAATCAACCAATGGCACCTTCGAAAAGCCTGAAAACAGTAAAGCCGCTACGGTGAAAAAAGAAGAGAAACTCGAAGTAAAACAAGTTCCAAAGGAGCCAGTAAAAAAAGACAAGATATCGCCCAAAAAGGAGACTTCTCCCACTGATACAAAGAAATCTGCCCAACAAAAACCAGCTGGCAAAAAAGGAGGGATTGGCAATTTCTTTGCTGCCTCAACAAATAACAAAAAGGCGGAGGAAGTTAAAGAACCCAAAGAATCGAAGACTTCAAGTGTTGTAAAGCCACCAACGCCTAAGAAAATGCAAGATTTCTTTAAAAAGCAAGCGGAAAAACCTAAAACTGCCACAGAATCTGCTAAAAAGCTAGCAGCCAATACTTCTATCCAACTATTCGATGACGAAGAAGAAGAGGAAGCAGAAGCAGTTTCTTCGGATGAAGAAGAAAAGATTGAGGCCCTTAAAAGAGACATCATCTCTTCTGACGTTGAAATGGATGATGGAGCAGAAGAAGAATCTAAGCCAAGCACTTCAAAACGTAGACGCATTATTGATTCGGATGATGATGATGATGAGGAAGATGAAAAGCCTCCCACGAAACAAGAGAAATTAGATGAAAAAGCCCATAAAGATGAGGTGGAAGAGGAGACGTATTTGGATGAAGATGGCTTTGTTATCACCAAGAAATCTAAAAAGAAACATCAAACATCCAATAAAAAGTCACCTCCTTCATCCACTAAGAAATCACCAACTAAGAAAACTTCACCACAAGACAATAAGAAAACGTCACCAAAGGCGGCAAAAGCAGTTACAGCAGCTAACACAAAAACGAAGCAGCAGAATATAATGAATTTCTTTACCAAAAAGTAGACTGAAAACAGATGAGAATTAAGAATATAAATATACAGCATTAAATAAAAATAAGGTATATAAATTATACTGGAATGTAAGACTATTAAATTCACATCTTTTATTGTTGTTTAGCCGTATTTAATTTACTGCATCAGGAACGTTACTTGGCTTAAACACTGTGTATGTGACAGCCCAAATCCAACTTAACAACACAGGAAAATAGAAAGTGATTGAGGACTTAAATAAAGAAGAGGTTAATAATGTTAAAGTCCTCGAACTTTGAAAATAATTTTGTTTAATTTTAGTTGATACAAAATAATTTTAATAATAAGATGCCAATTATTCCAAAAATAATTCTTTTAAATGAATAATTCTCAAACTGGCCCCTGAAACCTAAAATCAAAGCTTCACTAAAAACCTATGGAACTCTAGCAAGCTTAAAAAGAAAGTATTTTTGATCAAAGAGAGAGGTACCAAATTAAAGAAATTCTCATCATGTGATTCATTAACCACCTTCTATCTATTCTTCTATTTAGATTCTATTTAGATTTTCCAGATTTTGGGACTAAAAAAAAAACTTATAACTTGGTAAAAATAATAAAAATAATAATATATAGTTGGGAATTCAAATTCTTATTGTGACAAATCCATATATAACGACTCAAAAAAGAATTTAAATAATTTTATAACGAAAACATTTGTTATTAAAAGGACATTTAAGAAAACCATATTCCTTGTATCACTATGAATGAGTAGATGAAAAGAAAGGAATAAATGAAATAAAACGAATGAAGGAAATTATTTGAAAAAACGCAGATAACCACATATTTTTAAACAATTTTTTTTTCTTCTTAATAAATTAAATATATATATATATATATATATATATATAGTAATTAAATATTATTGTAGTAATTAAATATAAATATGAACTCAGAAAATAATTGGATTTTGCAGGATCCCAAGGGTACCCATTTCTAAAATACTCGATGAGTGAGTGAGTGGAAAATGAGTGAGGAAATGTTAGAATATTCTTGCCCAAAATTATTACCTTCATGAAGAGAAGTTTTCTCCTCAAAATTTGCCCTAAAACCGAATGCCAAAATTAATGGAAAGACTTTGGAGAGATCCCAAACATTCTATTTGATTTTCAAATTAAATATTTCGATATTTAAATAAAAGTGTCACGATGATTTATGAACCAAGCAAGTGTCAACCGAATTTCACAAAACACACAAACATGTGAACTTATATTCGAGTTTTTCGTTGCGACAAATCTGTAAAAATTACAATATTTTTTAAAAGGAATTTTATCATTAAAAAGAAAGATATGCAAAAACTTGATTTTTGAAAAAAGTGTAAACTAAGAAAACAGAGTCATATTTCCCTTTTTAATATAAAAATGATGACAAATAGTTTGTGGTAGCCTACGAGGCTATAGAGATCCCTAAAAACGCTGCTTTGCAGGCTTTTTTTTACCGAACATTTGAACCTCAAATTAAAGGCATTCTTTTATGTATTTAAAAGGTAAAAAAAAACCCGAATAATTCGAAAACGAGTCAAAAAGAGAAAATTCGATTAGAGAAAGTCTACGCGGTCCTAGAAAGTCAAAAAGAGTAAAAATGGAGACATTTTCCTCATCGAAAGATGAGTAAAAGGCTTTTTTAAGTTGATTCATGGACTTGACTAAATCCATTTTTTTCCTTTTTGGTGGACCCGCCATGCTTTTTCTACCAAGAAATGATATGATTAATTTAACATCCAAAACTTAGCAGGTATCGCTTGAAGTGCTAAAGATATGTCCGCCTGTCTTGCTGACTGCTTGAGTAATCTCTTTGAAACTTCTTAAAACTTGGCACAGGGCAAATATTTTGCCAGAATAGCAAAAAGGGCTGTATCGACCAGACTTTTTTATTACCGATTTATGGCAATTAAAATTTTTGCTCTATAATTCTACAATTATCTCGCTTGGTGATTAAAATTGACTCATGGAATGGTCATGAGAAAAACATTACCATTCTCAAAATGGTGTGTGAAATTATTTGAATTTACATTGTTGTCGCCAATTGTGCTGAATGATTGTAGAATCAGATACAAATTGTAATTGGATTCTATAAAAATAAATAAGAGTATTTTCTAGTTGAAAAATTGAAACGATATTTCTATCATGAGCGTCTTGAGCGGTGTAGATTGGTGTACGAATCACATGTTTGTGTAATTATTTTGCTTTCTTTTCTACGCATCTCAGGTGCCATTAGGACTATGCGATTGGTAAAGTTTTACTTCAAGTTCATAATACTAAACCGTGTCTAACTAATCCGAGGTTAAAGTTTTAAAAAACAGCAATTTGCTGGAAAAAACTGTATTGTTTCTTAAAATCTGTCTGTCAAATGCCAAATTCGTGAAATCGGAAGCTCGTTTAACCGGGAATCACATCTATATACTTTAATGGTTTGTCCTTTCAATACAACTTGGAGGATATCCGCTACCTGAACTCACAAATGTTAAGTATCGTTAAGTCTGTCAGTTTCAGCAGAAAAAAACACTATTTTTTAAGAATTTCCGGTCTTTATTACATTTAGCCCTAACGAGCCACGTGCTAACTTTATCCTCATTGACCCCTTTTAGACCCCCTGCACGCGTATAGACGACAAAGTATTTGTTCATACTATATCTTGCAAACAATCAATCAAATAGGAGATTTGTGACTTGGATAAAGGTTCGGTTTTTTTGGGTTCTTAAGCAATTTGATCTCAACGGAAATCGTTAGTAAAATACGAAAATAAAAATATGTCAAATAATTACTATTTAAAGCATTATTTAATTGCATTGCGACAGGCAATTACAATGTTTTTAATTGTTAATACAGCTGTATTAAGAAACCATTTTTTCGACAATCCTCCTTAATACTTTATTTACATTAATTCCTCTTTTCCAGGTTTTTTGTTTCCCAACCTTTTAACATTTGACCAACATACCTCCTCAGTGGATATTATATAGAAATTCTCAAACAACGTGGAGGTTCTGCCTGTAATAGCTTCAAGATTTCTTCGTACAAAACATTAAATTCACCCCTAAAGGAAAACGCATTCAAAATGCGTTTTGAGCCATTGGGTCAGAAGATGTTTACACGACGCAATTGGCTGCTGCGATGCAGTATTCTCATAAATATAGCTGTGATCTTATATATCTGCAGTCATGTTATGATTGGGAATCGCTACACATTTACGACGGGATCACAATTTATACTACCCGAACAACAAGCACCAGTGCAACAGCCGCTGCAGCAGCCGCAACAGCAGCAATCTCAGCAACAGGCAATGGTGAGAGAACCCTTAGCGAGAGTGGTAAGTAGAAGACAATTAAAATCTGTATCCTGATTACATTTTTTATTTCTGTATTTGGTTGCAAACAAGAAACATTCATTAAAATCTTTTTCTTTATTCCCCAGGAAATTGTTGAAGATAAAGCTCAACCACTTGCCGAACTGCCAGCGCCGTCCGTTCAAGAAATCCAAAATCCTAACGACAGTGGAGGAGGTGGTGGTGGCGGTAATGCCGGCGGCAACGGTGGCAGCAATACTGGTTCATTTGACCTACAAAAGCCACCGGCGAAAGATCCGGATGCTCCCGAAATGGATCCTGATATTGGCGATCCCGCCAATGTTATCGGCAACATTGGCAGTGCTGGCAACAATAATAATAATTTTGTAAATAACACAAATTCCGATACCGGTTACATTGTAACAGGTGATGAAAAAGACTTTGACGAACGTCTACGCAGTATCTTAAAATGCTACGACAAACCCTATGAGCCTGAAACTCTTCAACGTGGAGACTTTTGGGTACTTAAGAATTATGTTCGCGCCGAACATGGTGATCTCAAGTGCCATGAATCTATAACCTATACAACGCATGCGGATTATACATTTTTGGATAATCTGATACCACTGTTAGACAGGTAAGTCTTCGGCCCTAACAGCTAAATCAAATCAAATCTATTTTAATTTCACTATGTGGTCTCTCTTTTCTTTCGCGGTACAGATGGAATGCTCCTATTAGCATAGCATTGCATGCTCCCGGATTTGACTTCCAACCTACTTTAGATTCCATCAAATATTTAAGAGACTGTTTGCCCGATAGTCATTTGGTGCGCCAATATGCCACCTTTCACGTTTACTTTAGTACCAAACATATCCCAAAATCTATACCTAAACAACAGGATGCTTTGAAAATGGGTTATAATTGTTCATTGCCAGCACCCTATGTGAACGTAACCTCGGGCCATTTGTACAAAACACAAAAGAAACTTCTGTATCCTGTAAATGTGGGACGGAATATTGCCAGAGATGCAGCGATAACTCACTTTATATTGGCCTCAGACATCGAGTTGTATCCTAATCCAGGTCTGGTGAAAAAATTCTTAGAGATGATAGCCCGCAATGAGCCTTATTTACATAGGAAATCACCACGGTAAGAAATGAATTGTGGAATAAACACACAAAAAATATAATATATTCAATATATGAATACGGAAAACGAAGTTACAAACTTATCAAAATATCACATTGTAGAACTAAAAATATATTTTTAATTTTTTCTACTAAAGTTTTTGTTTTCTATTTTATTTTGTTTTTTCTTAATTCAACATTCTGATTAATTTTGTGTTCATGTCTTCCACTGTAGTGTTTTTCCCCTGTCCATCTTCGAAGTGGACGAAAGCAAACCGGTACCCCGCGATAAAACCGAATTACAAGAGTTCCTGCGCTCGGGCAAAGCCATACCATTCCACAAACGAGTGTGCGCCAGTTGTCATGGCGTGCCAAAGTCCAAGGAATGGATGGCGGCCAACGAAACCGATGATTTAAGTGTCTTCCATATTGGAAAGCGAACAGGGTACTTTGTACACTGGGAACCCATTTATATTGGTACCAATGCTGAACCTCACTATGACGAACGTCTAAGTTGGGAGGGAAAAAGTGATAAAATGACACAGGTGAGTGAGGTCTTTACGACAATCCTCTGCGTTAAAACTTTGTATTAATCTACCACTTTCTTCTTTGTATTGCAATAAGGGCTATGCCTTATGTGTTCTAGATTATGAATTCCATATTTTAGATAATGCCTTCCTTGTCCATAAACCCGGCATTAAAGTGTTGAAAAAGGACACGCGTCGTGCCATGTTGGCGGGTAAAACAAATCAACTGATACGTAAAATTATCTATCCCGAATTGAAAATCATGTATGGCACCCGTAAAGGCTGCGCCGTATAGTGGTTGGCCAAGCATAAAAGTTGAAAAACTTTTCATGCTAACAGTATCACACCGTCATCATCGACTACAACAACAACAACAATAATAACAGCAACCACGTGTACATTATGGAATTGTTGTAAATCCCTTTCTGAATTGAGAAAATTCTTTGGATGGTGGACACATACGAGTCTCTTTTGGAATCTATGGCGTTTATTGTGGTGGTAAGGAGAACAAACTTAAGTTGGAATGTTTATGTAAAGTAGTAATTTGATTTTGCGACAATCCTTTTCTGTTATAAGGTTTCATAAAACAGTTGTATTTTCCTTAAAGTATTTTCCCTTAAAGTATTTTGTCCTTCCAATCTGATTCTTATGGTATCAAATAAGAACAAAATTAAAAAATGTTTTTAAGGTAATATTTTCGTCGACATGTTGATCATGTAGCTGGCAGACTATGACGAAATTACCGAAAATTATGTCTAACAAATGTTTGTATTTCTCAAATGTTTCACAGAATCATTCTTATTACATTTAAAGGTGATTAAAATTTTTTTTTGTAAACACATTTTGACCGTGAAACCGAGTTTTTGACTGTTTAAGTAAGAAATATTTGTTCTTAAATTTCCCCAACTTCTTCGAAATTGTGAAGAACATATTTGCGCTTAAAGATAATTAAGTAATTCTAAGCAGAAGTTTTGGCCACGAATTTTTTCTTAATAGCTTATCTTAGCACAGTTTAAATGCTTTAAATTTTCTCCGAAATTCTTCTATAAATTTCATAAATGTCATTATATCCAATGTAAGCATTTCATCAATATTTGTAAATTTTATAATTCGTCGTTGGAAAAAATTACAGCAAAAATTTTATGAAATTTTTTCGTTTGAAAAGATGTGTTAAAAAAAGAAGGAAATTTGTTCATTTGTTCACTTGTTTGTTTTTTTTTTATCCATAAATCGTTCTTGTATTCTTCCTCCTCGCTTGTCGAAATCATTGATTTTCACAGAAAAAAAAAACAAAATAAAACCATATGTTTATAAATTTTTTAATTAACATTTTATTCCATAATTTTTTATACAAATTTTGTGTAAAATTTTCTTCATAGGGACTTTAAAATAATAACCTTTCTCAGTTTCCTTTCTTCTTGGAATTCCTTTACAGTGTTTTCTTTAATTTTATGTGCGTTGGCTTACCTGGAAGATTTCTTCTGAGGAAATTTAAAAATTACCTATCATATAGTCTGATAAAATACGGTTTCTGTCTGTTGTTTGATTATTGTTTTCAATATATCTAAATTGGCGGATATCAAAAATGTTTTCAGAAAATTCTGCTCAACTTTCTATCGCGATATATTCGCTGTATACCATAGCAATTGGAGAATGGTTGATTTCCTAATATCCGAAAGTCAATAAATTGTGATTTCTGCGGTGATTTCAAAAATTGACGCACAGTAAAAAGTGTATGTGGGAAAATCTGTTTAGATAGTCGCCAAAAACGCATTTCTGTTAACTATATTTAGTAAATTAGGTGTCTTCGAAATGCCCGTTTAAATAAATTTGTGAAATTTATCGACCAAATTCGAATATGAGGAATACCTGAGAAATCAAATATTTCTTATTTACAGCAGCTTCACTTAAAGTTTAGCTTAGGATTCATTTTAAATATATTATTTCATAATATGTTTCCAACACTAAAGGCGATATTACAAACTTAACGCCATGTGATCCTACTGTGATCGGCTTAATTATAAGCAGTGCACATGTTTTCACTGCAAACACCTTACTGGCAAATTTAAATTTACGAAAAAAAGTGAGATATCGTTTTCGAATTTTATAATGCGACATCTCTACAACTGTAGACAAAGCAAAGAAGTAATCAAAAATTCTCATTTCAAATCGTTGTCCAAAACTTAGTAATAACATGGATTATTATTAGGTTCAATATAAAGATTTTATAATATCACGCCTAGTATTTGAGATATACTACTATTTCAAACCTATCCTAAGTTTGAAACTAAACTTTAAATGATAGATCCCGATCAACATTAATTTGCTGATTACAAAATATCTTCCTTTTCTCTGGATTGTTTTTAGTTTCTGAGAAGTCTTCGAAAACTCTTCATAAATTTTACGGCATGGAAATCTCACAAGTGAGCTTAAAATGAAAATTTAGTAAAATAATTTTACAAATTTGTTGATATGTATCTTAAACTACAATCAATATCTATATTACAACATTACTTTTTCTTTTTCTCAAAGCAAAATCTATATTGTTTATCAGGACATTTGTATTAAAGCCATCCGACGGAAGTCGTTTATTTATAAACAAATTTCAAGAGATAAAATTTCTATAATAATATTTAAAAAAAGAAAAAAATACTGTTAAAAACAATCCGGGGACAAAGGAATTTATTACAAAATTTTCATAGGTTTTAAAGAAACTTTATATAGACATTTATTTAAGCACCGAAAACTCATCGTTCAATCGTAGAAATGGAACAGGAGTCTATGCGAAAACAACGGATATTTGCAAAGACTATCAGAATATAAATAGATTTATTTGAATTTTGAAAATTCATTTTATACTTAAGAGACAAATTTTTATAAAAAGAATTTGTTACAAAGTTTGCAAAAACAAAAAATGTACAAAACATTTGTGGAGACCTTAATTTAAATATAAAAAAAGAATTATATTCGGAAATATGTTTTTCTTTTACAAGTTGAAACCATAATTCTCTATTTAAACCTCTTACAGGAAAGGATTGTTATTTAATGTAAAAAAAAACAAAAACAAAAATGAATTTTTGGTTCTTAAAAATTTTGAATTTGTTCTTGAAAGTCATTTCTTGTCATCTCAATCCGGAAAGGGATATAAATTATTTAAAACATTTTTTGCTATTCCAAAAGACTACAATTAATTTAAAGAAAAATAAAAAAGAAAAAAAAAAATAGTGAAAACAAAATTTTAAATTTTGAAACAAACACAATTTGTGAAGAGAAAAAACAAAGCAAAGTAATAGAAAACAGTTTTACAAAAGAAATCCAAAATAAGATTAAAAGCTAAATAAAATTATTTTTGTAAAAAAAAAAAACGACAAGTAGGTTAACAAACCTTTAAAAACTAGAATTAGAAAAAAATTAAAACATTTTGCTAGACAAAAAAAAGGATTTGAATTAATAAAACAAGAACAAAAATCTATAAATAAGAGTATTATTTGAATTGTAAAAAATAACAACAACAACAACAACAACAAAAATACAGCTTTGAGAGCAATAGTAGTTTATATATATAACAATTTGAATTCCTTAATTTATTTCTGTTATGTTTACTTAAAAGTTTTAAGTTCAATCATCTTTGAATATAACTTTAAAGCGAAGGAAAAAGTACAAACCACTTATTAAAGGTTATATAAATAACAAACCTAATGCTTCTCAGCAAATTATGAACACTTTAGTAATTATTTTAACTTATTCAAAAATTTCGTATATAATCACGAAAACTTCTCAATCTACTCTTAATTAAAGCATCAGTTTGTCTTCATTCTGTCAGCAATGAACAACCAATGCTTATTAATAGTACTCTCAATGGGCCTTATGAAACCTCTGTTATTCAAAGAACTTGAGTTTACTTTAAGGTGTTTGTACTTTTTCCTTTTTTTATTTATGATATTTCACAAAATATCCAAGCATTACACAAATTGAACATCATCGTTAGAAAGCATAAGTAATACTATCATACACTCAATTTACATGTTAAGATTTCTTCAGTCGGTAGCGGGTTTTCCTAAATGTTTAACGACAAATTTCGTTAGATAAGTTCTTCGAATTTGATAACTTGTATTTCGAATTTCGTCTTTAAGATAATAGAAAATCCCTCTACGGAACCTCGATAATAATTTTCTTTTGTCTAAACTCAAGATCCTGTTCCACTCTCTTTAGAAAGATACGATAATTAGCAAAGATTGTAATCTTTATGAATGTAGCAAATGAAAAATTGAGTAAAATGAGATGAAGATATAGAAGAAATCGTTGTAGAAACTAAATCGAAATTGTAGTCAGTAAAAGACATAAAAACAAAATCTAAAAATCTAAACAGAAAAAGACCATAGAAACAAAATTTGTAGTTCAGAAAAACTCAATATAAAGATATAGCAACAATACCCAGTTAGTGGACTCTTGAGGAAAGAGAGATATTTTTTCTAAGCAACTAGTCTTTAGTAGATATCATAAGATTATATTTTACTATATGCTAGAGAGTTTTTGTTAAATAAAACTTTGGCTGATGGCAAGCAGAAAAAGTTTTCCTATGAAAAATCTTCTCTGTAGGTTTTATATATTTTTTCTTTTTTTTTGTACTTATATTTTCTTTTGGATTTTAAATGATTGGGTTAAGGTAATCTCTAAGATAGAAATAGAGAGACATGGAGATCTCTGTCTTCAGTAGGGGCTATAGATGAGGCTCATTTGGAGACCCCTCAACTTTGAAATTAAATTTCAAATCTTAAATATTTTTTTTAAATAAAGATTTCCGAATTTGAAAGAAACTTTAATTCCTTCCTTCTTTCTATTTCGTGAGATATTTACTGTAGTTAATGGTCGATTTCAGAAAAAACTTCTAGATAGTTGATATTGTGATATGTTTTAAACTGATCTAATCTGTTTGATCTGAAATTCCCAATTCCAACTATTTTGTTGAAATGAAATTGTTAATTTTGAATAGTTTGTAGCTTGCAATAGATTCAACTATCCAAACCGATTTGAAATAATTCGTTTTTGAATATTAATATCTGGAAAATTCATAACTGGCAGGCAAATTACAAATTTAATGTTGTGCAGTTGATCAATTTAGCAAGTATTGATTTATATCGTTCGATGAAGCAAAGTTTCCTATATATGTTATTTCAAAAACTGAAAGTATATATTTAAAATCTACGATTTCAAATAAATTGAAAGCCAGAGCAGTGCTATTTTATTAATTTTTATTGTATCGTCGTATGCTGTAATCTTGATTTTAAATATGCAGAATGCAGCCGTTTTTATAAGTTTTGGTTCTGAGAATGTTTGTCGAATTTCGAAAGCAATATTAAAATAATAATACAAAAATAATAATACAATACAAAAATTTCATCCTTTCTAAATGATCCCCAACTTATAGCGTGGGGAAATTCCTCACTCACTGAGAAGATTCCTATAAAACACTGCGGACAGAGGAAAAAATTATCCCCAAAGGAAATCGCTTAAAAAAAATATACACTAATATAAAGTTAGCCTGCAAAATTGTTAAAATATTACAGGATTTTTCATTCTATAGCCAATTTATTTCTGGGATCGTGAAAATTTTATAATAAATAAATATTTTTTAAATTTTCCAAAAACAAAAATTCTTTTTTTTTAAGGCAGTTTAGAAATTTCTATCGTTAAAGGAAATTTCAAGTGAGCAAGAATTCATTCAAGAAAATGCTTCTTAAGCAAAGCTTCCTTACAAACACTTTTGCTTCATCTGTTACATTTTGCTGTAAATGAAACTCTCTCTCTCTCTCTGATTGAGAATAATTTTGAACGGAAAAACAAATTTTCAACCATCTAAAAAAAAAAAAATTAATTCTGTTTCCAGTCGCGCCGAATTACTAAAAAGTATTACAATTCTAAGATATTCCGTGTTGCCATCAGTTGAAATTTATTTCAAAACTCTCTGTTATATACCCAGATCTATTTTAGTTAAATTTCAAAGTTCATAAGTAGTAAACACTACGAATATATCTCACAAAATAAGTCCACTATTTCAATCCTTCCTTAGTCACATTTTCCTTTTTAGTTAAATCTATGTTTTTTATTTTTACTTTATCTAAGCTTTTTATTTTTAAACTTAAGACATTTTTTAAATATAATTTTTTTTTCTTTCCTTATTTAAGTTTTCGTTTAGTTTTCCAAGAAAAGAAAATTAAAACAAAAAATCATAAAATGAATTACGATTTTAAGCTGTAAAACCGTGATATTTGTACCAGTAATTAATTGTTTAATAATCTTTGTTTAACTAAAAAAAAAAAAAAAAAAACAAAAGAAAGAAACATAAAAACCGGAAGCATACACGATAGATATTATTTTTAAGTTTAGTGATTTAAGGCAATACAAAAAAAAACCTTATAGTTTTTTAAGAAAAACAAAACAAAACAACCTTGCACATTTTATAGTTTGTATTACATTTAAAAACATAAACTTAATTTAATAAATTAGTATTAAAAATACTTTGTACATAAGCAATATCAAACACATAAAAACGAAACAAAAAAAACTCGAACTTTTTGTGGTGTTGGTTTTATTATTTGCCCCTCTACTTTCAATGTTGTCTACACAATTTTCAGCTTTTTTTTTGACTTTCAAATGTAAAAGAAAATATCGAAAAATTTGTAATAAATTTCTTAGAATATTTTGTAAAGAACTCACACTATAGAAGACTTGAAAGCTTTTTCGTAAAAGATAAAAACTAATTTATAAAAAATATCATCATATTTTATCATCACTCGTGCTGTCATCTCAATTCCCTATACCCCACTGTATACAACGGCAAATGCTAACCATTTCAGAAACACAAAAATACGTTGTAAACAAGGCATATGAACAAAAACAAAAATACATCTTATCGTCATCCATTATCAGCTGCAATTGAAGTCAATTCCAGAATTGAAAAAAAAAAAAAAAATTAAATATTTTAAATTATCAAGAACCATTTAAATACTAAAGTAACGAAAACTGGTTATAAACTGCGACATGACAAAAGGGTTTCTCTCTAAGAGTTTTCCACATCAGCTAACTAAGAATTCCACTATTCCAGTATTCCAGTAGTATTTATTTTATGCATTTTGTAATTTGCTTAATATTAGCCAAAAGGTTTTAAATTACAAGACTGTTCAATAAATGAAATGAAAGATAATTCGTTTAAAAATGTTCTCTGATCGTCGAAAATAGAGATAGAAAAGGGGACGAATGCAGAAAGAGATGAATTCTGTTTTCAACATCTTAAATCACTAGTTTTTTTTTTAAAGAATCTGTTTAAAACATGTCTTTAGTAGCGATGGAGAGTGACATCTATTCTCTTAAACATTCACACAACTTTTTCTCACACATATTTTCTCTCCGATTTATACGACCAAACGATTTCTCCAAACAACAACGTTGGACTCTAGAGGCAGATATTGCTTCTGAAAATTTGAAAACTTTCTCAGAAAAATTTAACAGAAAAATCATCTTGTGAATATGGTTTTCCAAAAATGTTCTTCTTAAACCAGAAGGCAAAAACATTGTTTGATGATTTAATTTATTTCTTATAAAAATCTCATTAACTTCCAAAAGGAGAGATTGTATTTGGCATGAACTGGCTGCTTATCAGAGAAAGAAATAAAGTGATTTTTGTGTTTTTTCCATAGATAAATTCCAGACAAAAAGAACAAATTGCCAAAAAATTCAGCTGCATATGAGAGATGACTACTGATCAGAAAATGTTCAGAGAAAATGTTCTGTTCTGTGCTCAGAGAACTGCTGTAATAGATCGTCAAAAAAGTAAAAAATGCTGAAAATGTTCATTTGTAAAATCTATTCAAATTTGCCATTTTGTATGTTACGGACGATCAAGAATTTCTGTGATTGGCACATGAATGTTGGTAACAAAAATTCTCAGATATAATACAGAACTTTTTCTTAAGATCCCTCATACGGAAGTTCAGTGAATTGCAAGGAAGGTTGTCCTGGGAGAAGTCATTATCGGGGGACTAGATACTGATCACGATCAGAAAAATAAACAAAGCACATATCTGATCTGTGCTCAGAGAACTGCTGTAATAAATCATCAAAAAAGTAAAAAATGCTAAAAATGTTCATTGTAAAATCTATTCAAATTTGCCATTCATGTTACAGACTATCAAGAATTTCTGTGGTTGGAAAATGATTGTTGGTAAGAAGAATTCTCAGATATAGCACAGAACTTCTTCTAAAGATTCCTCTAAAGAAAGTTGCTTATTGAATTGAGAGGAGAGTTGTCCTCGGAGAAGTTTTCTTCGTCATACATATTGATCATGATCAAAAAAATGAACAGAGCACATATCTGTTCTGTGCTCAGAGAACTGCTGTGGTAAATCTTCAGAGAATTGCTCAGTGAATTACTCGGAAAGTTATTCACTGTTTTCTCAGAAAAGTGTTCTAAATTATGATCTGATATTATGGACAGTACTGAAAAAACTGCTGTGATAAGCAATCGGAGAATTGCTTTAAGACTTGTCAGGAAACTTATTCACTCCATCCGCAGAGAAGTGTTCTAAAACATTATCGGAGAACTACTATTTCAGATAACTTTTCTCATGTGTGCTTAGAGAACAGCTGTAATACATCAGTAGGGAGTGGTTCGGATATGCGGTCAGAGTAATATTTTGATTTGGAATCTTTGAACCTCCTCTCTTGTCATCACTGATTATTACGGAGAAAACAAGTTTTTTTTTTAAACTCTCTGATCTTCAAGGAATGTTTTTTTTTTTAAGACAAGTAAAGCAAAGCTTTCCTATCCGGCAAAATAAGAATTTATAAAAAAATTAAAAAAAAAAAATTTTAAAAAAAAATTTAAAAAAAAAAATTTTTTTAAAAAATTAAATTGAAAAAATTTATTTAATTTCTGGTTGTTATTAGCGCAATTTTCTGAGAAACGCTTTGGATAGATCACAAATTATTTGGGGAAAAATGTCAAACTAACGCCAATTTAGAAAGAAAGAAATTTTGTATCTTTTTTATATCTTTATATTATAAGGAAAGATATAAAATATCCTTTTGATTTTCAGACAAAAATTTTATGTAGAAAAATTAATGTAGTCACCGATTTAGCAAAAATGTCTTTAGTCAAAAGGCGATAACTTTACAAAACAAATTTCTCGAAATTTAGAGTGGTTTTTATTTAGCAAAATTGTTTTGATCATTAGCGAGTAATTTTTTATATTTGAAAAATTTCACTGATTTTTGGAAAGAGATTTTTGCTCAATGAGCCTATCGCGTTATGATAAATTTTTCTTTATTTCTCCTATTGCTAGCAGTGGATTTCTTTCATAATAGTTTCTAATCACTAGAGAGAAAGATAGGGAGAGAAAACAAGAGAGATAGAGAGAGAGAAGGAGAGAGAGAGAAGGAGAGAGAGAGAGAAGGAGGGAGAGAGAAAGAGGGAGATGCAGAGGAAAGGAGGGAGATGGAGAGGGAAGGAGAGAGGGAGGGGACTAATCGTTTAAAAAACTTCTTTGATCACAGCCAGGAAACTTATCCGTTCATGTTCTAAGAAGTTGTCTACAAAATTATCAGAGAACTACTGATTAGAAAACATTCAGAGAGAACTTTTCTGGTGCGTGCTGAGAGATCTAAGGTAATAAATCATCAGAGGAAAAATATTAGTGCGCTAACAGGATATCTATTCATTCTGTCCTTGGACAACATTTTCAGGGAACTAACGTTGAAGCAACTTTCAGAGAAGTTTTTTGCTCTGAGCTCAGACAATTGCTGTAATAAATCATTAGGGATAACATCAGAGCAATGTTTCGATATGGAATCATTGAATTTCTGGAATGAACCAGAATAATATCAAAATATCCCAAAAGTATCAAAAATTTAGGGGGGATATGCTATGAATGATTTCGTATGCAACATCCAAACAATGTAATACCCTTTTCTATCAATCGTGTTGGACAAGTTTATAACAGTTTTCTTAACTACAACGCGCAAATATTTATTCAATTTTTATTACGTTTTATGAAAAACATTAAATGTGGCTAATTAATATTAAAAAGAAAAAAAATTATTTTTTTTTGAAGAAAAACCAAAAAAAAGAAGGAATATATAAAAGAAAAAATTAATTTGAGTGCCTTAGAAAAAATTAAATTTAAATATGACAAAAAAAATATACATATATGTAAAACAAATAAACTATGTAAAAAGCCTACAATTTTAAACTAAAAAAAACTACAATTTTCAAAATAAATCAATCTTACGGAAAACATTTCTAAAATTTCAGTTAATATAAAACAAAATAAATTAACTTTTGAACGAAAAAAAAAAAATCAAACTAAACTGGTTTTACCAATAATTCAGCTGTAAAGAAAAACTATTTTAATTAGATGGCCTCCCTCCTCTATATATTTCGAATGAAATGTGATGTAAAGAAATATCATTTGTATTAGTTGGCCTTCATTTGTTCAAGAAAATGAGACGACTGATTTCGGAGAAATACATTTTCCCCCACCACCCTCCATTCCAATAAACCATTAGATTATATTCCATACTATAAATCCATAAAGTCTTCTTAATATGAAAACAATTTATGAAACAAAACAGAAAACATGGACTGTTTCTTGGATACTGTCTTTAATTTATTTTTAAACTCACACTATTAAATTATTAGAACAAATGGAATGTTAAAAAACTTCCCCTAAAGTAAATAGAATCTCCCTTTGGAAAAGGTCTGTTTGATTTCTTCAAATCAGACCATAAATATGCTCAATCAGAGGTTAATATTTCTTATACGATTGAGATTGAAATTGAATTTATAAATTGCCAATCTTGAAGGGAATTCAAAAAATTTGCCGCCGGGAATAATTAAAACTCTTTCCGCAATATTTCAAAGCCACAAAGGGGAAATTTTATTTATCTTAAGGGGGATTAACATATAATTTAATAAAAAAAAAACCCTCCAAAATATTGCGTTCTTATTTAAGTTGGAATTATTTTATGTTTATATACATTTTCCCTAATTATATAAGCAACCGTTTTTAAGTCATAATTTAGTTAGCTTTTGTTCAATCCGTATGAAAATATTTGTAACAATTTGAATGTACGCTATTCATTTTATATATACAATATAAACAAGAAATACATATAGATATTCTTAATTTTATTATCATTTTCCAGCTGATTTCATTCTTTTATTACCGCCCCCCATTTACAGTAAAATAGATTAAACGTTTTTGCGTTCTTTGTCAACTTTAAGCCATTTTACATTTAAAACTAAATAATAAACGAATGCAAATAGTTACATATAAATATTAATAACAATTGTTTGTAAAACAACAACAACAACTTCTATTCCTATTAATTTAATACAAAAAAAAAAAAAATAAAATAAAACAAAAAGAAATAAACATGATAAATCTAGAAATAAACCTACAAAAAAGCTTCGAAATCTTGAAGTTCTTTAACAAGAAAATATTTTCTTTAATTTTGATAAAAATGAAAACGAAACGAAGCAAACATAGTGTGAAAAGCAAAATCTAGAAATCTCTGATTAGACACAAACGAAGACCGAAATCTTTCAAACAAACAATAAATCTAGTAAAACAAACAAACAAAAGCTGCTAAAATTACTACAGAAAATCTATAAAAATTATTGTAAATAAATGGAAACTTTTAAACTATAGAAAACAAAGCGAAACGAAAGAAATGCAAAAAAGAGGAATAAAACGTAAGAAATTCAATAAAAAAAAAATGTAAAATAAATTATCGCAATTTTGTTTGATTTAAAAATGTTGGGCGGTAAATTTGCAATAACGACTAAGATTACATTTGCACTGAGAGAGGTTATAGATATAGACATTCTTTCTCTTCGAAAAATTCCTACATGAAAATATACTTTACTTTTTCTTTCCTCCACAACAAGTTTCTTTGATGCATTCGATATCTGAAATGATTCCTCACAGAGGCATTCGTAAATAAGTACAAAAGATTTTTTAGTCAGAAAAATTTTCTGGCGAAATTTTTTTTGTATCAAAATTATCTTCACAGGCAAGCGGAACATCACTTCTCTACACTTCCCTATAGTAAAAAATGCATACGCAAACATCTATCCTATATCACACATACTTTTCTTTAGTGAAAAGAATCTTAACGGATATTTTCTTATAATAAAAAATATTTTCACAATTTTTTCGCTGCAATAAAGGGTGTCCCAACAAGAACGCAATATTTAAATGACTGATGCAGCAATTGAATTGTTTCTCTGGCTGTATGACATGTGGTGCCGTCTTGTTGAAACCACATTCCATCCACATTCATTTCTTTAATTCTAGGCACGAAAAAACTGGTTATCATTTCACGATACCGAACACCATTGACTGTTTGCGCTTGACATGCCTCATTTTCATAAAAAAAAGTTCCAATGATTCCTCGAGCCCAAAATCCACACCACACAGTGACACGTTGAGGATGCATTTGCTTATCGTGAATCACTCGAGGATTTTCCTCACCCCAAATGCGACAATTCTGCCTATTGACGAAGCCATCAAGATGGAAATGGGCGTCGTCACTGAAGATGATTTTATCGGCAAAATCAGCATTTTCATGTTGTCTCTCCAATACTCCCTTCGCTGTCCATGGTCAGCTGGCTTCATTTCCTGAGTCAATTGAACTTTGTATGCATGCAGATGCAAATCTTTTGTCAAAATTCCCTGCATAGTATTTATCCATTAATATCTCTTCATAGTTGACTCTTCTGGAGCATTATTGTGACCCCAAATTGATCGCAATTTGCGAACTGTAGCCGCAAAACTTTTACCATTTTGGTAAAACAATTTCACAATGAGAATTCGTTGTTCATTCGTGTAGCGCTCCATTTTTACTAACCAATTGTTCAAATGTCAAACAATGACACTTCGAATGGCGCCAAATTTAAATCTTGCGTTCTTGTTGCGACACCTTTTAGCAGATAAGTGGCAAATAGTAATAAATGAGCGGCAATAACTGCAATGTAAGTAATTTGACGTTTCCTCTTTTTATCCGATTTGAAGGGAATGATTTAGAAATTGAGTGGAATAATTACGACATGAGTGATATGACTGATCCGTTACATATTCTTCTATTCACAATAGGAAATTATTTTTCTTGTCTTTATTTACTCTATGCAAAGATGATGGAAACGTACAAACCAATTATTTTTCTCTGGAATGAAATTCGCTAGTTTCCAACGTCCACTCTAGAGCGTTTTTTTGTTCTCCCTCGCTCTCTGTTCCAACATGAAACTTTATAGTTTAGCGTTTTCTAACGTCATACGTAATGGTATTCATACATTATCGATCAACTTACTGTAGTCTGCTAAAATAGTAGCTAAGATATAAAAAGTTATGTAGTTGTTGTGTAAAAAGATTTACGAGGAGAGTGGGATCATCTTACTCTCTTGGCTTTCTAATCATCACAACGTTGCTTAAAGGGGAAAATAATTGCTCTGTACGTTTCCATCGTCTTTGCTTTATGGACATGAGTGATATGACTAACCCTGTAGGTATTTGTTGTTATTAATATATTCCCCCCATTCACAATAGCAAATAATTTTGTTTTATTCTATTCTATGATTTCACCATTCGGAAACTAAAATTCCTGGTTGTTGAGTTTACTCACAAGCCTATCATAGACAACATCCAAATTTGGTATACAACGTTGCAATACGACAATCTGCAATATTTGACCACTTGGGCTTTTGTAAGTATGCATAAAACTGTTGTGTTACTGACTGACTTACTGATCATAGCCTAGATCAAACGGCTAAGCTAGGATTACGAAAATTAGGAATAAAAACAGGCTAAAAAGGAACAAATATGGCATCATAGCCCACCTCAAACTAGAATCATAGAAATTTGGGTCCATTTTCCCCCTTCCAGGGTAAACATGCGGGAAGAAGGGATGTTTTCGAAATCCGCGCTTTACGTATAAAAAAGGGCAAATCAGGTGCCAACACTCAGCTCAAACAGCCGGAGCTAGAATCAGGGTAAACATGCTGTAAGAAGGGATTTTTGTTTCGAAATCCGCGCTTTACGTGTAAAAAAGAGCAAATCAGTTGCCATCGCTCAGCTTAAACAGCCAGCGCTAGAATCATGAAAATTGCTGTCCATATTGCATTTCTAGATTAGATACGCGGTAAAAATGGATTTTTCAAAATGCATTCCTTTAAAAGTAAAACAGGGTAAAAATGGACAAATCATTGTCCAACTAAAACGACTGGAACTAAAACTGTGGAAATTAGTGTCCATATAGTTCTTCAAGGGCAGGCAGGCGATAAGAAGAGATTCGTAGAAGGCCGTGCTTTTAGGGCTGAAAAGAGTACGATTGCCGAATTCAAATGGTTAGAGCTAAAATCATAGAAATTGGTGCCCATATATTTCTTACAGACTAAGAGCTTATGTTCTTTTTAAACTAAAAAGGGATTGAACTGGTGCCACTGGCCAGAGTAAAGATTACGCGTGAAGTAACAAAGTAAATTTGTGACATTCGTCCTTTCAGGGAGTAAAAGAGGTGTAAGAGGGTACGAAAATGGTACTATTATATACAGCAAACGATCAAAGACATTCTTCTTCTTGTTCTTTTTAGATGGCGACTGGAATAGACATAATTATCTATTATACGCCACCGGTAAAAAATAATTTCAAACGCTTCAATCTTCTGCGCTTTTCCTCTAATTCATCACCTTAAAGCTTAGATCCCACTATCGGCGCACATAGCACAATATGTACCGATTTTTATTGTGCTACATCGGTGCGTTTGACAAGGATTTGGGCAATTACTTTTTGAGCAGTCACATTATCATCGCATATTGTGCTATTTGTTTTCGGTACATGTCGGCCGGAAGAAAAATTTGTGCATAATCTGCAAAACGTGGTCACACTATCAGCGCACTTTTCGAGAAATTGAATCATATGTTTTTTGTTTACATGTCTTCGCTGATTGATTTACAAAATTGAAAATCAATTTCTTATTTTATAGCATTAAAGCGGTGTAATAAAAAAGGTAAGCAAAAAAATAGTACAATAGTACTCGTGGCCTTTTCCTTTTGTTTTCCGGGTTTGATGTAGACAATTCTTCAAAACTTGTTTCGCCTTCTAAAATTTCGTAGTCTGAATACATTTTTAATGATTTTTTTTGTGACTACGCGTATTCAGTTTAAATTTTCTTTTTTGTGCTTCTTCCGCTTTTCTTGTGTTTACAAACAGTGTTGTTCTTAAAAATCGGCGCTAATTGTTAACTTTGATCGGTGTGCAAGTGGCCGATAAAAATTGTCGCATTTTTAACAATTTTATTGTTTCACTTTATGTACAGAGTGTTCACATTATCGGTGCAACAGGGTTGTATTTCATTATTTTTAGTCAGCACGATTTCGGCACAGATTGTCCCATTTTGACAAATGTTGTGCGTTCCCACTATCGGCCTATTGAATTTTACAAAAATCGGTACATTGCGCCGATAGTGGGATCCCAGCTTAAGTTTCTATAGTATTTCAAAAGCCTGGTCATCCAAACGGAGTTTTGGTCGCTCTCTTCTGCGCCGTTCATCGAGTTCATTGTCAAAAACTTCCCATGCCGGAGCACTTGGGGTCATTCGCACAATATGACCCAGTAATCGCAATCGCTGTATATTAATGCATTTGACCACGTCGATGTCGGCGTATAGCTCATACACCTCATTGTTCATGCGACGGCGATACTCTTCGTTAACGATGATGGGGCCATATATTTTCCGGAGTATTTTCCTCTCGAAAACTGCCAGTGCTGATTCATCCGCTTGCGTCATAACACAGGATTCTGCGCCATATAACAAGACAGGTAGAACCAACGTCAGTTACAGGCGAATTTCTGTCTGCCGAGAGAGGACTTTATCATTGAATCGCCTGCCTAAACCGTAGTAACATCTGTTAACAAGCAATGATTTACTCTTTATCTCCATGCTGACATTTCGACATTTTCGTTTTTTTCACCACTTCAAAATTATAATTGTCAACGTTGAAATCAATAACTTTGTTTTGTCCTCGTTTACCAGTAGACCCATTTTCGCTGCTCCTTTCTCGATGCTTGAGAAGGCTGCAGTAACATCTCGCAATAATGTCTATGTCATCTGCATATGGTTTTTATTAAAGATGGTACCAGTCGTGTTAACTGCGGTTTTCCTCATAATCATCTCCAACAGTATGTTGAAGAGGTTGCACGATAGACTTTCACCCTGCCTAAATCCTCGTTTGGTATAAAAAGGCTCGCTAACAGCGTCACAAATTTTTTTCGAAATTGTTACTTATTAGCGTTGGCGGAGAACGAGCAGGGATGTAAAAGATGCTGCGTTTGAGACAACATGAGAGAATGAGGACACAAATAGTACCATCGCCCAAACATACCTCTGATGCTGGAATCACTAAAAATAATGTGGCCATTGCTATTACGATGTTAGAAGAAATGCCTATTTTCAAAACTAGTGCACTGGACTGAATGAAATAGGTAAAGTCCAATTCATGAAATTGTAGTTTCCTCTCTCAAGTCATGAAAGCAATTTTAGAATTGTCTTTTAACTGTAGGTCCCGTTGAATGAGACTGAAAATAGAATGGGTGTAAGCTTACTTCTCTATCTTATTCATATATGATGCAAGGAAATTTATTTTTAACTTTCACGACTTAAATATAAAATTGCCACAGATATTTCTAAATGCTTAGTTTCTAATGAATATAAAATCAAGCAAAGGTTGCAATATTTAAATTAAAATTGAAGGTTCGATTGAAGCGTGTATTTGTAAATTATTATTTATTAGTAGAAACCAATAAAAACATGTAACTTTTTTAGGTTAAAATTAATTTGAATATTATTAAATTTATTTTGGAGTTTATTTCATACGAATTAATTTAATTTTTTTTTTTCATAGTTTTGGGGCTTATTCCATTTCATATTTGGAAATTATTTCATTATATTTGGACGTAATTTAATTTTTTTACCTTGACATTTATGTCAGTTTTTTTGAGGACATTATTCCGTTAGGAATTACTCGTATTTCATGTTATTTAATTTGGGAACTATTTCATTCCACCGTCTACCACAATCAGTTCAGAAATCTCCACCGAAGTATGTGGTATGCCACGCTCACAGGAGGCTCATGACTTACTGTCCGATATTTAGCGCAGCTGTATAATTTTATTACCCTTTTATCTTGGATCTCAGGCTCCACCAAGTCGACAGACAGGAGAAAATAAGAACTGAGTTGTTTTTTTTTTTTGGGTGATTCGAAATCCAAGCAGTCTAGAATTCCATCACTGCTCGATATTTACGAGAGGAATCAAAACGAAAGAGAGAACTTTTATGGTTAATTTTTTTTACTTACATTATAGAATTGGGATTTTTTTGAAAGATTCGAAGGGCTACTGCTGAAGTGATCCTGGTGGCGGTTGCTGACAACAAGAAGGCAGCCACCGTCGAGATTCACCACGACCTCTCTTTATCCAACATGGTGTTGCCAATTATTCGCAACGTAAGTAGGGGGATTTTACAATTACAAGGTGGTTTAAAATGGCATTTACTCTAAAAAATAAATAGCCAATTTTCACAATTTGGGTCAAATATTGATCAAATAATATTAATTCAATTTAATTCAAGGGAATTTAATTTAATTTCACATAGTTCGATAAAATTCAACATAATTCAAAAATTGTTCATTATAATTAATAAAGTTAATACAGCTAATTTTCCTAGAAAATTCACTATATTTTATGTGATTCAGTGTGGTTCATCATAATTTAAAGGAAAAAAAATTGGAACAAAAATAATTTTTTTTTTTCACAGCCATTGTATGGCTCGGCCCCGATAATACAGGTAATTAAGAAAGCCATTTAACAAATTGTAGTCCCAATTTAATTAGTGTCTTGATTTAACGCTACGAGAAATGTTTATTATAAAGCTCAAAAAAAAAAAAAAAAAATTGGTAGATAATAAATATAATTCGAAATTCAAATTAATGCGATTACAATGAACTCCTGCTGATTCATTGCAAAGCACTAAAAGACATCTTTATTCAGGTATGTGATAAAAATTACCTACAGAAATGAAATCGTGTTATCAAATGGCAACAAATTGAATATTTGAATACA
>JAHXMU010000757.1:156693-176602 GCA_019455685.1 Philornis downsi
TTTTTTTAGCTCAACTACTTACCCAATGTTGTCAATTTCCTATTGCGATGCTTTTCAGCTTTCGTTACCGGCAGACGTGTCAGATAGGTTTCTTCGTATTCTTGTTTTTCCTTTTGGGCCTTGGACAATATCTGTTGGGCCCGAGAGCCTGACGAAATTTCTGTGGGCGCATCTAAGTATTCTTCTTTCAGATCTTGTAGCATGGAGGAACTGCAGACAAAAAAAAAGGTAATATGAGTTTGAATCTGGTCCCGCATCATTTTCAAAATCCACTAAATCTTACGTGATGGAACGTTTTTTGGCTCTTTCGAGTATTTTCTTTTCCTTATCTTCGGGTTTCTCGTCGCCATCATAATAGACAGGTTTGATTTTGGGTGGCACATAAATACCCGGTTTGCCAGCAGTGGCTGCTTTCCTCGGTTTTTTAACACCCTTTTCCCCATTGTCCTCATCCTCCTCCGAATCGGAAGCTGTGTGATCTTCATCCTCATCATCTTCATTGTCTTCAGCATTAGTTAACATATTTTCAGGATTTGGCTGGAATCACAAGGTTTCTCTTCCCATTATCCCGCATTATATTTCTTAATTCTCTAAACTAACCTTAAATAGAATTGGATCCGATGTTGAGGAGACACCCGTTGTGGCCGTTTTCACCAGCTTATCTATTTGATATCTCAGTTTGTAATCTATGGGTCGTATTTTTTCCAAAACTGTGCGTATTTCGATTAAACGCTCTATTGACGGGTCGCCTTCAATGGTTTCGCCGGAACATTTACGCAGCACAACATAGGTCAGGTTAATGAGATAGTCGAGCAGCATGTGATATTTGACTTCCAGAAAACTGAGGCCATATTCTGTGGTTAGTTCACCACGTTTAACGCGTTGCAGCATACCCTCCACCAGATCTGTAACCTGTTTGACATTACTGTTCATTTCTCCCAGGAGCTGGATGGCCTGTGGGATGTCTTGTTGTTCCTGGACTTCACAGTCATAATCGAGAGCCTGATTTGTGGATGTGAACAAATGGAGAGGAAAAATTGATTGAAGTATTACATGTTTTTGGGCATATCCTTATTTCTAATTCCTTATTTCTATTTTTATAGCTATATCTTGATGCACACAGGTTTTCTCAGACACTTAATAAAAACACAAACACTTGAAATAAGGAAACAAACTGAAAACGTTATAAACATTCATTTCCGTTGCGCGTTAATTTTAATGATAAAAAAATATAAAGTGGTAAAAAATAAAATAGTAAATGTAAATGTAATTGTAAATGTAAGACTATGCAGTTAAGCCATCTAATCAGTTTAGTAGTCCCGCTTTGTTAATTTTTGTCTTATTGTTCTTAGCTTTGGTCCTTCGAGCTGGACTAATTTCAAGTGCAATTATTACAGTTGAATTTATGATTGTTAAAGCAAATAATTGGCAAAAAAAAATAAAATTTAATAGATTTTTTTTTACAATTTAACGATATTTTTATGATACATAAATAACTTTATGACACTTTCTCTAATACATTTCAACCATAAAAATCCATTAATCCAATGAATTGATAGATATTCGGATGAGGAAAGCCAAACCAAGAGTCCCTCCATAAAGTTCTGAAAGCAATACGAAATTGTCTTTTGCACCAGAGTCTCTTCCATTTATTTCTTAGGAATATTGTTTGTCTACTAATCTGAAACTAAATTGATTTGGCTACACCCGATATTATTCGCTCCATTTTCGTTCTTCACATACTCGTGGCGAAAAACTTAATACAAAACCAATTATATAGATTTGGAATTACTTTCGGTCTAGGAATCTAACTTTTGCTAGTAAATTCGATATCGCTCCAACTCCTCCTTCGTATTTCTTTTGGTCGATGTAAGCTTTTGATCAAAGACCTAACCGGGACACTTATTTTTTTTATATCTCCAGTCTCTCATAGACATATTATGTTCAGTGAATAACTCGCGCTCTCATTCCGTATTTCAGAATGTTGTGGCCGCTTCTATTCAAAAGTATTTTTTTTTTTTGGCCGCAAGAAAGGGAAACTGCCCTGTGCAAACACGAAGGTCTTCTCGAAGTCCTGATATGTCAAACTCATTCATATGGTGTACCGGTTAAAACCCCCTTATTTCCTTCCTGGGAAATGTTCCACCTCGGAACCGCTTTCATATTACTTCGAGGTGATTCCCCAATTGGATCATGGGCCATCTTTCTTTGGTCCATTGTTATCACCATTTCCAAACAATTGGCAACTGGCGGATGCAATTTGCTTTACGTCATCTGTGTCATCATCCTCCTACAATGTAGGTACGATGAGGCACATTAGCCAATTCCATGTTGGTGTTCCCTGAAATAAACATTCCTCATTAACACTGTATGAGACACTAACTCATCTCTCCCCACTGTCGTTCCATTCATTCCCCAAGCTCGCCTTAAGCACTGCCGAGCACATTCCATCCCTCTTGCTGCTCCACTGATTTTGCTAAATTTTGATGTCCTGAGTGATGTGTCACAATATTGCCTGATATGGTCACAGATATACATATATACTTATATTTGTCGCCCTTCACTGCAAATAGACCTATTGTGGTTATACCTGCTACTAACAGCACTACGGTTGTGTATCAGCTGTTATAAGACTTTTGCCCTTTTTTTTACCACGGAATGATTTAGAATGTGGTCTGATCTAAATATCGATTTATATGTCAATAATTTTCAGAAGAAAGACTGGGAGATAGTGATCTTCAGTGGAAGAAGATTCGCAGAGGATCAAATATATTTAGATAATCTTTTTCCAACCCAACCCAAATAAGATCGTTGATCATCAATGTGGTTATCTAAGTAGCAGACATGCGTTGGTACGACTACGTGGAGGGTATTGTTCTGGTTCTTCAAGCCGAAATAACAAAGCATAATATTTCAGGCCATACCTCTCAAGCTGCTCAATTGTGAATAATGCATAACCATTTGTATGCGGGAAGTAAGTATCCATTAGTACATAACCATATGCCTGGAGATATTGAAAGCGATCCCAATACTGCAGCATCACCTTTTATTATGCCAATAAATAAATGCTGTTAGGTCAGAATAGCGACATAATCGGATAACGAATAATTGGGTAATTTGCACAAGAGCAGATTTGAGAACAAATTGTGGAGCCACCTATATTTTGAAGATGGAACAAACAATCGGTGCGCCAGGAATACATGTTGTGGAGACGCCTCAGTCAAAATCGAAAAGGTGAGGGAAAAAACCAATTTTAATAACAATTATATAATCCATCGTGTTCGACAGTAGCGTAAGCCCATTTTTGGGAAATAGTACTTCTTGCTATAAAAAAAAAAATCACAACGCTAGTAAGGTGACAATACTACAATACTAAAGTTACCCATAAAACACTTTTTCCAAAATGAGACTCTTACCCCAATCAATAGAAATACATCGTATATTTCTTCATTGCTAACTCGAATGCAACTTGGAATTTGCATTTCAAGCCGATTCTAAATCACTCTTGTCTGGTCAACATAGACCCGTGATTTGTTTCGCCGTCAGCGGCTAATGTGAATAATGAAGAAAGAAATGATTGGCATAGCCCGATGAATATTTTCCGTGAGCCTTGTAGAGGCAAATTCTCCGTAGAATATGAAGACCAATCAACGATAACCGAAAGTATAAGTGTCGCGTGAATCATGAGTTTTATGCTCTGGCTAAGTCATTTTGTGCTTGATGGACCAAAAGTATGAAACACAAATAAATCTCCGACAACGAGCACGATTTTCGGCACTGAAAAGAGTGACCTATGATTTGTTGGAAAGAACAGGATAGTTAATAATTTCTGTTACATTCTAACATCAAAACTGGTTACATTTCCTTCTTTGAGTTTATTTGAAACCTCATGTTTATGTCAAAAGCCGCAGACCTTGACAGCGCCGAAAGGAGACATTGAAGAAGAAATGGCATGCGTAATGCCTGTGGTATTGAGAAAAATACTGGGATATGCTCAAAACACGCAGACATGCGGTTAAATTACGTTGGCGACAACTTAATCGGTATTATTTTCTCGTGTCAAAGAATTTAAAGTTCTTCATACAAAATAAAAGTTCTTCACAAACATAACAAAATTTGCATGATTTATAAGAACGTTATAGTCTTAAATTTGAGCGATTATGTTTGCTAACACTCTAAACACTCTAAAACTGGTTGTCAGGAAATTTATATTCCTGTTCTTGTTCACCAATGACAAAGACACGATGAACAATACAATTATTATTTCAAGTTAACATAACAGACAACAGTATAAACGCATATTTTAAAGTTTTAATAACTGAATAAATTTTTTATTGAGCAATTCTATGAATTAAAAAGTATATTGAATGCATATACAATATTCTTGATACTGGGTGTTATTCAACGTCTTTTCTACACTAGAAAGAAATATTTGAACGTACTACTAATTTACGATCTGAAGAAAAGGATAAACTCATGTGTAATTTAGTTTTTTTCTTAAGCTTTTTTTATATAGTCCATACTTTCAGTCCTTCGAGCCGAACTTACAAAAAGTAGAAGCCAAACAGGCATCCCAAACTATTAGGGGAACATTTCAATGAGAGAAGATATTAATAAAAGAAACGGAATGATTGCCAAGTACTTTCGTATTTGAAAACTGTAAGGATTAAATACATTCTTTATTAAACTATATAAAGTTAAACAAATATTATAGAAAATTTGTAAATGAATAGCCTTTGAACTCAAATGCACGAGTGTTTGTTCAAATATTTAATAATCCACCACATTCTACTGTCCCTTCTTTCCATACTCTTTAGTAAATGCTTATAACTAATGACATTTTCCAATTATAGTTTTTTTGCGGTTTTTCTTTATGAAGTATTGCATGTAAACTTTGTTACCATAAATAATTTTATAAATGTTAATTAATTGTCAGAATAAATGCAGCAAAAACGCTGAACAAATAAGCTTTTAATTAATAACATGACAAAAACCTTGCAAAAAAAATTATACATGTTAATATTCTGATCATAGTATTTGTATTATAAAATTAATGAAATTCTATTGCAAAAAAAAAAAAAAAATTAAAATGAAGCCCGCAAATGTTAAAACTGCCAACCAAAAACCACATTAGTAAATATTTGAATTTATATCAAATTTACAAAAGAGCACTGTAAACGAAAAAAAAGTTGTGCAAGTGAAAAAAGTGCTTACTAATAAAATGAAATATTTATGCATAAAAATTGCATAATAAATTTATATAAAAACGTTCGAGTTATGTGGTGGATAATGTATATAAATTCACTTATATGTATAAATGCATACACGGATACAACACATACGGACAAAGCACACACGGGCGTTGTTGTGGATATGAACTCGGCCCCGGGAGGACAATAAACTAGCAATGACAACAAGCATAACAACCAGATGAAACCGCATAAAATGCACAGAGATATTATTGCAAATAATGACAACCAATGTTTCGTACCGGGCTTAGAGTTTTTTCTTCTCGTTTTTCAACAAACAAAAATATTAAAGTATACCGCATAGGGGCAGGCGAAAAAAGTAGCATACCTTTGGGGGGTTTCCAAAGGAGAGAGAGAGAGAGAGCGAGACAGCGGCCTATATGTCATAAACACAAATATTATGCGCTAATCCCTAACCCACTCCAAACACACACAGACACACATATTTTCGCACATAATATTAAACAATTATAAAATATGTTTTTCGTAGTATTCATATGGCTGATGTTGGGGAATTTCGATGTTCAGGCATTTCATTCGCAGTTCAAACCACAACATCCACAAAAATATAATATGACAAAACACATTCACAAGAAGGGAGAGACGTTTGTGGATAGGCACCACCATAATGCCCGTGGCAACCGTTCCCCTCCCTCCTCTCTTTCCAACTCTTATGATTTCTAACGCAGCAGTATAAAATGCATGTAATATTAATATTTATTGAAAATTAATTTCTAATTTTTATTTACATTTATAAATAGCATTTTAATTGGAAAGCTATCAACGCGCAGCACAAAAACTACTCGAATATGTATTTTATGGGCAAAATGCATATCGAGCAAAAATTGCAAAATGGCGGATGTTATTTTAACCAACCATGATGTTTAAATTTATAATTCCACTGTGAAATATTTAGGAAACCAATGGTCTTCCGTTGGTTTCGAAAACTGATAATGCTGGTTTCTACTGCTGTTCGGCAGGATGAATACTAAAGATGATAGTTGTATATATATGTAGATCTTATCAACATACCCTATAATAAATTGGAAGAAAACTCTTATCAAGTGAGCAAAGTCTTCTACAATTAATAATTCAAGTATAATTCAAGTTATTAGATAATTTAATGTTTGGAATTTTCAAAAATTCAGTGAAAGCATAAATAATCAACAGAATAATTTAGCATTCACATATCTGAGTATGGAGAAAAATATAACGTTGTTTTCGCAATCAATCATATTATTTATAATTAAACTTAATTCGAACTGAATATAAATAAAATATTGTTCCGCCAATTTCGCAGAAAACATTCATTGTACAGGCGTAGGCGATCGAAGTGTTACTAAATTCATGCTGTTATAGCAATGGCTAATGCCAAAGCGCTAATTTTTCGTTCCTTACAAGCCTACGGAAGCATACTCGTATATCGTTTTACATCATAGTTAAAAAAGTTATCGAAATGGAATTCAAACGCAACAATGTTATTGCTTTGAATTTCCCTGAAATGCAAATTAACGCTGCCACTGTTAATGAGCCACATTTGCCTGTGAACAAAATGTTGGTGTATCGGACTAATACACATTACATTGATATTGATAGTTTCGGCACAAACCTTGGAGGAAGTTATTTCATAACCTTGGCCGTAAATGGTTCGAAAGGTAAAGGTTGGAATTCAGTCTAATCCATGACAAAGCGAACTTCAACTAGATTTAACACCTGCACAAAAGGCTGTTTGGCTAGGAAGAGCAAAGATTTTAAAATATAGGGTGACTTTTTAAGATTTAAGTTTTTCAGGTTGACAAACGTCATCTGTCAAAGTGAAAAGTGTACAGCATACTCTGTCATTTCATCATGGATGACGAATGACCTACTACAAAGTCTAATTTTTGGTGAATGGGCCTTACAAAAGCTCTATGAAAATCCGCTGTTTTATCGAAAAATTGTATTCAGCAATGAGGTTGATTTCTTGCCGAACGGATACGTAAACAAGCAAAACTGACGCATCTGGAGTGATGAACAGAAACATGCCATACATGAATTACCGATGCATTACGAAACGACAGTCTAGTGTGGTTTATGGTCTGGTTTCATCATCGGTCCATTTTTCTTCAAAGACTACCGTGGAGGAAACGTTATCGTTAACGGCGAACGATATCGAGACTTGATACGCGATTTTTTTTTTTTTTTTGCCCCAATTGGCTGAGTTGAACTTGGTTGACATGTGGTTTCATCAGGACGCTGCAACACGCCACACTGCTCGTGAAACAATGGATCTGTTGAGGGATGAATTTGGTGAGCAACTTATCTTTCGATTTGGCCCTGTGAGTTGGCCCCCAAGATCTTGCGATTTAACACCTCGTGATTATTTCCCCACAAGAAATAATGTCAAGTCGTTAGTCTATGTGGATAAGCCGAAAACTATTGAAGCCTTACAGGATAACATAACACGCGTTATTCGTGGAATACAGGCCGAAATGCTCGAAAAACTGACGAAAAATTGGACCTTCCGAATGGATATTTTGGGACGAAGCCGTGGACAACATGTACATGAAATTACCTTTAAAAATTGAATGGAAAAGACCAATTTATCGATTCCAATAAAAAATTGTAATATATGATGCAAATTTGAGTGTTTTATTCGATTTAAAAAAAAAAAACTACGATTAAAAAATCACCCTATACTTGCACTTTGGTGACGTTCCTTGAAAACTTAGTCTTTTTTGACAAAAAGATTTTTACTGTTCATCATAGTAAACAAACACACACACAGTAAACAAACAAAACGGTCAAGTATGGTTAGAGAGAAAAACAAGAGAATTTAGATCAGCCAATTGCTGTGATTGTGGACGGGATAATTGCCACAATACGCTTACCACTCGCTTGCATTAAATAGGGCGTAGAAGTAAATCAACAAATCTACCATGAACAAATTTTAAAATATTGCTTTGTTACCTTGGGCATATAAATAATTTGTTACAAGACATTTGACATTTCCATAAGACTTAGCACCATCTCATAAAGCCTATTAAACCCTATGTTTTTTACAAGAAAAAGTTTAGCTGCTTTAATTTCTTCACAATAAACCCAAAGGATTTTACCACATAGTCCATTCTGCAGGTCAAAGTATCAATTACGAAATGAACGTACGAACGTATTAAAGACAGCCCTCTGTCGAGAATGGGACAAATAACCACTTTCGTATAGGGTGTGAAGTCTTCTCGGACAGACTTGATGCTACAATCCGCGCTACATCGCACATTAATATATTTTCTTAAAATTTGAAATGTTTTTACGATATATTAAAGTTTTTAAATAACAAAAAAAAAAATCCAAAATTGACAAGATTACATTTTTAATTGGTAACATTTCGAGTGTCGTCCCCTGTAGTTATTAATAATTAAATTAAAGTGAACAATCCGAAATAAATGGGATATATATATACCGTTCTATTAAGTTTGCAAAAACAATGTTAAAACCGAATAATTTCTGCTCTCTCTAAACTTACAATATATTCTGAGTATCCGTAATCCGTACAGAAAAAGAATCCCTGCCCTTAATCTATGCTTTTTATCTATTGCTAAAACGTTTTTCCTTTACCTCTATCTCTGAACATTTATATATGTTCACTTTTTTGATTGATCCTGTTTAAAGGATGGTCGGTTTCATGTTTTTTTCTGCTACACCATATTCTTCAACATAGTATGACTCATCTGAGCTCAGTTCTTCAGACATAAGTACAATTTTTGAGGATAAGTGAAGTTTGTGCCGTATAGATTGAGGTGGTTTATAGGAATGTAGCTGTATCTGTCTTGGCTGTATGCATCTTTATTATGTTAAGTTTTTCTTGTGATTCGTTTCCTAAAATTTTCACTCTTATCAATCTGGTGCCTAAGTAAGGTGCAACAAGATTCTAATCTGACTACAATTTTCCTCGCTGCGACGAAGTTAACCTGTCTGATTCCATTATCGACCGTATCGTTATGAAGACAGATAAAGAAGATGATGAATATGAAGGACCTCCTTTTTATATTTATGTTAACACTTCGCAGTATAATTTCAATGGCGTAACTAAGAATGTGTGTGCTTACAGTGTTAAATCAAGAGACAAAGTGCCAACATTTCTTATTAATTAGAAATTCAGTCCTAAATTTATAGTTTTTTGCACGGCAGCTATAATATATATCTTATGTTACTTCGTATCCATTCCATCTATCATCTCCTAAATGATGGTGATGTTATATTTGTCTCTCTATCTCTTTACAGAGATTCCGGACTTTTATATCTTTACATTATGGTCCTTATAACGTTTACGAAGGCGTTTTTTGAAAAATTTTGTTTCTTTCTTTAATGTTTTCAAAGTATATTTTCGGTAATATGAGTGGCCACCGCATTCGATGGTTGAAAAGAAATTCCAAAATGCTTCCTTCACCTTATCGTTATTTCAAAAAGCCGTCACGAAAAGCGCCCATGTTGGTATCACCACTTTTGTAGTAAGTTTTAACTATTTTTACGCGTTATTCGGTTGCTAAACGATCCATATTTGTAAATGGCAAATCGTTTACAAAATAAAGAACACTAAGATGACCCCAGACCGGCGGTCTTAAGACCACTAAATGGATAACCCTGTATAAAACAGTATAGTAGAAGCCCATATCATTTATTGGTGATGGTGATGACACTTGTGGCAAGTTGTTGATCAGATTTTGCTGAATTTTTCAAAACCAGTGCAATTAATGTACGATAGGTGGCGTCTGGACAAGTTATATAACAGAGGTAACATAGGGAGGACATAGCAGGTTTATAATATCAAACTAAGTTTTGCACATTTTCTTGGTATTTATGAAAAATGGGAAGACACGAGCTAATAACATACATATACCTATAGCTTTACCGAACTGGAGAAACCGTTAAGTATTATCAAATTTGTTGTTGTGTTTCATGTAAAATTTTTGTAACTTGAATCTCAGGTGTTTCTCCAATTTAACTCTTTCAATAATTATTAGCGGTTGCCATACCCTCATCCTCAATTCGTGTATCCTTTTAAAAAGTACCCACAAATTCATTAGTGTTTCCTTTGATGACGAGATGTTGGCCCTTTGTTATGTCGCTGTTGCATTTAAATATTTAATTAGAATCCTATTAGAAAATAAACTACAGCACACAAATGCAATTGTTGTTTGTGAGTGCTGCATTTATTCATGCAATAATTACATTTTGAGTGGTCATTATAAAATATATTATTAAAAACAACGAGGAGGAACTGCAATATATCTAGACCCAAGTCCATGGCCCCGCCATTCAACTGTAAAACATAAAATCGAACACATACAGACAATTCAAAAACGCATTTATATGCCAATACCAATGTGAGTTATACAAAGCACGAAAGCCAAAGGGAAAGGAATGGGGCGAGAAGGAGAGGGAAAAATACAAGAAGGGAGAGAAGGCAGGGAAATAACTTAGCAACTAATGCATTTACAATAAAACAAATCAACATTACATTTAACAAACTAATTACACACATCTATGTATGCCCCTATGTTGTTAAATATGCACAACTGTGTGTATGGGTGGTTGTGAGGAAGTCAACTCAAACATTCGCAGTTAGGCCCCGCTAAATATGCAATTCAAGCGGAATGTTTAGGCTGATCGCGAGATGGGGGGAAAATCAAATCAGCCGCCGTTGGCTGTTTCATATGATTGGGTAGGTGGGTGAAGCGGCAGTGCGTCTAGGGTGCTTACATGCTTACAGCATTTGTTCGTATTGGCATGTTGCTGATAATTGTAGTATGTAGTGGAAATTATTACTGTGGTTTTTATTACATGTCGATTGTTTATGTACATGTAAATTGTAACATTTTGTTGGACAGGAAATTAAATTTTCTACGCAAAATGCATAAATAAATATGTTTTTCATTGTGAGTGCACTTTGGTTAGAGAAGCAATGGCAAGAAACACAAAAAAAAAAAACGGAAATAATTGCATTCACAAATACGGCAAAGATAACCACAAGAGAATTTTATTAAATACCAAATGCTGCGTATGTAAATATTCACATATACATACGGAAATCCGACGAATCTATGATTTGGTGGCTTTTAAATACGCATTTTATTATATAAAACCAAATACAGCGGAAAGGTGCAAATAAGGTAGACAATTTCCCTATTGAAATCGGCTTACGCCAATGTATTTTCCAAATTTTTTTTAATGATAATGTTTGCTTTTCTATTTACCGCGGTATTACTGTTAGCACGCATAAGAAGCGGTTGTTCTTCTGGTAGCTTTCACTTACAAATATTTAAATTTTATCAAACATACGGAAAATTATAAAAATTTATTAGGCATACAAATATGTTTCCACTGGTTTTCCTATTACAAAACGGTTGATTATATATTATGGAAAAATTTCGCATTATGTGTTATTCAAAATACTACCATCATTAGCCATAATTTTGTTCCATCAGCGCGTCAATAGAATTCATTTTTTAAGGATATCCAGTAATCGATCTAATTTTTAGTTTCTTTATATTGTGTGAAGCGCTGCTCCGACATACCAGGTGTCATCAATCAAAACAAATGATAATCGAAAAGAGAAATATATAGGGTGGCGCATAAGCAACGCAAAGATTTGATCCGTGAATACATTTTTTGTTTGTCTTTTGTTTTCGCCTCTTTACAAAATTAACTAAATAACACTTGGAAAATTTATGATGGAAAGGCTCAGCACAGAAAAAAGAACCAAAATTGTTCAATTTTACTTTGCATTCGATTATTCAGATCATATCGAAATTTCTTTCGTGTTCGAAATGCTGGCTGTCTGTGATCTTCCGCGTGCTGGAAGGCCTTGTGCAGTTCGAAATGAAGTGGCCATTGCTTGAGTGCAAGTAAATATTGAGGAAAACCCCGAAACTTCCACCAGGCGACGTTCTTAGGAGTTAGAGATGTCTAAACGGTCTTTGGAAAGAATTTTACATACGTTCCTTTTTCTTTTTTCATATAAGATGCTATTGGTTCACGAGTTAAAACCAAATGATGCACAAGAACGCATTCAATACAGTCGCCGTTAACGTTACTTATGCGCCATCCTTTATAATATGTGTGCTTGAAGGTTTCTAAGTAGGTTTTCACCGGCATCGTAAAATGTGAATGAGATTTTCTTGCAATAGAACAACTTTTTGTCATACCTTAGGTAGAAACGGGATTGTTTTTCCTTAAGCACTCGAATCAATTTAATCGCTTGCAATCAGCAGAAGTTCTCAGTAATCATTTCGTTCGATTTGACAAACTCATAATGCACGATTGCAATTCATAATGCAAATTGATCCCATCGAATACACAACATGAGTTTTTTTTTCCATGAATATTCAGCTTGGCTATCAAGATTGAAGCATAACCCCAGGATTTCCGTTTCTTTGGTTTATCGTAATGGTTACGCTTTTTATCATCAGCGACTACAAGATGCAAAAACTATTTTTATTTATGTCTAGCAAAGAAGCATTTCACATGAGCAAAATTAACGTTCAACATCTTTAGACATTAAATTCATATGGAATCAAATTTTCTTTCTTTTGAATCATTCCCTACGAAATAACTTGTTAAATCGCTCATAATGTAATCGCAATTTTTTGAGTTTGTCGCGAACCTTCCTTCAATAATGATACTAATTCCTCGTGTTCTTGCACATTCCTTCTCCCGCTGCGTTCCATGCCTTTGTCCTCAAACTGACCGTTCCTAAACTCTTGAATGCATTCATTCATTCATTTAAGTCACTTTTTTCGACTTAAAAAAGCAGCCTCGCCATATGCTTGGTAAGCAATCGATCCAAATCAGCTGCAGATTTCTTCAATCTAAAAAAGTGTACCAAAAGTTGTCGCAGAAGACCACGTTTATCCGGCTTAAAACTTAACACTATCGCACAAAATCAAATATATGGTACTGGTATAAAATCGCAATTTTGCGATTATGCTGCTATCAGATGTCCAACTGACGTTTTACATCTGACAATTTCAACTATGGCTTACTTGCGTGGCTATATTTGTACAGCGGCGAAGGCTTATTTGACTGTTATTTACTAGAGCAGAGTTTCCTAAGCAGCTCACGACTTGTGGCCTTCAGTCAAGTATTCCCTGATAATACCATCGGACATTCATTTGGTAGTGGCTAAAGTGAATAGACGACTAGATTGAGTATCCTAAATAACCTGTTAACATCGATGCATTTATGGCAGGTTTGCAGAAACTGTTAATGAAACTCAATTTTTAACGCACAACGAGCCGCTCATGTTAATTATTATAATCACTACGAAAACACAAGGGAAGGAAAGGACCGGAATTCCCACATGTTGATAACCTCCGCAAATATTATAAGGACTACAACTAAAGGATATGCTAATGGAATGACCAGGTTCTTTACAGAGAAAGTAGCTCTATACGCTTTTGCCTTTCATAAATGCGAGGCTGACATTAATGCCTTCCAGCAAATATGATGTACAGGACAAGAATACACTCGACGCAATAACTGCGACATCTACTTCAACATCTGCCACAAGTGTCATGCAAGAAGCCGCGATTTCAGAAGTAGACTTGCAGTGGGCAAGAGATTTAGACACATTATTTCGCGGTTTAGGCTGGTAAGTCACAGAACAGTTCCGATCTCGATATAATTCTTTATACCGATGGCTCCTGACAGGCCCCATCAAAATACAAAAATAACAACTTCAAAATTGTTCGCGAGATTTTAGTGTCAAAACAGAAAGAGATTAGTCGGAGAATTCAGTCCGCATATTGACACTTCCGGTAAAGGATACAAACTAATTACCTTTTCCCTACGTAATAAATGTAACCAGATTCCATCACAAAGATAATCACAAGGAAATTCTTTCATGCAAACATATATAGGAAGGAAATATGCTCTTACTTCAACAATTGGAACATTCAGTCTGCAAGGTAACATTTCCGATAAAAGATACGAAATGTTTATCTTCACTGCATAATAAATGAAATCAGATTCCGTCACAACGTTAACCAGAATCTAATGTGATTATTCTCTGGTCATAACGCAGGAAACCTGAATAATCATGTGGTAATAGATGGAAAGAACGCGCCATTGGCCACCCATTTATCCGTGATGCTAACATCAATTCAGGTTACTGTTCGGTTGCAGGTAAGGTATGTATGAGATTGAGCAGAAAGAAAAACGTATGTAACCAAACAAAAAGAAAGCCGGATGCTCCAAAGAGGTACACACCTGAGATAGTCGCAGGTTATTTTAACGAACAATTTAAACTACCAGACGTTCCTGGTGGCATCTGCTCCAAAAAAGAATATTTAGATATGAAAACCGCAATCGTACAAGCCCAGAATATCAAGAATATCGCACTGCATATGAGTAACAGGATGATGCATACATGGCAACGCTACAGCCAAACGAAAAGTATGCAGATCGTATTTTTGGCGAAAAAAAAATTGTGAAAAGAGCGAAAGAATGGAGACGAAGACAGAGGAGGACACAATGCTGCTCTCCTATAAGGGATGACACACAACGTATGAGGAAGAGAATGTTTTATACATGGTAACGCTGCAGTCAATTATAAAACATATAAATCATTGGGGAAAGCTTTAAGGAGAAGGAAACAACGCAGGTCGTCTTTTTTTAGCGAAAAACCAACCAACCAATTGTGGGAAGACCGGAAGATTGAAGACATAGAGAAGTATAGGGACAGAGGCGAAAATAGAGGAGGACAAAGGTTATGCAATAGAAGATAGCGGTTATGAAACACTGCTCCTCTCCTGTAAGGAATGACACACAATGTAAAAGAAAGAGGATACTGTATGGATGATAATGCTGCAGTTAATTATAAAGCATACCATGGGGGAAATCTTAAAGAAAAAGAAAACAGCGCAGATCGCTTTTTTTTTAGCGAAAAATCAACAATTGTGGAAAGAAAAGAAAAGTGAGGACATAGAAAATTACAGGGAGAGGATGCAGGCTATGGGACAGAGGATAGAGGTTATAGACCAATGATCCTCCCTCATCTCCTCTGTAAAGCCAACGATGGAAATCTGACAACAGGTACAGAGACTAGTTCCACACTCCACTTCAAGTGAAGAAATCACGCCAATTATCGACGAGACAAATTGAGATCAGAATAACAGTATCACGACTTAAGAACTACAAATCTGAGAATGCTGAAATATTTTTATGAAATAAAATTTCAATTCAATTTTGTTTTTTGTTATTTAATTATCCAACATCCATACTGTAATGGAATTACTAATTAGAGACCTCAACACTTTTAGTTATTAGTACCAAACAATTACAGCATAGGATTATAGTCTTTTTTTTATTTTTTGCAATTAGTTATAGTAATTTAATTTGTAAATTTTCGGAAATAAATTAGCGGAGAAAAAACAACAATTTGTGTCAATTTGGATTCATTTGGTTCGGTTCTTTATTTTATTTACTTTTTTTTTTTGTTAAATTTCGTATTCAATTAATTTTAGAAAAGCTTTAGAGATTTAGTTTTCTATGCGCAGTGTTAAATTATGCATTTGGGATTTATTATGCAAAAACTAATTATCGATACATGAAAAACAGATGAGGCAAATGCAACATCAACGACAACAAGAACTCTCTAAACCAAACAGCCTGCCGGCATTACCACCACCGTTGGATGCCAGCTAACGGCCTGCCCAAACACTCACGCATCGCATAGTAAATAAGCAGCTGCTTTCTCTCTCCCTCAACAACCGTAGATGGTAAAATCACATTATTTAATTATGGCAAAAGCTACTGCAAGCTGCACTTCGGGCCATACATCATAGCGTTGCACATAAACTTTATATTTCGTTGGTCTGGGCCACCCAAAAATATGCAACTAATTGCAGTGATTGAACAGAATCTAAAAATAGGCAACACTTCGCAAATTCTAAAAAAAAAACTGCAAACTTAAAAGTTTAAATTAGAAGAAATGTATGTGGAAAAATCGGAAAACTGGTTTTATTTCATGGTACAAAACAAAAAGTCATGACGTTATTTTCGCTATTTTGAGACGAGGAAACGGAAACGAGAATTTTTGCAACTATGGCGAAAAACAAACAAACAAACATAGAGGACGACAGAAAATTGCATCCTTTGAACATGTTTAAACATCGATACATGTGACCGTGCTGAGACTGGTTGTTAGATTGTTTGAAAGCAACAATAGACACGGGCATATGGGTGTGTGGAAATCTATATTGTGAGCGAAATAAAATGTGTGGAGTACATTTTCACGTCACGAGAGGTGTAATGAAAAGTTTAGAATTGGAGTCATGAAATCATTATTACTTAGTTTCAATTTTAATAAAAAAACAGTAATAAAGTAATCAGAAAATAACTAGTTAAATACAGGTTCATTTTCTAAATAGTAGTAATATCGTTATTGAATAAGTGTATATAAATTGGTAAATTTGAGGTTATTTAAAAGGTCTACAATAATATGGCCTACAATAATAAAGGACTACAATAACAAGAAACCCAGTCTTTGAAAGAAGTACATATTCCTCCCAAAAAAAGGACATATTTCATATTTTGTTTGTCTTTAATAATCATACCTTCTTTAAAATCATATTATATTTCTATAAATTTTATATTTAATTTTTAGTATTGAGCAGAATAAATCAAATAGATAAATTGTGGCATATTGTAATTTAGTTATAATTGGCCGGAAGGCTTTAAATTACAAGCCAGACATAAAGAAAACAGACATATCAAATGATAAAGGGTGATTTTTTAATCGTGGTTTTTTTAAAAATCCAATAAAACACTCCACTTTTTCGAAATTCAATTCAATTTTGAGCCACGATACAATCATCTACCATTGAGATGGGCAGACGTACAATTTGATTAGTCGGCAAGTCCAGTAAACGCTTTCCAAGCTCAGGTTCGCAATTATCATTAAATAGTAAGTCCGGTTTCAGTGAATCTAAAACAATTTGGTTGTTGTCGAAAAATACGTGATGCTAACAAACTAAGAAAGCCTAAGTTAAGACAGTCCATTTTGACAGAATTTAATGACATTGCTCAAAATTTTACAGTATTTTGTAGGATTCTACTAGCAACTGTATATTTTTTATTTCTATTTTGTTTTTCCATTTGAATGATAGCTACAATAATGGCCGATATCACAACAAATATCAATTGGTTCTATTGAGTTGTTCGAAAAATAATTTCGATTTTCACAGACAGCATCACATTAAGCGGCCTGGTAATACCATATTTTTAGAGCTGATACAGCAAAGCTTGCCAGTGAAAAAAATCAATTAATTTTATGCAATAATTTCTGGTTGGTGACCTATCAAATATAGAAATTAAAAATCTGCATTTTCGCCATATTTTAAATTTTTACTATCGAAAACAAAAGAATGCTGTTGATGCTAGAAATAAATTATTCCATATGTGTGGAGAAAATGTATTCACAGAATGCCAGCCAGTATTAAAACTGATTTGCAAAATTTCGATCAGGAATTTTGAAGGCCAAGTAGGCATTAATTGATGCAAAATCGCTGCATAATAACTCATAATGCCGCTGAATTCGACTATTAATGATCATTTGATACTCCTAGATTTAATCTCAAGGCCCGACGTGTGGATCCCTCATGTTCTTAGATCTGTGATTTGCTTTCTAAATGTCAAAAAAATGACTTTTGGGGCACATCATCTCTGGAGACGAAAAATGAGTTTTCTAAAACAATGTTAAAGGCGAAAGATCATGGGCCAAAAGAAAGTACTGACGGAAAGAATCTCGAAAGCGAAACCCCTCAAAAAGTGTGATACTGAATGGGATTTCGAAGGAGTCGCTCTTTCACCTTCTACGGGACAACACAACGATCAATTCCGAAGTATACTGCCATCAATTGGACAAATTGAACTATTCACTTAAACGAGAAGGCCAAAAAAGAGCAATAGGAAAGGTGTAGTGTTTCACCAAGATAATCAGAGCCCCCAGGCAAGTTTGGCACTCGCCTAAAGCTTTTACAGATGGATTATATAGGCAGGCCCACCCACACCTTTTGTTACTTGTTCGGTATCTACAAAATTTCTTACGATGGTAAAAACTTTATTTCAATAATGGAGATCAGAACTCACTTCGATCAGTTTTGTTAAGAGCCTGGAATCATGATATTCCCAAAGAGATGGAAATAAAGTATTGCGCAAGAATGAAATATTTATTCACGGTAGGAAAGTCGTCTTTAATTTACAATTCAATTTTCACAAAAAAAAAAAAAACTAAAACGGAATTACTTTCCGAACAATCCAAGACCAAGCCAATTTCGAACGAGAACTGTCGCCTGTAAAAAGGATGATCAATTTAGGACTGATATACATTTAATTCAATTGCGATCAGTGTACAAAGAACTTCCACCTAAGAATACCCCATACTATACATATAAATGAATCTCGATCAGTGTACAAAGAATCTCCTCCTAAGAATACCCTATACTATATATTTAATTGGATCGCTATTAGTATACAAAGAATTTCCTAAGAATACAAGCCTATCGATGACTTCGTAATGTCTGAAATCGTTGCTCAGTCAAGTAAAATCAACCATTTACCCGTGCGACCTGACTTCAATTCAGCCATTTCTATTTAACAATTTTATCTCATTCTAATAGATGTGAGAAGTGTTTTTGGCGTTTTTGGATCTTACTGGGATAATACAATTCGTTGCTTCCATCTCTCTCAAATGCACATTTAATAGGCTCCAGGCTACCTTTCAAATTGCCAGAAGCCAAATTGACAGCTCTCAGAAATCTTTGCATAAAGAGTTATTTTGAAGATTTTCAACTCTTATTAAAGAAGCCATTTTTACTAATTCCAATTCTGCCCATTAAGCTTCTGGCACGGCCCTCTTCAACGTGCTGCTCACCCCCCTCCGAGTTAACGTGCGTGTGGTGTTGTGAACGTGTTTAGAGCTAACAACTCATATATATGTTGTTATTGTTGTTGTTGTTATAGCTACGTGTGTCCCTACTTGTTCCTCCGTTTGCCTGATAGAAAAGTCATAGCACATATACGCGGCATTGGAAGTGTTAATATATTGTATAGCCTACATTTAGGCGCAGTATGAGAACTTATTTTGTGTTAACAGCATTTTAGGCTGGCCGACTGACTGGCAGGCCTATGCCCGAACAACAACATCTGAATGGACAAATTTTGAAGCTGGACAGGCAGTGCAGTGCATAGGAAACAACGGCAAACAAATGACCAAATATGTAGTAGAATGACAACTACAACAAACGGAAAATATAAAACGACAGGAGAAATAAAATGATAACGAAGCGTAAATGCACGCAAAATGCAGTTGCCAACATTAAAATGCGACTGCTAATGTGATTAACCCTTTATATATATGGTGTGTGTGTTTGTATGTGTTGGTGAATGCTCAGCGAGGCAGTCGAGGGTAAAAAGGGGAGACAACAGGAAATACAGACCACGACTATATGCAATGGACCAGTGCTGGGTTTTATGGCGGGGAGGGTAGGTAGGTTCTTATGGAAACGTTGCATTTAGTTATTCAAATGGAGTTTTTAGTGAAACCAGTGAACGCTCACAGCCCCTCCCCAACCCCTTGCAACGACCATATGCGGTTTGTATATTGAAATTACCAGCACAAT
>JAHXMU010000758.1:0-15636 GCA_019455685.1 Philornis downsi
CAAATCTGTCTGTTTGTTTGCTTATTATCATGCCCACAGTTCTTAAATGTGATGACAGAAATAATGATAGAATAATGAACTATTATTTCATGTTTTAAAATAATTTTTATGGTGGTTGGTAGAAGAGGCAAAAAAATTAATCACAGAAGTTACGTTATGCTGTACAAAATGCGAGGATGGGCCGAAAACAAGTCAACCTGGCATATATAGGTAGATGGTAATAGTAGTTCCAAAAAAATTATTATGGTGAAAAGTGGCAACATTATAAAACATATGTTTTAAGTTTCAAGACACCACGTTGTTTAGTATTTTTAATTGAATGATGAAAACTAAATGGTATCAATTAATTTGTAAACATGGACAAAATTGCTCACCGTTATGTAATTCGATATATCCATTTGAAAGGCATCAGTCCAATTAATATTAAAGGCGAGGTAGATTCTACTCTGTAAAATATTGGGTAGCAGAGTTTAAACGAGGCCGTACGAGTTGCCAAAACGAACTCCGTTGTGGTAGACCAATTGTGGTGTCCACGCCAGACATGGATAAGAAAATTCACAAAATGGTATTGAAAGACCGTCGGCTGAAGGTACGTAAGCTAGCTGAAATGATAGACAGTGTAAAAAGTGTTATACTGAGGATTTGAAGATGACAAAGCTGTGCGCAACACGGGCGGCGTGGCGTCTGCTTTCAATAGAGCAAAAACTGTGCCGTGAAAATGTGAAGTGTTCAATAGAGTGTTTGGCGATGTTGCATTGCAATAAAGCCGAATTTTTGCGCCGATTTATAACAATGGATGAGATATGGGTCTACAACTTCATACCTGAGACAAAGGAACAATCAAAGCAGGGGTCTGGAATGGAAGAATCATGTCCAAAAGAGGCGAAGACGGTTTCATCTATAGACATGTTCATGGCGTCGTTTTTTTTTTTGGGATGCGCATGGTATTGTTTGTATTGATTATCTTCAGAAAGGAAAAACCATCAATGGCGATAATTATGCTAATTATGAAAAAACAGGACGCATTTGGCGAAAAAGAAAGTCTTGTTTCATCAAGACAATGCTCTAGTTTACACATTCACTATTGCTATGGCCAAAATTAATGAATTGAAGTTCGAATTGCTTCATCACACACCTTATTCGCCAGATTTAGCCCCCTCGGACTATTTTCTATTTTCAAACTTAGAAAAATGTCTCTTTGGTAAAAGATTTGCCAACAATGATGAGGTGGACGGATGGTCTGCGGTTAATGGCTATTTTAAGGAGTTCGATAGTTCTTACTACAAACAGAGTATATAAGCTATTAAATATCAATGGAAAAAGTGTATTGAGCTTAAAAGAGATTATGTTAAGAAATAAAGAAAGTTTTTCCCAACTGTTTTATGTCTCCTTTGTTAGGTCGGCTAGCTTTGGGACCGCCTTCGTATTAAGACTATCCATATTTTATGGTAATCGCATATCAATTACGTGTCGAATGGTCGATGTGAGTGCGTTCAGTCATCATTCGTCATTAAAGAAGATATGTTAGAAATAATATCTTGGTGCGGAAAATTGCTCCAATATAAGAAGTTGTATCAAGCGATACAAGTATCGCTAACGAGACATATGCGACTACCTCTCATATGATCGTGCGTTCGAACCCTGAAACATGCACTTATATTTTTTGAGGCGGTTAAGTTCGGCGGGGCAAAGCTTAAACCAATATTCTGAATTCCGTGAGTTGCAGTTCTCGGTATCATTGACGATATACTAACACGTCACCAGAAAAGTAGTCATGGCAAAAATGCTCAAAATACATCAATTTAGCTCGTTTATCCAATGAAGCCAATTAACATTTTTAAGTAGTCTTCTATAATTAAGTCTACGCTTAGTGCGGTTCAAATCAAAAACGCATAAATTGTGATGATTGTTTCCCAAATTTTCCAACTTAATTAGTAACTTGCTTTTGAACAACGAATGTACTATTTAGTAAATATTAAAAATCTCCATTTCCCCAGAGATGGATCTAATCTTTTTATCTAAATTTTGCCCGATTTCGAACTTGATGTTTAACAGTATTTTATGAGACATTTTTATGCGACAGGCAGATATAAGCGGATGGACACATTTAAATCCACTCAGATTATTGTGGTGATACCAGTTTGTGCAGACGGTATGACAAATCCTTTGTTCCTCCTGTGGTGAATTGTGTAAGTAGTGATTGTGGTGGAAAATTTAAAACTTCATGCATGTTGTTACTATTTTCTGAATATTAAATAAATATCAAACTAAACAAATTAACACTGAATTTATGTATACATGTTGGAGAGGATATATACGTATGTGCTAATTTATAAAAAATGAACAGTTTTTATTTTCAAAAATATCGCAATAGCCATCTAAACCGTTGATAGTACATCGGCAGCTCAAGCTATATTATTGAAATCAAGAACTGTTATGGGATATTGTTTCAGTTTTTTTGATAGCAATAATACCAAACATAAAAATAAAAATTATTTTTATAATTTAGTAAGAACAAAAGAAAAAAAAAAAAAAAAAAAAAAAAGAATAATAAAAAAAGCCACACAGTTATCTCCATATTCAAATATTTGGAAAATATGTAAGAAGAAGTTATAGCAATATCTTCCATTTTTTGTTTAAGAAGAAAATTGAAAGACTGGTAAAACGACAAATATTTGTGTATATTCAGCGTAGAATATTTGTTATTCCGTTTGAAAAGAGAAGGTATATTCATATAAGATACCATAAAGTATACATATTTTTGTTTATGCATATTTCGATTTATGCATATCTGTACGTCCATTCTTCTATGTAGCATTGTAAGCTCGATAGATGCCTGACAATTGAGCCAGAAGGAAGGATGTTGGGAATGGAAATGTCTCAAAGTTGTGAACCGGTTAAGGTGAACAAAATCGACCCAGTAAGAAAGCATTAACAAATACAATAACAGTCCTCTTTTCGAAAATTTTCAACTTTTTGAGATTCCTCAACAATTTAACAATTTATTCGTTAATTATAAGCAATAAATATTTTTTTGGAGATTGCTCTGTGAGTGCGGTAATGAAAAAAACCAATTTTCGTTAGAAAACGACCTAATTCCAATTCACGTCCATTAATCTGGGAATGTATCGGAACATGTGCTACGGATTGAAAACGTCACAAGTGATAAAATTTGTTTAGTAGGAAAAATATGCACATGCAAATATTAAACCCATTTCTGAAAAAAATTAGGCGATTTTTTCACATTTCCCGAAGCATTACAATTTAATATAATTGGCAAAAATTCAAGTCACTGCTGTCTACGAATTAGGGCTCACAGAGAGGATTAAATCGATCAATTAGATGGCTTCTATTTTCAATCTTAGAACTTACTTCATCAAACGCATGATGACAATTTTAACTGATTTCAGTACAACTGTTTGAAAGATATGAAGCTAAAAATCAATTTGTCAAATTGGTCATTTGTATGGAAGGTACCAGAAGGAGCGTGGTTACTTGATCGATTTTCCCAAGTTTTATAGAGGATTACAAGCTTAGGGGCAAATAAATTAGAGGCCACTCCACTACTTCACTACTTTTTAGAAACCAAAGAGGTTCGGAAAGCCGGCCAATTTCTATGGGAGGTACAAAAAAAGGGGTGTGGCAATGACATCCATTTTCATTTTAGGGTCCTATTTTGCCAAAGGCTTAATTAAATTTAGCGCAACTGAGTAAATGTTATTAACCTAAGTATATTTGGGTTAAATTAGTCGTTTGTATGCGAGATAGCAGAAGGGACTTCATTAATCAGCTAATTTTTTGCTGCAGTTGATGGTTTGAAAATTATAAGGAAGAAGTTGAATTTCGGAAAATCGGTCGGTTGTATATGAGATAAAAGAAGATAGCTTAGGGTACGATTGATAACTTTATGGCACATTTGGTCGAAACATACTGGTACCTTAGACGCTTCCTTTTGGGGGTTACATATTCACTATATCAAGTAATGTATATAGGGTTATCCATTTTTCGGTTCCGAAAGTAAAGTTAAATTAAAAACACACATAAAGCTATGATTTCGATTAAAGTTTTATTTCATTGTAATGCTTGAACCTTGTAATTATGTATAAAAAACATTATCTTTAAAATGACTGCCTCTGGATTGGTTGCAGCAGTGGATCCTTCTGAGGTAGTTTTCGAACTAATACGGCCCAATGACACCTCCAGACCGTAATACGCACCAAACAGTCACCTTTTTCGAATGCAATGGGCTTTTCTATAATCACTTCTAGGTTTTCCGAGCCCCACATGAGACAACTTTGCTAGTTGATGTAACCATCGAGTGAGAAATGAGCTTCATCGCTAAAAAAAAATTTGTTCGACTTTTGTAGAGAGTTTTAATTATTTTTACGCTTTCTTCGATTGTTAAATGATCCATATTTGTAAATGGTAAACCTTTCACTAAGCAAATAACACTTCAAATAACAGATATTAAACAGCTGACAGCCCTGCCAGACCGGCAATTTTGAAACCATTTAATGGATAATCCTGACCTTCATTCCTTCAGCTGAAGGTACAATTAGTGATAAATGTATATTCTATTTTCTTTATTTCATGACAAAGGTATATCAAATTGAAAAACAATAAACAATGTTTATGAAAGTTTTTTCATTGTTTCGACGAAAATTATCGTAATTAATATAGGTATTTAGCAATTTGAGAGCAGCTTTTCACAGTGTAGGCGTTATCGTACGACCTTGGCTAAATCCCAGTGATGGGTGTTGTTCCGATACGGATTATTCACTGTTTTAGAAGCATTATTTTATATTTGTACCTCCACCAGATAAGGTGTCAACTAAAAAATAATAGACCTTAAGTACACACGCGCGTGTTTCGTGTTGTTGTTAAAGGCCTTGTAAATTATCGTGTCGTCTATAGTTATGGGGTGAATGATATTATTCTTAAGAATGTCTTGCATATGTTAATGTCACATACGCGCATGTATGTAGCTTATAAAAGCGAGACATGCCCTTGAGACATTGAAAAAATATTCGACATTTAAGATAGACAGTACATGTGTGTCACGTTTTTGCAATTTCACCTGCATATATTATTATTCAATTCCTTCAAAGACATTTTACTTATAATATTAATTTTTCAATTTTAGAAAATAAGAATAATATGAATTTGTGAATGGGAAATTCAATAATACCTAATAACTCTTACCGAAATACATAAAAGCTATGAACTGACTTACTCAAATACAGCACAAACAATACTTTCCACTGAGGACGGTGTACTCGTATATCATATTCATATGTCTGTTTATACTACACAGATTATCATTAGCTTTCAATGATTTAAGGCCAATATCACAAATAATCCGACCAAACTCTCCTGACTTCGTCAATGAGATAGATTATGAAAAACAAACCCAAATAGCATAAGCGTTTTGTAATGCGCATGTTCGACAATATCAAAGGTGCGAATTTCACATTTGAAGTTCTACATATAACGTAGTTCCTGTTCGATTACACAAGTAGCTGTTATACTTTAAGAATGGCATTTATTTGCTGTATGCCTGCCAAATTCTTAGCGCCTGTATTTGTTTTTACAAAAATGTTGCTAAACCAAGGACAGAATCCTCTTCAATCATGACAATTTTCTAACAAATCTATGCTTGTTGATTAGTGGACTTTCAAATCGGCTTCGAGGAATGTGTCTTGCACATTTCTGTACCTGGTTTCAATTGATTGCCTATGGGTTTGTAAGGGTTTCACACGAAATATTTATTTTCTGGTGAAAACTGGTTTGGGAAAATTCTCAGAATAATTTTATTTTACTGCTGGATAAGATAATAATATAATATTTATAACATAATAATATTAACTAACTAATCTGTAGATTAGTTTAAGTGGTTGAAAAAGAAACCATTCACTGCTATAGCTTTGAAATTAGTGTCCATCGACTTATTGACGCAACAACTTTAGAGATAACACGTGTTAAATAGACGGCATCGCGCTCTCTCTAGCAAGAGCCAGCTAATTCCATAGAAAACAAATGGGCAGGCGCAAAATTTGACCGGTGCCATGGTGTGGGCAGAAACTTATACACCCTTACTATATTGTGGCGCACACCGTCTTTAAAGATATACTGACCAATCATCAGGAAATGGGATATTTAGTGGATCGATAAACGAACAATGTTTACTAATTATTAAAGTACACAATTCAGGAATTTATTTCTTAAAAATTATACAGTCCAAACGCGTTCGCGTCACTAATTTAAGCGAACTGTAAAAATTTTTACGACGACTCTGTTGTGACTGCCATTTTGTGACAGATGACAGCGCCGAGGAAGTCAGTTTATTTAGATTTAAGATATCCTACAAAAAAAAGTCCATAAGGGTTAAATCAGAATTTCGTGAAGGTCAATTTATATTATCTCTACTGTAGATCAATTTCTCATTCCATCCTACTAGGAACATGTTCTTTGATTATTGCTAGGAAAGTTGTTCCGTTTAGGCAACAATAAGTTGTCTAACATCTCCATACAACCCTTTGAATGCACTCTAACTGCACATCCCCTTCCATCTCCAAAAAAATTAACGTCATTTAGGCAAATGAAGAAGTTTCTATTGCTTGCGTTTCGGGTTTGTTGCGCTCCAGGCGCAGGCAATTAATTCACGTGTCCATTAAGATGAAACTGAGCTACATCCGAAAACAAGATGTTAGTGAACAGCGAAAAGTGCTCAATTGCCTCTTTTACGATGTCAAGCCTCAGACTGACATTGTGGGGCTTTAATTGTTGAGCCAATTGAATTTTGTAAGGGTACTGTTTTAGGTGTTTGTGCAAAATGCGGTATAGTGATGATCAACGCATATTTAAAACATAATTGCCATTCGCTGAACTAAGTTTAATAAAAGCTTAATGATTGCTAAATTATACTGTGTTTAGTACTGTCGAATGGAAATTATCAATTTAGAAACTCATGGGTTAAACTAGATGACTTAAAAGGAGGGTTTCACACTTTTCCAAGCATTACAATTTAAAATGTGAAAGACATAACTGAAGCTGGATTTTGAAAGGGTTTCACAATGCGGCCCATTCAGGGATTAGATTGAATTTCAGAAAATTTGACATAACCAATTTACAATCCCCAGCTACGATTTGCTAAGATATTAGGCTTCACCAGGTTTTAAGATTTCCGACAATTATCGTGCCCACCAGCAGCCAGATAGACTCAATGGACTTGAAAGTCATGTGACACATCTGATCAGAAGATACAGGGTGTCCGTCCGGAAGGTATACTACTTTGTCGGTTTACAATTTTTGATTAAATAAAAGAGAATGGATCTTATATTGATAAATGTTTTATTTAATGTCGGCAATTATGTATGGAATACAATATCAGATAAACGTCCGCTTACTGAAGTGTTTCTGGTTTGTTTGCATAAACCTTGTTTTTAAGATATCCCCACAAAAAGAAGTCCGGAGCAGTTAAATCGAGCGACCGTAGAGGCCAATCAACATCACCATTTCTTGAAATAAGAAATTAAAGAGTCTCGCAGTATGCGATGTGGTACCGTCTTTTCAATCATATCACGATGTCGCTCCCATTGACAGTTACCATTATGCCGCTTTCAGTTTCAAAGAAGTAAGGTCAAATGATTCCTCCTGACCAAAATGCACATCAGACAATCACTTTTAATGGATGCAAAGGTGGCTGATGAATAATTTGAGGGTTTGCCATTGCCCAGAACCGACTATCCTGTTTATTCACATATCCATTCAAATGAAAATGTGCCTCGCCACTCATTATGATTTTTTCATGAAAATCGGTGTTGTCATGAGCGAGCTTTAACATCATATTGGCATATGTACGGCGGCGTAAATGGTCTTGTGGAAGAAGCTCTTGTGTCAACAGAATCTTAAATGGAAACAAATGCAAATCTTTGTGCAAAATTGTGGCCAAAGTTGTTCTTTAAAGACCAAGCTCCTGAGCACGGCGTTGAATTAAGGTTGATGGATTGTTTTGAACACTTTCTTGAGCAGCAGTAATGTTTTCAGCCGATATTGCAGTACGTTATGGTCCATGCGTGGCCCTATCAGCTACAGACCCTCTTTCTTCAAAATGATTCACTACACGATAAATAGTGCGTCTCGTCGGCACGTTGTAATCGATGATTGATTTTGATAAAATGTTTTAACGATTAAAACACGTTGGTTTATGGAATATTTTTCCATAATAAATTTGCCACGTCCAAATATGAACTGTCAAGACTAATGTTTACCAAAATGGCGGCAAAACAAATTAGCATACCTTCCCGACGGACACCCTGTACTTGGCACTTCAAATGTTTCCTAATGGATATTATAGTTTTGCCATACAAAATTATGTATGCTTCCATTCGTTCAATTGAATGTGCACGTATGTCGCTTTGTGCATAGCTATAGGAATTGATTGTACATATATGGAGAGTCTAAAAAGTAAGACCAGTCTTTATTGTTTTTAAAAGATCTTTATTTATTCGCCCAAATCTATTCCTTCGCCATTAAACCCGGAAACAATACACTTTTGAAAACGTCCCTTCCAAAAGTCAAGGCATGACAAATAGTCAACTTGCGGTATGACCTTCATAGCACGCTGAGATTTCTCTTCAGTTGACTCTAAACGGCGTTCCCGAAGCGGTATTTTGAGTTTTGAAATATCCAGAAGTCATATCATATGTCATATGCTAAATCAGACGAATATAGTGGTTGTGGAGGGGTGTTAGATGATTTCTTGGCAAAAAAAAAAAAAAAAAAAAAATACGAAGAGGCAACTACAATATTATTGTAGTGCAAAATGCAACATTTGTCGACCATAAATTTGGGCTCTTTTTGAGAATAGATTTACACAAACGCATAAGATTCAAATAATATTCCTTGTTGGCAGTTTGGCCCGGTGAAAAAAAAAAAACTAAGAATGCACAGTCAGTGGCTGCATAGTTGACACAAAAAGTCGATTTTCGACTTTTATAAGAAATGTCGAACAAAAGCTGTCTTTTTGCATTTTCAAATGTATTCGATTTTTTATTAAATTTAATCTTTATAGATCAAATGATTAAAAAATATACGCTTAATGTTCAAATCAATATTATAATGTGATTATGTTTATGAGAATGAAAATGGATTTACTTCCCACATTCCATATAAATTGATCGATTTACAACAATTGCAATTTTCTCTTAAATTTCTAGTTAAAAATGTGTCCATTGTATTACATTATAATAATTGTCCATGATTTTGTAGTACCTCTCTTGCAATTTGAGCGGTTTAGTAAAAATCAATATTTCCTTTAACTTTACAACTTACTTTGTGTTGTAAACATAGTAACTTTAGAGAGATTGAAACAGATGTTCGCCTTTGCAAAGTTGAATTTGAAATAATAATAGAAATAGTATCGAACTTTGCTGTAAGTCTTTCCATCTTCTTTGCTTATAGATAACGTAGTTTTATGTCGAGTTGGGTGGCGACTAGAATATACATAATTATCCATCCTCACATAGAAAATAATTCCAAGCGTTACGATTTTCTGTTCTTCTCCAATTAGTCACATCAAGTTTCGACAGTACTTCAAAAGCCTGGTCCTTCCATCGAAGTTGGAAGTTTTCGAGTTCGTTCTCCAAATCTTTTCGTGCTGGAGCATTTGAGTTCATCCGCACAGCCAACCTAGTCAACGCAATCGTTGTATACTTTTGTTGATGCCCTTCACCAAGTCTATGTAATGTCCGTTGACGATGAAGGGTCCATATATTTTCCAAAGTATTTTCTTCTCGAAGACTCCCAGCACTATCTCATAATCCGGGATTATGAGCCATACAGCATTCGTTTTGTTTACAGAAGAACCGAGGCAGATGAATTCATCCACCCCTGCAAAGTTATAGTTGCCAACGTTCACACATCGTCCCAACCGAGAAACTCTTTGTTCGTTGAAATATACATATACAGGGTGAGCCATAAGGGTGTTGGCGGTTTAAATATTCAATTTCTCGGTAACGCGTGGCGCGGGGTGGCGGGGGGATATGTTGTTCGCTGCGCCGCTTCCTGGAAATTTATTCGCCATGGAGCCGTAAACGGGAGTGCAGCGTGCATTTTGTGTCCGAGCGTATTACGAAAACAATAAATCAGTGATTGCCGCACGACGTTTGTATCGGCATGAACACGGTTTACACGATTTAAGTGAAGTTCCAAGCGCCAATGTGATACGAAAATGGATCAGAATATTCGAAACAACCGGCTCAACAGTACCAATTGCGGTTCGTGGTCGCCCAGTTTCTGCAAGATCAGCCGACATTGAACATTATTCAGGAAAGTAACAAAATACCGAGAACAACTTTTCAACGAGTTTTCCAAAATTTGCGACTTTGGTTCCAAGAGTGTCAAGCAGCCAAGGGAAGCCATTTGGACAACATTATTTTTAAGTCTTAAAAATTCCCATGCTTCTATTTTTTAAAAATACAAATATATTTTTTTTATGTTCCATAGTTTTTTTTTAATTGAATATTTAAACCACCAACACCCTTATGGCCCACCCTGTATAACTTGGCTTTAGTCCTCGTTTATCGCCTAACCAATTTTTACTGATTTCTTCTCAATACTTAAGAAGGCTTCATCAACATCTTAAAGAGGTCGTGCGATGGGTTCTCGTCCAGTCTAAATCATCCTTTGGTGTAAAAAGGCTCGCTAACATTTTTGCTTGTCTTTATAGTTAGCATTATCCGACAAACACGTATAAGTTTAGCGGAAATTCCAAATTCGGACGTGGACTCATACAGTTTTTGCAATATCGGACTGTCGAAGGCAGCTTTATTATCAACGAAAAGATAGTACGTGTCAATCTCTTTTCCTTGGGTGTTTTTCAGAATTTGCTATAGTGGGAATATCTGGTCAGCTGTTGATTTACCCGGTCTAAAGCCACACTGATAAGATCCAATCAGGTCAGGCTTTAGTCTTTCGCATATCATGCTCGACAGGATCTTATTAGCAATGGGTAAAAAACTGATATTGTGATAGTTTTTATACACACTTGGATCACTTTTTTTTTGAACATACTCAAATTCCAATTATCGGGAACATATTCTTCCAGCTAAACCGCATTTGGCAGCTGATGGATGATGTTCATCAGCTCATCGCCACCCGTCTTAAATGGCTCTGTTGGCAGACCGTTACTGCTTCCAGGCCGTTACTGCTATTCTGATCTCGTTTTGGCTCGGAGCTGGGGAATTTATGCCACCGTCGGTAATTGGGGGTGATTTCTTCACTCGTACTGCCTTACAGGAGCGGAGCTCTGTTCCATACCTTTTGCTATTCCTTTGAGCGTTCTTTAGCAGTACCCGTTACAATTGGCTGTAGCGTTGCCCTGTACGCATTATCCTTCTGCGCAGTGTTTCATACCCAAGGACGGTTTTTGCAGAAGTTGCCATAGAATGCGCAATAGGCTGCCATTGGGCGCCAGGAACATCAGGATCAGTAGTAGTAAAGAGAATTTGATGGAGTAGACTGTGGCTGTCCCTGGGGCATGCAATTTGTAGCTGGTTACGTACGTTATCGCTCTGCTCAGTTTCGTGCGTACCCTAGGTGCAACTACGTGGTGATCCGAGTCTATATTAGCACCACGGATCACACGCACGCCAATGATGCTTGAAACATGCCTGCCATCTATTACAAAATGATCGATCTGATTCCTAGGGTTATTAAGAGATAGCCACATTGCTTTGTGGATATCTTTATGCGGGGATCTGATTCCTTTTTTTACTATATTACGTGCCGCAGCGACCGAGACCAATCTGAATCCGTTTTCAGAGGTGTTGCTGCGCAGACTGAATTTTTCGGTTGTTAGACTAAGAATATTTTTCCTTCCCACTTTGGCATTAAAATCCCCCAGAACAATTTTAATGTTGTGGGCAGGACAGCGGTCGTATGCTTCTTCTAGGCACTCATAATTGTCTGTTTGGTATCCTCGTGTTTGCCTTTCGTCGGGACACGTGCACAAATTAGTGTGACGGAAAAGTATCTTGCTTGTTGCGGATGGCGGCTACATGGTCTCTTATGGAACTAAATCGTGATACAAGGTGTCTAAGTCCCTTTCTTACAACAAAGCCAAATTCTAATTCTGGTCTTTTGTTTGTGTGGCGGCTGTAGTAGATACATGGGGCAGGTTTTACGTCGGCGCAGGTTTTACATCCTTGTCCTGTCCATCGTATATCCTGGATGGTGGTTTTAATGACATCCGTCAAACGGAGAAAGACACGTGCGGAAATTCCAGGTGCATATTCTTAAATCATGGTCCTTATAACGTTTCCGGAGGTCGTCAACATTTGTGGTTGGGTGTCCGTAAATCGTAAGCTGCTTGGGAAACTCTGCGAGTGGTTCTGGTTACTCCCAAGTGAATAACATGCCAAAATAGAAATTTCCCCATTTTCCGCGTAGTTTTGGCAGATTTGTCTAAGCGTAGGTATTATACTTGGGCTCCCACTATGTGGCTCTGGTTATACATGGAATGCTGAATTACCGAGTATAAACTCCTCTATACTTTAAAAACGTCTAGTGAAATTTCATCAAAATCAGCCAAACTGTTAAAGGATGGCATAGTACTTTCTCATATTTTTCGCTTAACCGCACTGTGCGACTTATGAACATGGGAATGAGTGAATTGACGTTTTATTGAAACCCACTGTATACAAATACGAGTACATACTCATGGAAATATCATGTACGATTTGCAGGGTGGACTAGTAAGGGGAATACTTTCATACGATATTGGAATCATTGGCTTAGGTTGACAGATCTGGCCTGGACTTAATCATAATAAAAGTGCGCTGAAAAATAAGCGCACGTTAAAAATCTCAGTTTGTCCATGTGACAGTTTGAATTAAATTATCACAGCATGTTAGTGTACACAAATACATTTATCATAGCTGGCATCGTTGTGTGTTTTTTATAGACAAATCCATCAAATAAAAAACTTCACACGCTTTCAAAATGAAAACAAAATTGAAAGATATACACTTTTTTATTAACAATACATATTTTGATGATATTTTTTATTGTTTCTGAAGTTCAATGAAAGGAATCTATTGTTTATTTAAAGTAATATAGATTTCTATGCGGGGGACCACTGAACTTTTATTTTCGTTTGGATCGAGATCAGACTTTTGATTTAACGAAAATTGCGGTTTTAAGTACCGGGACAATATTTTATTTGCATTGCCATCTTCAGACCCCACCAATAGATTGATTGTGATTGTCGTTTTTTTGATGAAACTCGTTATGTTGTTTGGCTAAAGGGAGTCTAGAATTCTTACTTTTGAAGATGCTTGTTGTCTTACTGACCTCCTTCCCGTCGGCGAAATACGAGTAGTTTTCAATGACGTTCTAACAATTTGGATCAAACGTTCCTTTAGTCAGTCATTCCATCAAATGTATGAAATTGAAAATTACATCAGCCTGTATTTAGTTTAGCTTAATTATACCCTATGCCACATAGGGATTCGGAGTATGCTGAATTGTTGCTGAGATCTGTAACATCCAGTAATATTGGAGGTAGACGAAAAATGTGTAGAGAGATCGAATGTGAGTCGATTTGTCGCAATTATTAACCAATTTGAACAAAAAGTAGAAATTTATTTTAGCTAGGGACGATATATGTCGGAATAGTTTTCATTGCAATTGGATATTTCGAGTATTTCGCACATATGTTTTGTTTGGGACATGTACAATCCGAATTGAATGCATGGCACTTTAGGTTTAGGTTCTGATATAAGCTTCATGTAATCGGATCGACTAGGATTAGTTTTATCGCTTTGAAAGAGCATGGTTTTCTTCGAAACCCAAACTCCTGGCAAGGCTATCAGCTGTTAAATATTTGTCATCTGAAATGTTATTCATTTAGTGAAAGGGTTTCATTTTACGAATATGGATCGCTTAACAACCGAAGAACTCGTAAAAATAGTTAAGACTTACTACGAAAGTGGTGATTAAAACGTGGTCTTTCAATCGAACAAAATTTTCGTGAGCGATGAAGCTCATTTCTTACTCGGTGGTTATGCCAACAAGCAAAATTGTCGGTTATGGGACTCGGGGAACTCAGAAGTGATTGTAGAAATGCCAATGCATCTAGAAAAATTTACTAAAAATGAAAAGAAAAAAAATGAAAGATTAAAATAACGCTGGAGAAACCTCAAAAGGATCCACTGTAACAACCAATCCAGAGGCGGTCATTTAAACGACATTGTATTTCATACATAATAGGAAGGTTCAAGGTCCAAGGTCATAGCTTCATGTGTGTTTTATTTAACTTTACTTGAAACCGAAAAATGGATAACCCTATATTTGGCGTCTGCACTTTGTTTCCGATAAAGAAGAATCCTATTGGAAACAGGCATCTTTTGATATAACAGCCTTAAAAATAAATCGTACAAGATTATTTCTTATCTTTCCTTATTGTCGTCTGCAAAAAGATTCCACTGTCACCCTGTCTAAGCCCTTGTTTAGTGCAAATAGCTCAGTATCATAACTGCCTATTTTTACAAAAACTTCGTATCGGCAAATGTCATTTCGTGAACACATATCGACTGTCCAGGGATACCAAATCCAATTTCTGTCAAATGGAGCTGCCGCAGTTAACTTTGTAGCCAACGTAGATATGGTGCTCGTCTATCTGTTTTTCTTGGATTTATCCCAGGCCATATCGTAGTGTGAACATCTAGTCAGTTGTCGGTGTACTTCTAAAGCTATACTAATAATGTCCAGTTAGACTGGATAGAATTGGCTGTAATCTCCTAGAAAATATTATAAGAGGATTGGAAGCAGTGAACAACTTTATTTTTTACAAATACAAAATTAATGATAGTTTTATCTACGTTCTTAAAAAGATACGCAAAATAGAACTGAACTTTATACGACTGACAATTTTTACTAACAAGTTTACCAGAAGTCGAAAGCAGTGATTACGACTCAAACAAAAATTACGGCTTACATAATCAGGTTAGTAAACAGGTACTGCTGAAACAGCGCAGTCTTTCTTTACGGCAAACGGATACTGCCCAAATTCCCAAATTAAATGCGCTATTTGTTATACATATGTTCATTTCTTGTACGAACGCCGAGGCGATTTGCGACCGGCTAGCTCTTCCGGCTTATTCTCTGGCGGGGTTAATTCCAACCCTTTACATCAGTCCTATGAATATACACAATATTTTTCTTTATATGAGAATAACACAAAAACTGAATCTTTAACACACACACTAGCACGCTTGACGAAGAAGGATGATGTTTTCTCCTCAGCCGCCCTCCCTACCGTGATTACACACCATAGTTCCAAGTGGGTTTTTTTTTGTGTGACCCCTTGTACCGCTCACCCTTTTCCACTCACCTCATTGTACCTGTACCACTCCCTTCCTAAGGATCTAACACATCATTCTGATTTCTTTAATTATGACCTTAATTTATTTAAAACTTATACAATCTACTACAGTTGGGTCTGAATGTTTTTTAATTGTCCATTCAACATAAAAAAAGGTCAATTAACATCTTCAATTTTTCTTAATACTCCTGGCTATCGTTTTGTAGTCTACTAAACCAAACTGCCTTCTATACTTCCTAAAGAGCTCTCTA
>JAHXMU010000759.1:0-118994 GCA_019455685.1 Philornis downsi
CCAAGAGAGAAATGTGATTCTTCTGTCCGCAGTTCTTCTGGTGGTCCTAAACGTTTTTTGAGCAATATCTACCCACAGGGCAATCAAAACACAAGCACTGTTAGCGGTTGGAGTTGACATTGGATCCATTATTCTATCGATATTTTCGACAAATGGCATTCCAGAGGGGAACAGAATCAGCAAAACAAAATTTGCGGCGCATAAACATTCCTATTTTCAGCTGCCTGGCTTGTGTTTTCGCATTTGTTGAAGAAAAACTATAAAATATGGAGTATCTTCTCTTCGCTTCACTTCATAAAATAGTGTGAGTAATTTTTAGGGTATAAAACCTTATCTTTTAAACGCCACATATCGTAGCCCGAACGCGCTGACACAACGCGGGATAAAAATTATTAAGTCCACCTATCGGAAAAATAATGAATTTATTTTTACTATACCTCATATTTCACTTTATACCTCAGTTTAATCAGATATTTCGTTTTAGGGTAATGTTAAACGATTTCTATCATTACCCGCTGCCCCACATTAGCCGTTACGCATCCAATGAGATTTAAGTAATTCCAATAGACGGCATTTTTTTCGATTTATGTATGAATTAAATGGCATCAAAAAATGAAGAGGAATCTATATGTATATTGTCACTTTTAGCAAGTTTATAGTAATAATCTGACAATAAGAATCCAACTCATATCTATAAAAGTTGTATTATTTTTAGAAAAAACAACACACACCGAATCCCTCCACGTTTATGTATATATATGTATGTATGTATGTACATACTACAAGTACGTATACAGCTAATATCGTATTCTATGATGACGGGAAACACCTAACAATATGACGTCAGATTGATTCACCGCATTTATCTCCGGATTGCATATATGTATTGTTGGTTTTTTAAACAACACCCTGTTAACAGTTACAGAACTATCTATACCGGTATGTTAACGTATAACAGCCAAGCAACAACAATTTAATACATTAATTATTCTTTCAACTCACGTCTCTCTTGCCCTTTTCAACAATTCTTCTTATATCCGTATTTCCCAACGTGCCGCCACCAGCACTTTAACTGAAAGTGTGTATACGTAATGTTCTGAATAGGTATGTTAGTAATAGTAAAATCTAATATAATTGTTCCTTACCTATTACAAAATTCAAATTTATGGGAACGATTTCTTTGTATTTGAAGAAAGTGGAAAAAAAGTCGCAGTCGCATAAATCTGACTATGTGGCTCTTCAAACAAAATCGATTGAGAAACAGGGTGCGTTTGCTTGCTGTTTGTACGCTTTAGCCAACAGCAACTATAACGATTTCACAAACGAAGTATTTTCTTTGCTGTGTTTAAGTAGAATTTTGGTGTTTGTTTTTCTACTTCTTCTTACGAATTCTCATTGCATTGATGTCTACTTCGGTTGAAATAGTCAATACTTGGCTTTGAAGAGCTGAGACTATACTTCACAGGATCATTTCTGTAGTCAGTCTTCAATTACTTTCATTGCAAAATGAAAAATACCACACCCGCGATGAAGAGGTATATCGTTCTAGCCTGTAGCGTGAGGTTTTGAACTTTGTCTTTTAATTTGTTTAACTTGTTTTAGCAATTGTGAGGCAATGTTTCTTCGATGATCGCTCAGTTAAACGGGTAGAGCGACTTCTGAGTGGTGTTTAAAAACTTATTAGATAAATAAATGTGAGTGGAGTGTAAATTTGGGGCTTGGTTTGTAAGATTCAAAAAGGAAAGTTTTGGGGGGAAAGTCAATGGGCCGCACTCCGTTTTATGAAACATATCGTTATAATATCAAGATGCTACTTTCCGGAATTTTTTTTTTTCCCCTCCTGTTATCGCACCCACCATAAATGTAAATTTCTAACAATCACTCATGCAGATAATGATCAAATAAGCAAGTGAAGTGCTCAATAATTTCTTGTTATTCGGTGGTCAACGATGCTTCGGCAATCCACGGAACTACGCAGTAACTGCAGCAAAGAAAATTCATGTACAAGAGTTGAAGTTACATAAATGCAAGTATGGCAGCGGTTGCATGTTTCTGTCAATCAATTAATACACAAATTGAGTGATTTGTCCTCCTATGTGAGTATATACATTTATTATCTTTTGGCAATAGCCAAATTTATTCATTTTGTTCTTCATTACTAACACTACATTACAATTACTAACCAAAAACAGTTCACAAAATTTTGCTCATTTCCGTTCATTACTTTTGAATTGCATTATCTTCCTTTTTTTTTTTGTTTGTTTACAAAATGTGATCAGTCTCAATCAGCTGTTTTAATAATGGATGCTCAGAAGTCTTTGCGTTCTGCAGAATTTGCGCTCTTCTGAACGTGAGTAAAACAATTAACTGTTTCAAGCAATTCTTTTTGCATTCTAGCCTCTTCCATTATCACATTTCGCACTAGTAAATTCTTTCAAGCAACCTTTTATTAATCTAGCAGCCATTGAAAAGGCCAAAAGTTCTCAAATTAAACAAGCATACTTAGAACACACACTTTGTAAAGAAATACGTAATAAATATCAGGTCATTCACTAGTTCACCATACGTCACTTCTCATGACGTAGAATTCCTTCAAACACTACGATAACTTCCTCCCGCCACTTCTCTAAACAGATTGTTCACATTCGTTCTCGTTCTAGTCGTGAGTGCTTATAGCGTTTTAAAAAAAGTTTTAAAAAGTGAAACAAAAATGAGCGAAATATAGCATTTGGGCGTATTATGCTGTATTATTTCCAAAATAAAAAACGGCTTTTGAAGAATACGGACCAAGAGAAAGAACTTGCCAGAAATGGTTTAAAATTTTTTCTACGGGCGACATCTCCGTAAGGAACGCTCCCAGATCGGAATGACCAAAAGAAATTATTTCCGAGGATGTGAGAAATTTAATTATTGTTAATCCTCGTGGCAAGAGTTAGGGAAATAGCTGAAATAATCAAAAAATCAGTCATAAGGTCATACGTATAATAAGATGTGTTGGCACCTCAGTCTCTCTCCGATGCCTCACACTGCCTTGCGGAGCCGTCAGAAACTGTCACAGCTTAGGTGGAAAGTTTTATCTCAACCACCGTACACCACAGACCTCGCCTCGTCCGGCTATCACCTATTTCGCAGTCTGAGAAACTACTTGAAGGATTCGAATTTTCATAACGACGAGGAAATGAAAAATCGAATTGAACGCTTTCTTTCCAGAAAAACCACACGAGTTTTATGAGAGAGGAATTTAAAAGCTCCCAGAGAGGTGGGAAGAAGTTATTAAAAAAGGGGAAAATTATATACATATTGCATAAATGTTTCTTATAAACAAAGTTGTTTGTTTTCATAGCCGAAAATATTTTTCAGATACTGCATTCAAATGCATGCAAAACATCAAATCAATCAACGTCAATAATAAGGAGGTCAATATAAATCAGCAGTATTTTTTCCATTCTAATAGAAAAGAAAAAACAAAAGAACATTTTGAACCACACACAGTTGAACTTCTATAACTCGAACTTCTATAAGTTAAAATCTTCTTTAAGTCGAAGCAAATCTAGTGTCAAGAGCGCTTATGTGGTGAATTCCCTTTAGTTTTGCTTCCATAACTCGAACTTCCATAACTTGAATTTCTCCATAACTTAAATAAAAATGATGGCACAAGCTTCTGTATGTCGAATTTTTCTCGAAAATTCGCTTCCCTAGAAACATTGTGTTCAACACCTCTTGCCAACAAACTAGAGCAAACGAACGTGCATCGATACATAGAAGTAACAACAAAGCAGAAAACGAAAATGAGCGAACTATGAAGCCTGGCTAAGTTTGAATCATATAACTTCCAATGGGACTCTTCTCAATTACATTGAAGTTGATGATGATGTTGTTATATCAAGTTATCCTACAGATGACGATATAGTTCAACAGTGCTCTAACCATTTAATAACTCATAGTGAAAGCTTGTCAGATAGTGATGAGGAGGGTTCAATGGAAGAAGTTATTAGAAAACCATCCAGAAAAACTGTGGAGGATTCCTTAAACAATTTATACTTGTATTTACAAACAAATGAAAATACAAACGATGAGCACTATAAAGCGCTAAATAAAATAGAGTTACTACATACTCACGACAAAAAAGAACCCATTCAGCAAAAAATAAAAACATATTTTAAATAAATATATCTGTGTATGTATGTATGTCTAAAATAAACCTGATTGAATTTTAATGCAGGGCATGTGTTTTCTTAAGACTAAAAATTAACAAATGTACAGTATATGTATGCAATTCCATAACTCGAAATCTCCTCGAATTCTCCATAAGTCGGATTTTATTTTAGGATAATGGTGATTCCAGTTAAAGAAGTTCAACTGTATTTAGTTTATGACAGTGCCACTAACATCGCTTTCATTGCTGTGCTAGCACTTATTTTGCTGTCATATCCTTATTTCTGGTAAAAGTGATAGCAGTTTTTGGAAGAAAACTGCCCCTTTTTGGCGCTTCTTTAACAATAGGAAAAGTTTTATTTTCGAAAAATGCCTTTCATGAGTTTTGATGAGTTGTTTCTAGAAACAGTGAGTATAGTAGTAAAAACCTTTAATTCGATTATGTAAATTATTGCCATTTTGGTATCGTGGAGTGTATTTCCACATCAACGTCAACTTTATTAATTCCCAAAAACGTACAAAGTTGCTCTAATTGTACTAAAATTACTTATTCTAGAAAATGCTAAAATATTTCAGAGAGAACACATATGTATGTATGTATTTACATAATGGGTGCAACAAAGACAAACATATTTACAGAATAGTGTTGTATATCATAGACTTAATTCTAGAATGTTCTTATTTACATAACAGGTGAAAAAAAGATAACAATAAACTATATAATAGGAGTGAGAGGAACAAACATAACTTATCGTCGTAAACGTAATTCTAGAAAAGTCTCACCACAGATGAAGAGGGAAAGAGATTACATACATATATCATACTTGAATGTTCTAGGCACGGTTTTGATGACCTTTCTAGAGTATATACTTAGACAAATTACACTCATATACTACACCATTGAGCTCCCATAAGTTGTTTTCTTTGGAATAAAAAAATATATTTTAAAATATAAATATGGGTGTTTTACGCATATTTAACATCAACAAAATATTTTAATTAAAAATCTCTAAACAATTTGTTTTGTCTAAAATTTACAAAATGTATCGCCGCGAAAAAGTTCCTTTTTTTTAAAGAAGAATTTTAGCTTCAATTCTGTATAAGTTGTGCTTTTTTTTTGGTCATTGGCAACTTTCATCTGTAACAGAACATTGAAAAAACCTCAGAGACATGTCTAAAATTTCATTATTTCGTTAAAATGTCCATTTGCTTAAAGTATGAATTAAATTCAACACAACATTTATATTTTTAGTTGGAAACATAATTTCTTACCATTAGTAAATAGTCAGCGGGATATATTCAATCGACATGGCTGTTTCATGCTGGTTCCTACACAATGTAATATAATAGGAAATCTTATTACAGCTCTTTCCCACTTGAATTCGGCGAAATCAGTCGCTGTAGATATTAAAAAATCAAAATGTATACCACCTATATAAAGTTATTTGACTTAATCTAGATACATTGAACATAAGTCAAAAGAAATCTAGAACCATCTATATTACAAAACCGTGATATCGGAAATCCAATGTTGGGTCTTTTTAACTTTGCCAATTTGCAAGTTTTGCCTGATATGTTTACGGTCGTTTCGCATTTTGACTATAAAATTCGATTCGAAAATCCATTCAAGCACAGGGCGGTTGGTGAATGTTGTTGTCTCAAGAAATTCAAATAAATTTTCTTGGCTCATATAAATTGTTTGTTCTTTATTCATTTTGAAAAATTATAAGCTTTGAACGAAATATATTGTTTGCAATGCGGATACAAGGAGTTTCCATCAAATTCTTAAATGATGGTATTATTTTTGTTTTTCTTTTTATAATGTTAAGGAGCCATCTGTAATTGGTCTAAAACCATTATCGCTGACTATAGAAATAATAATTCAAAAAATTGTTATTACGTTTTGTTAAAAAAGAATTTTGTAATTATTTACAGTACACAATCACAGCATTCTTTACTCATTGATAATATAAATGAAATAAACTTGAACAAAATGCCTTCACCTAATATTTTTAAGCGCCTGTTATTTATAATGAAAATGTTTAGCTTCACCTGCATAATCAAAAGAATTTTTTACAAGGTTTTCTTCTGGTTTAAGCTTTCTGGTTTGCACCCACAGTGCCTTGCACTCATTGATATTCGAAATATAATGAGTTTTAAAAAATGTCTTTGCCTAACAGTGCTGGGCGCCTATTACTTTAAATGAAAATGTTGTTTTGTTAACAAATCGTGTTGCATGTTAAATAAACATGAAGCAATTTTCTTCGTCTATCATAATTGGGAGATTATTAATTGTTATCAAAATATACGAGTATAGCGTCATTTGTATTCCCAGGTTTTATTTTTTTTTTTCTTTTGTTAAGAACTTTATAATGATGACCCACCCACAGCTAATATATTTTGTACTGATTAGTACTCGAAATATAAACAAGAAGAACATTTTTGGCGTATAGTCTAATCGGCCTACTACTTTTTTGGATAATTCTGTCAGCCATAGAAACGACACGCCCAAAAATGTTACTACAAGAACAAAAAACAACAGAAAAACAAAAATTAAAAAAATAAAAAACCAAAATAAAAAAAAAAAACAAAACAAAAATAAAAAAAAAAAACAAAAATAAAACAAAAACAAAAATAAAAATAAAAAAAACAAAAATAAATAAAAAACAATAATAAAAATAGAAAAAAAAACAAAAATGCAAAAAAAAAACAAATAAAAAAAACAAAACAAAAATCCAACATAACAATATAACGTATAAAATTTTCGAATATTTTCAAACAAACTCTCGAAATATTTGATTTTTCTTAATACTCTTGCCGACATTAGTACCTACCTATACATATAATTGTTCGCAAAAAACTACTATTATTGGGAAACAATAAGAAATTTTAAGCAGCAATAAGAAAAAGAGCTAACGTCATGTGATATTATCCCCTTTTCGATGTTGCACTGTTAATTCTGCTGACCTCGTACAATAAAAACCAACCTAGTCCAATAATATGTTCACTTTTCTCTCCCTCCAATAAATCATCGACAAGATGTGACAGCAAAACTTAATAGGGAACAAATTGTTCGCAATGTCGAATTCCCCTTTTTTGCATCCGCCGTCTCTTAATCGATTTGCCAACATACAATATTCTCATCACTTTTACCATTCTCCCTTTTTCGTTCCTCAAGAACATAATTCGGATTGTTATTGTCCTAATAGCACATAATCAAAACAAAGCTAATATTTTAAAAGAGCATGGCAACATTATAATGCACTGTTTGATGTTCGAAATGTAAACAGGAAGAAAATTTTAGTCGTTCTGGGCACCTATTACTTTTGATAAATATCTCAGCCATTGGGATGACACGATTTTCAAATAGTTCTTAGTTGTACATATGAACCTCGGCATGAGATAAGTAGTTTATGAATAACATTGTTAACGCAATATAATACATAAGTGATGTCCTTGTAACATTCAAAATTTTCGACCCTCGTCCTATTGATGATGGTAAACTGATACCAAAAAGTGGCATTCCACTGAATATGAATATGACAATACAAAGGTCATTACGCCTGTCGATGACTTCTTTTTTCGTTTCTTTCCAAGCAACATTACTTGCCTAACTACCCATAATTATAAACAATGGTCGTCTTGTGTTATTCGGAGCACATAAAATTGAAACAAAAAAATAATATTTATTTATTTTTTTTCTTTTTGGCTTGTAATTTAAAGACTTCCGGCCAATTATAAGTAAATTACAATATGCAACAATTCATCTATTAGATTTAATCTGCTCAATATTATAACAATAAACTAAATATAAAATTTAGAAACATATAATATGATTTTAAAGAAGGTAGAAAAATTAACTACAATTTGTTGTACTTTTAAACAACTGAAATGGGAACAGAAATGAGTAATGAAAAATTAATAACATTTGATTAGCAGTGGGCAAAAAGCGATAGTGTCACATGAACATGTCCCTTGCTGATTCTGTTGGCAGTACGATCAAAACATAATGTCCAACAACAATAATAATTTCACTTATTCGTTTCTTTATTGATCTCCCTCTTTAACGCTACAACATGGACAAAAAAAATGTAACAAGATTTAATTAATAGCGATGACGACTTGCATTGTTTGAGTCCCTCTACTCCAATATACATTTTCAGTCCATTCGCTATCTCGCTTTTGTTACCTTAATAATTATAAGTTCCATTTGTGATGTTGGTCGAAGAGCACATAAACAAAATTGTTATTTCGAAAGTGCACAACAATAGTGCATTGCACTTAGTGACATTTAGAACGTGTATAAACGTGCAAAAATGTCTTCCCATACCAGTTCCAAGCGCCTAATACATGTGGTTCTTTCAGCCGCTAATTTAAAGGGACCAAATTGTAACAACGACATATATTTATATATAAGTATGTATAATATCGAATTTGAATAAATTTATTGTAGTTCATGTAGGAGATCATAATTTTGAAAAGAATGAAGAATCTTTAATCTTCTCCTAATATATGTAGTTTTTCGCAAATAAATGTTACTAGGAAATATTAACAAAATTTGATCAACAGTAGAAAAAACACTAACGTCATGTAGTCATGTCCCTATTTGGATTTTACGTTCCTAATTCTTTCACGTTTGGGAATAAGGTCTTAAGTCATATACTATAGTTTTTCGTAATGTAAAATGTAATGTAAATAATGTAATGTAAAAAAAATTTTAAAAAAATTCTTAATATTCCTATAGGAAATCATATCCATGCTTGTTTGCCATCATTTCATTTTCAAACAAATTTTATCCTGATTTGCAAACAATTAAATAAGTTTCAATTTTACATTACGAAAAACTATAGTATATGACTTAAGACCTTATTCCCAAACGCCAAAGAATTCTGATGGCTTGATACAAGCAAAACCTTTTGTCCAATAATATTTTCACTTCTCCGCCCCTGGGTTTGTGGTGTTTCGGGTTTTGACAGCAACAGCATTCTTTAAAATGGGAAATTGCGACACTGATTTCTCTATTTGCAACCGTCTTCCCCTCTTTTCTGACATATATTTTCTTTCCTATTCCCTCCCATTCCTAATTTTGCTCGCTCACGAACGCATTCATGTTGTTTCTGTCCAAAGAACATGTAACCAAAACAAAACTGATATTTCGAAAATGTACAATAACAACATTATATTGCGCTCACTGATGTTCCAAATGTAAACACGAAAAAACTTCCTATAATAATTTTGGGCGCCTAATACTTATGGTGGTCATTCTGCCGAAAACAGAAGACGAAACATATCTTGTTGGTTGTTGTTGTTCGGCGAACCAAACCAAAAAAAAATATGATGAATCTTCTCGCATAATGCTGAGCGCCTAATACACCTAGTTTTTCACAGATAATAATAATTATGCTATAAGAAAAACAAAAAAAAGAAAATTTGAGCAATGGTCGGAAAATAAAATATATATGATATATATATATATATATATATATATATAAAATATATTTTTTTGTATTTATTGTAATCTCTCTCCTTCCAAAACACTAAACCATCACTTCTCACATAATTCTGCAGACTTCTTTTTTACGTCCGTCTTCACCTAATCGCTTGTCCTACACATTTTATCCCTATCCCCATTCATTCTCCATTTTGTTTTCTTACTCATTTATGTCGTTGCTGTGCAAAGAACATACAACCAAAGCAAGGAAAATACATACATCCAAAATGCATAACAATGTATTAATTACACGTATTGATATTTTCAATGTAAATAAACACGAAGAATATTTCCTTCTATAGCAATTCTGGGTGCCTAATACTCGCGATGGTTCTTTAGCCAAAAATTATCAATCAACCAATTGTGATTCCTGGGCGCCTAATATCTACAGGTTTTTTTTTTCGCAACAGCAACGGGAAAAACGACAGCGCCATGCACCAGTTTTTAAAATGCGTTGCTAATTCTGTTGGCCTGGTAAAACCAAAACTTATTGTTAATCTTCCCACTTTTTCATTTTTTGTACTCCCCACCACAATGACAAAACGTAATCAATAGTAACAAAAAAAATCATAGAAAACAAATTAAGCACAATGTTCTTGTTCTCCTTTTTTCACCTTAACGGTTTTCCAAAATGTATGTTCATTTCTTTCTCGGCTCAGCCTCTTGATCCCCTAAATCTCAAACTGCACTCGTTTTATTCTTCAAGTAATACTTGATCAAAACAAAAACTGATATTTCGAAAATGTACACAAACAATGCATTGTATTGACGTTCGAAATGTAAACAAGAAAATTTCTTCACGTAGTAATTCTGGGCGCCTAATACTTATAGTGTTCCATTTGTAAACAGGAAAAACAACAACAACAACAAGAACTATGTACGTTGCAAGAAGCATGTATGTTTGTACATATTTACGGACATTTCGCGCCAATTGAGCTGTATCGTCTGTATTTTTGTTTAATTTGATCTTAAAAATCACCACAGTTCAATATTCTCCCCCTATACCACCAGAAAGTAGAATTTTTTGTCCTTTTTTTTATTATCTAGCAGCGGTTGGCAAGCCTTGAAAAATTGGGCCTATTCATCGCCCCATATATGAATTGTCAAATATACTTACTTTCATATCATTTTTCCAAACACGTTAAATGTACTTGAAATTTGCATACATATATTGCCAAGCCTCTTCTGGCACTTCCACACAGATTTACTGATTTAGCGAAAATCAATATTTCGCCGATAATTTTTAAATTGTGAGCTGCAGTAATTTAAAATTTCTTTTGACTTGTTTGTTTTGTATTATCCACAGAAATAATTATTACTGATTATAAATATATATGTATATAAAGTATATATTTGCTACAATTGTTTTAGTTCCAGTCACAGTTTTGTAGGGTTATTCATTTTTCGGTTGCAAAAGTCCAATTAATTAAAACGCTATTGAAACTATGATTTCAATGAAAACTTTATTTCATTATGATGCTTTAACCTTGCCATTATGCACGAAATAGAATGTTATTTAAATGACCGCCTCTGAACAGGTTACAGCAGTCGATCCTTTTGAGGTTCCTCCTTTTTGCTCAACTGAAACATTCATCTGTGAAACATTCATTGCGGGAATCAGTGTTTGCCTTTATTTTTGTTGGCTGCAAAAGTTTCAAAACTATTATTACTATTTTGTCTTATTTTAGTTATTTTATAAAAATGAGAACAAGATGAAAATTAGATCGTCATTAGGCCTCCTGCAAGATCCTGTTATGTTTGTTTAACATTCTCCTACAATCTCTTAAAAACAGCAATCCACAGAGATAGAGAGGTCTAGCTATACTTAATTCAATTAATGCATATTTGCCATAAACTTACCAGTACGTAAAATGTGCTATTAATAATTATAAATAGTCAATAATTTTCCTAATCTGCTTCAAGCTACAATAGTCAATTCTTTTAACGTTTACCATAAAAAAAATTCACTATAACAAAGTCCAGACTATCCTATGGGAACTGTTTCATAACACAATTTAGGATTGCGCAACTACTTTACTCTACGACGATGCACTGTGGGGTCATCGAAAAATACAAAAGAAATTATAGGTCGATCTACAAACATAAGCTTTGGATCTACTTCCTATACCTTTGGATGTTACAAACATAAGCACTAACTCACAAGTAGAGTTGGGTATACAAAAAAATAAAGGGGCATGCGCAAAAAAATTGCTCGAATAGTACTGATTTCTGAAAAACTTGCCAACTTTAAATAAAAAAACAAAAATACTGGCAAAAAATATATATATTTTTATATTTAAAAAAACGATTAAATTACTAACTTCGATTCTCTATATTATTATATTTAATTATTCTTAAATGTAAATCAATTCCTTATTTTTAACTGCATATTGGACATTCTATATGCGACTACTACCGTTACAAACTATGTGAAATTTTAAGCCTTTTTGCAAATTTAGGATACTTATAATTTTTAACAAATTTATTAATAACTTTGAATTATCAAACTTTTTCTATTTCATAAATCACTTTTGGTGTTGGGTTCCAATGCGTAACTAACAAAACACAACAAACTATTTTTCTTTTTTCTTCCTTCAAAATAATTTAAACAAACAAACAAATACTGCTTCCTTTTAAAACAATTCGCCTAAACTTAAAAAATATACCATTCATCAATCATATGCACTGAAATATACTTTTTAAACACACTCCTCGCAAATTAACCCCCTGCAACACAACTACGAATAGGACAACAACCACAATATGATGAAAATGGCGAAATTATAGCTACCATCGAGGAACACAATGAGCTACAAAATATGATGTTGCAGCCGGAGGACGCCGAGGCTATAGATGATGAAAACGCTGCTGTTATACATGATGACCAGCAGCCACTCACTGGATTTGGGGGAGCTGCTGTGCACAGTGCTTCAATGACCTCGTTTGGCACTTCGGGTCAGGCCTACACCAGTGACTCTTTGGACAGATGACATACGGCCAATCAGAACGATAACAACAACTCTGTGGTTATCGTTCTGGTTGATAATAAGCCCAGTTCGATGATCTGTAAGGAGGGTTCTATAGATGTTATAAGTATCGGCGGTAGTGGTGGTGGCAACAACACAAACACCACCACCAGCAGCAACAGTGCCAATTCCCAGCAGTTCAACGGCGGCAGCAGTGGCGGAAGTTCAGCTGCCACCATCATAAATGGTCATAATACTTTGCAGCATAGGCGTAAATCACAATTAATAACATTTAGTTCATCATCCTGTGATATTAAGAATAGTCTTAGCCACGAGATCATAATGGTCACCAACAACAATACAACAAATAATTCCTCCACTGCCAATAATGCCAACAATGGCCGCGGTGGTAGTACCGGTAGTGGTTCGCAGACACACTCCCACAATGCTCGACTCAGCTTTGCAGAGGAGGACATTATGATAATGCCCCACCACAATGGTCATCATCATCATAATCAGCAGCAGCCGGCACAACAGCAGTCACATCAAAACGGTTCATTCTCGGGCTCGGGATCGAATGGTAGCGGTGGCAGTAGCATGGGCCACGCTAATGACCTAGAAGATGACGTCTTTCGACGCCACTCGCTGGAGGTCGATGAAGAGGCTCAGGATGCACTATTCAATGAGGAATACGGTACACATATCGACACAAAATCAAGTAATGCCAATGACGACAGTGGCGGTGGCAGCTACGAAGATTCGCACGCCTTGCACAGCTCCTTGGGCGGCAGTAATCGCAATAGTTTAGAAAAGGATGACGATGATATCGAAGTAGATGTCATTAGTACCGATGCAAGCTGTTATGACCAGCTTTTGGGCAGCAGCTGTAATACGCGAAACGACGACGATGAAATCGCCACAATTGTGGCTGATGGAGAGCATTATACGAAACTATCGAAACACGGCATGAAAAGCAGCCTGAATGGGGTTGTGGGATCATATGGTGTAGTTAATGGTAGTAGTGGTCTGGGTGAAACAGGTGGCGGTATTATATATGCCAATCCATTTATGGGTTTGTAAAATTTCAATTATTTCTTTTATGTTTGTGTAATTGAATGACATTTTTAAAATGAGTTGGACTCGATTGCACTTTGTTTTTATATTTTGTTTTAACTTTGCACGATCATTATTAATAATAAGATTTGCTTTGACGAAATGTGTTGACATTGACATGACGATTATGAAATAGATTTGATATATGTATGTATACTTTCAAAATTTGTTTAAAAAAATGTTCTTAAAACAGTGTTGCATCTAAACCTCGCAACTTATTTTAAAAAGTAAGGTGCCTGCCCTTAAAGGGTAATGCATAACCTCGTATACAAGAACCAAATGTAAAACTCAAAATTGGGGCAAAAGCTAGAAATATTTTGAAAAGAATGGAAAATCAAAAGCAATTACAACAGCGATTAGTGCAATGTCAGTGCAATAAATCACATATTAATTTGGTTATTCATATACCTTTGAGGATATTTCCATATTTTTTACCAGACTTTATATCGTTTCAGTCATCCTCTTTTACATCGCCTATCGACTTCATTGCCAAAGAGTTTTCATTTTGTTGTAGAATCGCGTACATAATCTACAAAAAGTTTATTCGTCTATTCTGAAAATAAATTAAAGAAACAAAAACTTTAAATACGAAATGTTTACAATTTCTCTATACAAAATTATAATTACATGGCCATTATACCGAAGAAATGTGTGAAAAGAATTTATAATTAACTTGAACAACCTCTTTGAACGAATTACCCGAATTAATGGCCTGACATTAGGCAATTACGGGGTAACATAGAGTTATTCAATTTAGCCACTAAAACTGGTAATTTTAATGTGAAGAAATCAACTAAGTTTCATACCATCATATTTATATGATATATTTGAGCGTAATATTTTAAGTAGTAAATATTTAAAAAAAAATTTATATGCTTCCAAACTTTCCACTTAATTCAAAATAATATACAAAATAATGTAAATTGAACATTTCCTCTACAATGATTGTCTTTCGGTTTCTTTCAAATGGACTTCTGCGAGAAATTTTCGCAACTGACAGAAATCCTGCCAGAATCGATGATCTTATACGTATCCCGAACAAACCAAAAATCTAACTACGGTAATATAAAAACTAAGAGCACAAATTATATGTTGTCTGCGCATTTTTTTAGCAAATGCTTAGGGCGATTAAGAAAAAATGAATATATACGTATTTCTCAAATAGCAAGGTAAAGTCTTGGTAAAGAAATAGTTTAACTTTTGACTTTTTAATATATAATTCAAACACCTCTTCTTGGAACTAGCGTAGTTCAGTATGTAAAAGATTATTATTTTCACTTATAGTTTATGTTTTCTTAGATACCGGTAAAATTTCCCTGCTTCTTCAAATTAGCCAGACAAAGAACAAATGTGTATACTCGTATATAAATATGTGCTGCTAATCTTTAGGCGGAATTGAAAATTGGCAAATATTAAATGTGAAAATTTAATAAAATTTTCGACAAATGTAGTTATGACGAAATTTTTTTATTAAATATTTACGATTTTCACCAACAGAATTAAAGCTATTCCCACGCCTATACGATACCGTAGACACAAAAATCCCATTCGTGTCGAACCGAAACCGGTTCGTCAGTAATGTTCAACAATACAGGATACGTGGAGTTCTTCTATGGATTAAATTACTGATAGAAATTCGCTGATTTACAAATACCGTAAACAGGAGCAGAAATATTGGATATTTAATTTATGGTTTGTATGGGAGGTACCACGCCCCATTGTCCAATCCCGCCCATATTTGCAGTAGCACTTAAGATATGTACACCAAACCTACGCACCAAATTTTGTTCAAATACCGTAAGCAGGAGCAGAAATAATTGATTTTTAATTTTTTGTTTGTATGGGAGGTACCACGCCCCTTTGTCCAATTGGACCGAATTGTATTTCGACCTTCGGACATAGTTAAAAACCTTCTCCTGGCCGACACGAATAAGCCCTGAAAGTTTCATGAAGATCGGGTACGCCGTGTGAGAGGAGTTCTCTTACAAACTATTTTTGTACACAGACAGACAGATATTCATTTTTATATATATAGATTATATTAAAAAGATATAAATTTGATATGTTACAAATTACAGTTTCCATGCTATAAAAGCAGTGTCCCGAAATTTTTAAAATTTTGTAGGCTTTTGAAGTAAAACATGGGATGCACAATATTGTTAAAACAAATAGAAATGTTATATATAGATTTAATATCAGAAATATAAGATCATACATGGGAAAATATAATTACCATTGAAATTTCGTTATAAGAGTTTCAAATAATAAAAATGAAAAATTTCATTAAAATTCAATGATATTGACAGTTTTGTAACTAGAATTATTTGAACTAATTGCAATGAAATCGCCCCAATTTCTTAAATTTAAATTTGCAATAAGTTCGAAAACAAAAAAACAAAACCAAAGATTATTTTTAAAACACATCAAATTGCGAAATCTCTCTTTTTCAAGAAAGGGGATGTTAATCGTAACGTAAAAGTAAAAAATTTGAGTAAAATCAAGTTCTTTATTAAAAAAAAATTAGCCCAATTCCTTATAATTGGTAATTGTAATTGAAATCATCTATAATTGACTCAAGGCCATTATTATTGACTAGGATAATGGTAATTGAACCCAATGTCTTTAGAGTAGATTTCAAACAATTGTAATCTCCAATTATATGACTTAAACATGGAATGATCCCATGACCACTTTTGAGTATTTTCAAAAAAAAAAAAGAAAAATTCAATTATTTGAAAATCGCATGTAACATTCTTGTTCGTCAAAAGCCCTAGTAATTACAGTAACATTTCTATCTATTAAATTAACTCCTTTCTGAACATATCACTTGTTTGATAGGTCCGATTTCAAAATGTCTCAATACTAGAGCCTTACGAGAACTATCATACACACTGCATTTGTAACCAAAAACTATTTTCTAGTAAAAGGCATAATGTGTTCACTTTTTTTAAGAAAAAATTTCTTCTTTTTTGCTTGATGAATATATTGCACTGAATCCTTTTATATCAAATCGATAAAACCATAAACAAGAATGTGATTTACCTACATGTTGCTAAGGAAGAACATTGATAACCAACATATTACATATTATAGATAATGTTGATAACTACAATAACTATATAAAATTATTTAATTAGAGGATAATGACTTTGAAAACTTCAAGAAACGACAGATCGACAGGCACACATTTGTTTCTATATTTCCGCCTTTTCAACAATGTACTTTGTAATTTTAAATTCTTTGACTTCTAACATTTATTAACATCAATTTTTTTTTTTCATTTCTTTGACAAAATTTCCAACTAAAATTTATCATTTTGTTTCTATCATTTACAGATGATGAGGGCATCGCAGAATCCGGTATGTAAAACAAGCCGAATTATACCTGCAGGATTATAAACAATGCCTCTAGTTCATCTACGCTTCAATTTCCAGAACGCCACCTCCTGCATTAAGTGATGATGGGAATACTCCCCCTCCCCTCCCCGCGTTAGGGATATATCGTATATATATATATATATACAAACTTGAAGAAATCTGATATTAGATATATATTTATAAACAGCAAACAAAACAAAAGCCACATAAACAAAATATAACAACAACCGCAACCTACATTGAATATAACAATAATTATAAATAAAAAAATTCATAAAGATATTTAGATGCTACCATTGCAACAACAGTAACAACCAGAAGCAAAAAAAAAACGTAACTCGAAATGCATAAATAATTAAATATATATATAAATACATACAAATAAATATAATGTGTAAAACTCATCTTTATTAAGGAATCTCTCGCCAATAAGAACAAATTAAACAAAAAATTATATACATACATATATACATATATGGTATATAATCCATGTATTTTTTAGATAACAAGAATAAGAAATGAAACAAACAACCAACAAGGACACTTAATTAAACTATTTTACATTAAATGTATACAAGATGAAACAGAAAACATTATATATATATACATACATATATATATATATATATATATATATAAAAAAATATATAAAATATAATTTTAATTCATAAGCTATACACACACAAAAACAGAAAAAAGAAAACGAAACAAATGAAACCATACATATTATAGAAATTTAAAACTAAACATAAAAGAAAAAAAATTAAGGCTTGAGGTGGGTGAAGCGCACTTAAATTGGTATAATATTGAATTTTGAAAATTCGTTTTACTCAAAATTTCGGTCGTTAGTTGGGTGATCATTTTCACATCCCATATTGCACAATATATAAAATATTTGAATGTATAGTCTAGCTGTGTTCCTTTCACATGAAAATGTTTATTTCAACGTCACTGGCCCGAAGCTTTTGTTATTTTTGTTTTTGTTTTTTAAATTGTTAAAATTGTTTTTAAAAAAATTCTAGCAATGCCTATAATGAAATATATTTTTTCTCGATGAAAACTCCTTTTTATAGAAAATCGTTACATGAATAAAAATACTACTCGCAACATAAGGAAACTTTACCCTTAGGAATCCGGACAAGTAATATTGTTGAAGATACTCATGTTTCACATGAACGAACTTATTATGGTTCTTAAGTCACCAAATTCATCGTTATAATTTTCACATATTTGGTTTACATATCTAGATTTCAAGATATTACGAAAATTCAATAACAGTTCATTACGCACATCATTGCATATTCGCACAAACAAAAAGCTGTTTAATGTTCAAACTTTGTTAAAATTTGTAAACCACAGAACTTGGAACTTTAATCATAGTTAACCTAAATTTCCGACATTTTAAAATTCGTCTGAAAATTACGAATTCTAATACGAACTCTTTGAGAACATATTGAGATGTCGATGCTTTTGAAGTTGTCGCAAGAACATGGAAATAAATATATGAAACAAATGTACAATTTCCATAGATTGGTGGTTCCAATAATTGATTTCAACTATGACAATTTTATACAGATATCTTTAACGAAATCTAAATCTAGTTTTATGTTAAGCCATTTTTCTTACATATCGTAATTTCATCTAATTGACCGCAAAGCTTCAGTTTACTGTCTACTAATAAAATAAATAAATAATTAAAGTAATTTATCCTGTGTAGAGTGTTCTAGACTGTAGCAAAACTTTCTAAGGGGATTAGACCAGATTTTCGATCAAAATTCATTACAGTGCACGCTTAAGCTAGGTACTAGGTACCATAGTACCTAGTACGAGAAAAGAATTCCACGGGACATCCTTTTGTTGTGAAACAATTTGCGGGCAGTGCCACTTTATTTTGAATTGCAATCTAAAACTGCAATCGGAACAAGTTATGTTTTTACGTAATAATACGTTATTTCCTAGTTGCACATGACGCAGAAGTTCTCGTGAAAAATCAAATATTTGCTAAAGCCACATTGTGGCATTCAATTTTTGTGAGCTGCGAAAGTAAATCAATTTATATTCGCTTCATAAAGTTTATTTTAAGTTAACCTTCTATTGATTTGGATTAACTGAAATTGACAAGCTTGGTACTTCATTTATGTAAATGTTTGAAACGCGCTATGGAATATAACATTTCCGATGATAAAATACTTTATTTAAATAACCTGGTCCTTTCTAGACTTTTTGTATTTTTAAATTAATGGAATAATGATTATTGACAAACGGCGATATTGCAAATTTGCAAAAACAAAGTTGTTGATAAATTAGGGCCAACTTTGGCCCCGAGTATCTGGAGTAGTATGTGAACTTTCGAGATTGTACAGACTACTTGCGTATTGTCATTTTTAAAGTTCTTTAAGTGGTATGACTTCTCCAAAAACACTTCTAAAACGTGGAAGTTATCAGAGTATAAATTTTAATTTAAAAGGACTCCAGCGGTTAACTCCTTGTTATCAAACACAATTTGGCACAATTATACTCAACTACAGTCAAATATATAACATTTTAACAAAGAATGAATATTACTTTATATACGTTTATTTTTCTAAACAATCACTTGATTTAGGCATTAGAGTTATTTAGTTGTTTTTAGTCTAAATTTTTTTTCTGAATTTTACACATATTTGTTGCTTATGATATTGCAACTCTCAAAAACCTTCTTCCATCAAAATTTCTAATACGGCATTTTAAAATTTATTTCTCCTTAGAAAAATCTTTGCAAAAATGTTGTTTGTTTAAACCATTTTTCGTACTTTTTTTATATACAATATTAATATTTTTCACTTAAAAGTTTTTTTAAGGACTTATTTCAAATAAAATCTGTTAATTGTAAAGATATTTACGACGAAATATGAAATGTTTTCATATGAGAATGGACATTTTTTTCGAAACTTAAAACTGTTTGAACGGAAAACATATCAGATGAAGTATTTTTTTACTTTTTGTGAGAAATATATACTTTTTGAAAAAGTACTTTTGAAAACCTACTATTAAATTTGTTTAAATTAGAAACTTTTGAATCAAATCGACTCTTGCAGTACCGCCTTAAATCACACTCAATTTGTGCTTTATTAAATATCAGGAAATGATTTAATTGTTTTTCAGTTTCCTTTTTTAGAATTCATTATTATAATCATTTAAATGCGCTTTTCGTTCTAGCCCGTTAACTATTAGAAGGCAACTTTCTACACCTTTAGACGCAATAATTTTGTATACAAAACAAGAACTCGAATTAATTTTGTTTTTATTTCAGTTGCTAAAAGTGAATTATGTTTCATTATATAACGTTTTTTTTTTCTTTCTTTTTGTTTGATTTATTTTATTACCTATAAAAGCTTGTGAGCGGTAATTGTATGTAAATTATGGAAAGAAAACCCCAATGTAACGAATAATGATATGAAATGCAATAATTTAAATAAGTATAATTGTTAATATGCGCATAAAAAAACAGAAAAACCCAACATTTTATTATCGAAGCAAAACGAGACAAGAAGATGACGCAATAGTTATTTAATGTATTTATAAAATTTTTGTTTTTTCATTTGTTTTAATTAATGCAAAATTCTTAATATTTGTTTTTGTTTTAGTTTTTTTTTTCTTTTGCCTACGTCCATTGAAAACAATTGTAAATTTTTACTGTGTATTTTTTTTTTAATAAATAAAAATCTTAAAAAAAAAACATCACATATTTATGAAAACACACTTGTTGTTCATTTTCCTTAATATATTTGTGACTTAGACAATATTTACATTAATCATATACGTTTCACCTACACACGACGAGCGTTTGTTAAGGCTACAAAAGAAATGAGAAAATTGAATTTTTAGTTATCAAATAATTGATATTGTTTTAACTATGCATTTTTTAAATAAAAATGAGACCTCTTTCCAAATGGTGCTGGAGAGATGACTCAAAGGCGAAACCCCTAAAGACGGACATAGGCCAGTCATTCATGGATAGGGCCACAGCCGAAAAATTTGGCTTTAGATCATAACTGTCTTTAAGGAAAGGAATGGAGTGATGGTTTTTGTTTTATTTTTTTTTTTTTAAGAAAGAGTTATAATTCGTCTGTTTCGACGAGTATTCCCTCCTCCTTTAGAGCTAAATTAGACAAAGATGTATCTTGTTTAGTATTATTATTGTTTTTATTTAGACTTCTAATTGACAAAATTCCGTATTTAAGTTATAGCATTTTATTATGATTTTAGTATGACGCTATAGCAAATTTTGTCATAATTTCAGTCAAAAGTAATATTATCCTGTAGGACGAATATTTTTCTTTAACTATTCTTTGTGCAGGCTCTAAATGAGATAATAACTAATGTAACTAAAGCAAAACAATAAAACGCCCGATTTTTATACAAAACTGTTACAAACAGTTATTGAATGTCGCGATTATATTTGTTTAATACTATAAAATTATTTTATGATTTACGGAGCACCATGATTTATTAGTAGCAAGTGGTAACCGTAAGTAATTTTGAAAAATCTAAATCTACAAATATGGTGGAAAGCGTTCTTGTACAAGAACTTCATAAATAAATGTGCATGGATAGCTATTTCAAAATACATCAACGTGAGCTTCTTTCTTATCCTTTGGCTAATGTTTTGTAATATTTTTTTAGCATTTATTTTAACCTCGATCTTGAATTTTTCATGGAGAATTACAAATAATTGGAAGAAGGTCGAATAAAGCAATAAATACTGAATTTATTTAGCATTGTTAATATATCTACAAAAGCTTGTGAATTTTTATCATTTCCATGAGATCATCTACTTTGGCAGAGTTTGAAAAGATCGCAGTTGTTAAATAAGCATTCAGGTGAATAAAGCATAATATCGAAAACGAAAATCAATTTTTCGAACTTTCTCAATGATCTGCAAATCAGAACTGAACGTCTAATAGAAATAAAAAAAAAAAAAAGTTTTTCATTTTTGCTGATGCATTTTAGTTCTTGGTACGAAAAGAAAATAACATTAACAAAAAAATTTTTTTTCAAAAGTATTATAATTTTTTTCGAAAAAAAATTTAACTATTTTTGACCATCCGTGGCATTATGGTTAGCATACTCCCAATATAACAACTTATATTTTTTTGAGCTAACGTACACTTCAAGTAGTCGATTAATCGACAAATCCAGTAAAAGTTTCGTAAACCGAAGTTTAGAATGGTCATTAGAAATAATTATTTTCCAGTGAACCTAAAAATAAATACGCTCACTGAATGTGGGAAGCTACCCTACATCTACAGTGTTCAAGTTTTCTACTTTTTTATAGTTATTTAAAAAATCACTTTTTCCGATTTTATTCGGGCTTTCTCTATGGAGCAATGCAAGGTGAATAATAGACGTTTCATTTATTTTATTTAATATTTAATTTATAAAAAATTGGTCAGAAAATTTAGTAATGTTTCATATGCAGCAAATTTTTTTTTATAAATGGCTAAATGTTTAGGAAAATACAGAAAAATCTAATTTTTCTGGAAACAGTTTAGTTCGAACCAATTTTACGACTTACATATATCGCAATAAACTTATCGTCAGGTAAGTGGGCGTGTCAATAACGCAATTTTCTTATACCGTATATATCGATTTTTAATGTTTTTCTAATTGAAAATATTATCTTATACAAGTTTTCAATAACTGCGACCACATTTAGGGCAATTAAAGCCTTAGTATTACTGTTTTTTGGATAAATAAAATAAAAATAAAAAAATTGTGGAGGTTCCTTCCCACATCTGTTAATCACAGCGGTGTATTCTCCTGTTTTATGAATAAATGTTAAAATTATTGAATTATTGAATTCTCTCCCTCCTATGGTAGAAGATATACAAATCGCAGATGAATAACACTTCTTTTTTAGGTTTGGGCAGATGGTGTAGTAAATGAAAAGGCAACGTATTCGTTATTATAAAGGTAATGTAAGTATAGGGTGACGCATAAGCAACATTAAGATTTGGTCAGTGAATACAACTAAATACTAACTAAATAATATTAGGGAAATTTATGATGGGAAGGCTCAGCACAGAACAAAGAACCAATTTTGCTCAATTTTACTTTGAAAGTCAGCATTCGATTATTCAGATCATATCGAAATTTTTTTTCATGTTCGAAATGCTCCTAAAATTCTAACAATTTACCGATTGGTTCAGCGTTTTGGGCAACAAGGGGCTGTCTGTGATGTTCCGCGTGCTGGATGAACTCGTACAGTTCGAAATGAAGTGACCATTGTTCGAATGCAAGCAAGTATTGGGGAAAATCCCAAAACTTCCGATCTTTGCAAAGAATTTTACATATGTTACATCTTTTCTTATATAAGATGCAATTGGTTCACGAGTTAAAACCAAATAATGCACAAGAACGCATTCAATATAGTCGCCGTTAACGTTACTTATGCACCACCCTTTATAAGCACAGTATACGGCTGCGTAAAAATTATTATAAGTGTACAAAGCAGATATCACGCAAAACATAGTTTTCGTAAAAAAACGAATTTAGATCAACAGAAAAATGTGTGTTCAGACAGAGATGTGCGATTAATCGATTAATTATACTTCAAGATTAATCAATATCGTTATTATTCGTTAATCGAATAAAATTCTGATAAAAATCAAAAATTCCTATTAGTCAATATGAATTTTGGTTAATCAATTTCGAATAATTTTTTTTAAATTTCAAATATATTGTAAAAGAAATATACAGATAACATATGTTTTAAACGGGAAAAAATATTTATTAAATCATTTTGAGTGGCTCACAACACAACATATAGAATATAAAATGTTCGATTATTCAAATTCTGGTTAATTAATTGTTGTATTAATCAATTAGTTATGAGTTTTGAATAATCAAAATTATGATTAATCGATTAATCGTAAATACAAGTAATCCAAATGTGGGATTAATCAATTAAGTATTAGTCCGCATTTTGGTTAATCGAGTTGGCTGATTACTCAGTCACACAATTTTGGCTTGAAGTTTTTTAATAATATAATTAATTATATCTTTTGGCTATATGTAAGCCACAATTTTCCTTCCGTAGTTTTAAAGAAATCGCTCTAATTTTAAAGCTCACATCACATAGAAATCAAGAGAGTAGAGATTACATTAAAGATTCGGGCGAACAAATCTTACGCAATAAAATTAATTTTGAGTACCTAAAATAACTTACCTTTAAAAACATTAGGCTAGGATAGGCTATCAATATGATTGAAAGGGGGTCCCTGTAAAAACCGGTCCTTTATGATATCCGATAAGATCCACCTGCTAAAATGATATAGAGAAAAGTAGTTAAGCAATCTTTCGCATATTGATAATTGCTAAAGTCCAATTTTTTTTCAATTTGTTGATGCAGTTAATTATGGTTGGCTTGTAAACACGATAGCTTTCATTTTTATCTTTATCTTTAATTATATTCTTAAAACTTGACGCAACATATTATTTTGAAAATTCATAACGGAGAACGGAATATGGACAATATTCTTATTATCAAATATTTTGCGTTAGGTTTTGCACCCAAATTTGTCGGTTTTATAAAATTCAATATATCATCCATAATTGTAATCTGACGAAGCACAGTAGACAACATATTCTGTTGTATTATTTCCTAGTGATACTCAAAATTTTGGATATGGGGCTTATTTAAGTAACTTAAGTAGGTTCTGTTTGTATAGAGAACAAAATCGATTTAAATATTTCCAGTTAAATTTAAAGCTTAATTGATTTTATGAATATGTGTTTGTCTAAATCATGTCCGTTCATCATGAGCTTATCTTTCAAAATAACCAGCAAAAACAAGGGTTTTCGGGGAAAAATACGTATTAATGTTAAAAAAGAGTCAGGCAATAAAACACGGTCAAATCCTTACCAAACAGTATAAACAAATTACAACATAACTCGAAATAAAGGCAATTATTGATGTTATTAAAGCCAATTTTAGCGTAATTTTCATAAGATCTGAAACAGCTTCCACAATTTCGATTCGAATTTCGTTTTTAGGGACTCGTAAAAATGGGTGATCACGAATTATGACCGCAATATTATTGTGGCTGCAATATTAATATTAAGCTATTGGATGGCCATTCAATAGGTTTAAATAGAAAGAAAACTTAAAACATTCAGTAAAGTATATAAGAAAGCAAATAACAAAAAAGATTCCCTTTTTCTATTTATGATGGACGATTATTATTTCTATGTTCATCTTTATTATTTTTAATAATTTTAGTCTTTTTTTGATCAGACTTGTATTTTTAGTGCTCACTAAAAAGTAAAATTTAAAACTATTTGTTTTATGATTTCATGGAAGAAAATTTGGAAATATGCTTATATTAAAATCTAGTCGCGTTTACAAACATCAGCTATGATTAAATCCAATATCCATAGACTACTACAACAAATTTCAGATTTTACCCGCAAATATAAATTTAATGACCTGTATTACGTTTGGAAATTGGTACATTCTTATGAGGCCCATAAAAATTTGATAGATAATAAGTTAAACAAAAATTATCTAAAAAATTAATAAGTATGTCAGTCTTGGGCCCAATTCTCTTCACTCTTTACATCAACAATCTTTTTCCAAAATTCGATATTCTGCGTAAACCGCATGTCTTTGCTGAACATATTCAGTTGCTATTTAAAGGGGATTACCAGTTTTTAGGCGTTCTTCAGGAGAAAATTAATTATGTGCTTGATAGGTTACGTGATTGGATGTCGAAGAACAGACTTTGTGTCAATTCCTCTAAGTCCAAAGCCATGCTTTATTTATAATGGTTCTAATTTATAGTTTGTGCATAACATGAAATGTTTGGAAGTTTATTAGATGATAAGCTGCGCCTTGAGAAACACATTAATCACGTTGTTTAAAGTGTTAATTATGCATTGAGGCAATTATAAACAACGCTCCCACTGTATGTGAAAAATCAACTGGTTCATGCTCTAGTTATGCCAAATATTATGTACTACTTAGAGGCATACTCTGCTACTAGTCAAAAATATATGAAACTCCTTCAATTATCTTTGAACAGAGCTGTTCGCTACATCTTTTCCCTCAAGAAACGTGTACGTATAACACCTTTTGTGATTAAATTTCTGGGATGTTCATTTCTTCCATTTATGGATGTACGATTGTTATGTTTTTACAAAATATATTCAAACCAATCCAATATGTAAGTTTCAAATTTTGTCATTCCGTTCGTAGAAGGCAATTGTTTATCCCCAAACTTTGCCATCTTACAGCACGATCTTTTAATGTAAGAGAAGCTCGTAGCTATAATGCATTGCACGCAATATTTCGTAATAGACTTATCTATCATATGCAGTCTTACATCTTAATGCTTGCACTTAGATGAATATTCTTTTACATCTTAATGCTTGCATTTACGAGTGATATTTGTTAATTACTATTGGTTTATATTAAATAAATGATTTTATGTGATCAATTCCATTTCCATTCCGCCTATTTTAAGTGCACTTTAATTTGAGCATTATAAGTTAATAGTTACTAGCTAATTTGATGTTATATTCTAAGTTAATATTTCGATTTTGTTTTTTAATTCCAGTAGTATTTATTTTATGCATTTTGTAATTTGCTCAATATTGGCCAAAAGGCGTTAAATTACGAGACTGTTCAGTAAATGAAATGAAATGAAAAAACATCAGAAAAACAATTTTTTATTGTTCCATTACTACATTTTTCATAAATTTCTAAGGTAAATTCAGAATTTAGCATTTAAAAGAAGAAAACGATTTTTAGAAGATTCCATCCCACGAAATCTCTATTGATCTAAGCATGTCCGTCCATTCTTCAGCGTGTCTGTTGAAAGCATTATAGAGGCCGCACTGATTTAGGTGTAAAATTTATACAAATATTCCAGGAAAATAAACAATGACTGTACTCAGGCTATTTTCAAAAATGTTGCTACTTATTCGTTAATTGCATTGATATAAATATAGAACTGTATAGTTGCATAGATGGCATTGTATAGATACTGGAAAGAACCAACCAAAATTATATATTTTTTACTAACAATAAAAAAATATATAAATTTGTAATGTACTCGTATGATAAGAATGCTTTTCTAACATGCCCACTTATCTGGCGATGGATCGGTGAGATGTCCTATATTTTATCGACTGCATGTAGAATACAAAAAACTTGCATATAACCTTTATGTAGTAAATGCAACTTTGGAATAATAATGAACATTTTGAACGTGTTTTTCCAACAATTGTATCATTAATTAAAACTGTGACGTTAATTAACAGATAAGGGAAAGGGCCACCACAAACTTTTTAATAGACAATTATGGGCATGGATATTAATATATTATCCAATCCAAATTTTTACTGGAGGGCGCGTAAGGTTTATATGAGAATAGGGATCGCCCATTTATCCGGCGATGAGTTGGTGCATCGTTCAAAAAGTAATGACTCACAAGCGTCACAATTGAGATAAATTGGTATAGCAGAAAAAGAATAGACCACAAAAACTAACAGACAAATGATATCATTTCAGAATTTTTTTAATTTTTTCAATATCTCTATGATTTAGTCTTTAATTAATGACCATAGTTAAAAGATAAGCGAAACCCACAGAAACTTTTAATAGATCGTACTAGCTGTAGGCGGAGTTATTGAAAAATACCAACAAAACTAATTACAAATTTTTAGTCGAAAATCTTGCAAATTCGATACATTGTATATGTGGGTCGGTACGCCGGTTAAGCCAAACTTATTGCGACTGTTCAATCGTTTTAAACCACATTAAATGCATTCCACTTTTATGCTCTGGTAATGTCGATTGAAATTGACCGAATTGGCATAAGTATTTTCCAGTCTCCAATTGTGAATCTTACTTAATAACTAAGAGACAGATATGACTTTATACACTTAATTATTGTCTTTTTCTTAGTAACTATTTTAAATCGGCAGACATTCGCACGTGAAAAAAATTTTATGTAACTTAATCCTATGGCTTATTTTATGGACGATAGTTAAGTCCCAGTAGTGCTTTGGTAACTTGTGTGAATATAAACTATTAGTTACCCTTTACTTTAATATTAAAATTTAAAACTTATTTGCCAGATGCATTTTCGAGGCAATTACACTAAAACTCCAATCTATTTTCTCAATTCCTTTGGAGCCTACATAACAAATAAATTGCATTTGTTTGTCAATGTAAACTAGAAAAAAGCTACATCGATTATATCAATTTACTGAATTTACTACCATATATTTTTGACTGAATAGACCAATATTGTTTAGATAAAGTAAACAAACACCTAATCCTCCTCCAAACGCAACTAAACAATGACTAAATTTAGATAATTTTCCACTAAAATTCTACTTTACGCAATGGTGCCAAAACCTTGGAATATTTAAGTACTCCTTATATATAATTATAAATATAAGTTTATTGTATATTACGTACGTGAATCAATTTACTTCGTTTTGAATCTAGACTTTTTGTAATGCCGTTTTTATACGTCTAGTAAAATTTTTTATATTTAATCTCTAAGTTTAGCAGTATACAGTAACTAACTTGACATAGCCATTGGACCGTCATAAGATGTGCATTTTTTTAATTATCTTAATAACTACATATAATGCAGACATATAAATATTATTAATATCACCCAATATGAAATTGTAATAATTTATTAATGTAACAAAGTATTTTACATTACATGTATGTAATTCTTATATTGAATTGTATTTAATCGAAATATTTGTATGTTAGTTTTCAAAACTATTGTAATCATATTTATAAAATGAAAAAAAAAAACGTATATTAAAAACAAAAAAATTAATAAATAAATAATATGAAAAATATGGGAAAAAAAGTTTCTTTCTGCATCGGCCGGGAATCGAACCCGGGCCGCCCGCGTGGCAGGCGAGCATTCTACCACTGAACCACCGATGCTTGGATCGTTGGTTGACTGTAATAGTACTCGGACATGTATAGAATTTAATATGACTCCAAAATAAACTTTTCATTAGAGGCCATCTAAATACTTCACATTACATGTACACATATGGTTGAAAAAATAAGTACAGATGCTTATTTTTGCTTTATGTTTAAGTTTAGTTACTTTAACGGAAAGTAAACATGGCAATTCTTTTTTATGTAAATAACCTCAATATGGCAATGTCTTTAAAAGTAAAAAACAAAACTGGGGCTTCCCCTTGTTTTCATGGTGGGTTAGTTTTGTTCAGGTGTGATTTCAGTACTTGGTCAAAATAATAAATACATTGCTAAATTATTTAATATTTTCGCAGTCTGCTGTAGTCTTTTTGGAAAGGCTAATTATTTTACTGTTGTTTATCTTTATTCAGAACAAAATATACATACATATATTAAAAAAATCAGCCATGGGTCGAAAAAGTCATAGTTCTCCGGGGGAGAGAAAAATTGTTTGAAGACTAAGAGAAAGTGGCCAAAACTCTTCGTTTTACAGCAGAAACTATGAATCGGTCGCCATTTTTTGTACAAAATGCTTTAAAGCCTAAAAAGCCCGTCGAAACTCGCGGAAGACCCGAAAAGAAATCTTCAAAAACAACAGACATTCGTATTGTAACACTTGCGAAAAAGGACCCGTTTGTGTCTTCAAGAGCGATTTCAACAGAAATAGAAAATGTAATTTCATCGCGAATGGTTCGTCGTAGACTGCAAGAAGCACATTTAGCAGGACGGATAGCCAGATGAGTTCCTTTGCTTAGACAAAAAAATTTAAAAGCTAGATTGGTGTTTGCAAGACGTCATTCCAATTGGTCCGGAGGAGACGGTGAAAAAAAAAAAAAATGGCGAAACATTTTGTGGAGCGATCAAACAAAAATTAATGTATTTGGAAACGACTGTGTCCGAAATGTTCAACGACATAAGGGCAAGGAATTCAATGTTCGCTTTACAAAGAAGACGGTCAAGCACGAGGGCAGCAATATTATGGCCTAAAGTTGTTTCTCATGGTATGGTGTCGGTCCGAATTACCGACACTATGACCAGATTCCACTACAAAGATATCTTGGAAATTGCGATGTTGAACTATGTTGTGAAAAGTATGCCTTTTAGATGGACATTGTAGCAGGATAACGATCCGAAGCATACTTCTAAGTTGGTAAAGGATAGGTTCCAAGATAATAATGTTGCTCTTCTTGACTGGCTAAATCAATCTTCGGACTTAAATCCAATTGAAAATCTTTGGGGAGAGTTGAAACAATGAATTGGAAAGGAGGTTCTTAAAAATAAGGATCAGTTATGGAATTTTGTTCAAAAAACTTGGTATGAAATAACAGCAGAAACCTGCAGGAAGCTTATTGCCAGCATGACAAAAAGGGTCAACAAAATAATTGAAAATAAAGGTAGATATACCGGCTTTTAACGAATATCAGCCAATTAAGCAGAAAAACTTGTTTACTTTTCTGCTTATTTTAACTAAATGCACTTACAATTTGATTAATTTCTTACTTTTTGAAAAATACTGAATTTAATGTTTGTTTTTTGTTATTGCTTCAGTATTTATTTTATTTCTAATGTTATAACAAAAGAAATTAGTATTTGTTTTTTCTTTTAATTTAAATAAATTTTCGCCTACGAGCCTTTAAAAGACAAAAATATAGGGTGTACTTATTATTTTGACCATATGTGTATGTAATTCTTATGTTGAATTGTATTTAATCGAAATATTTGTATGATAGTTTTCAAAACTATTGCAATCACGTTTATTAAATTAAAAAAATGTGTGTCAACAAAAAATAAATAAATAAAGAAAATGCAAAATAAAGAAAAAAATTTCTTCCTGCATCGGCCGGGAATCGAACCCGGGCCGCCCGCGTGGCAGGCGAGCATTCTACCACTGAACCACCGATGCTTGGAGCATTGGTTGACTGTAATCATACTCGGACGGGTATAGAATTTAATATAACTCCAAAATAACCTTTTCATTAAAGACCATCTAAATACTTTCAAAAAAAAAATTTAACATTTCATTGATATTTATATTACGAATATCATGGGCAAATAATACGACAAAGATGTTTCTGGATAGCAACTGGAAACATATAAAAATATGTTAAATGATGCCTGATAAATTAATCTATCAATCTACCTGGGGCAATGCCCATATTTAAGTTTTTAGGATAATAGATATTCGGTAGAAAACTCTTTAGTACTACTACAATTATGGCGTCAATTTCGCACAGATTTCGTATTTCATGGGTAATGATTAACCCATTCACAAAATTAGAAAGATGGATAACTACTAACGACCACAACTCATTCCTCTTGGGAAATGAATAGCCCACTCAGGCAGCAGCTACCCAGGTCATGGGTAATTATCCAAAGCAACAACGGATTACTCATAAATAATGTGCGATTTTACATATCACTCACAGACGATACATACAGACTCACAGAAGTTTGCAAAAAAATTGCCAAAATATAAAAACCATACAATTATACAGGGTGAGCCATAAAGGCGTTGGCGGTTTAAATATTCAATTAAAAAAAAACTACGAAACATAAAAAAATATATGTGTATTTTTAAAAAGTAGAAGCATGGGAATTTTTAAGACTTAAAAATAATGTTGTCCAAATGGCTTCCCTCGGCTGCTTGACACTCTTGGAACCGAAGTCGCAAATTTTGGAAAACTCGTTGAAAAGTTGTTCTCGGTATTTTGTTACTTTCCTGAATAATGTTCCTCTTCAACGGCTCTAAATTGGTCGGATTATTCTCGTAGACTACCGATTTGAGGTAGCCCCATAGAAAATAATCGCATGGAGAGAGATCGGGGCTACGTGGGGGCCATTCAATATCCCCCCCTTTTCGAAATGAGTTTTCCAGGAAAAACATTTTTTCAGCAGCTCTATGAATACCCTAGCCGTATGACATGTGGCTCCTTCCTGTTGAAACCACATCCTCGAGGTATTGCCTTGAAGTTCTTGCAAAGCTGGCACCAAGAAGTCTGCTAGGATGTTGCAATAATTGTTCGCTCTAACCGTCATCGCATGCCCTCTTTCGTCCTCAAAAAAGTATGGTCCAATAATACCGGTTGACGTTATCCCAGCCCACACGACAAGCTTAGGGCTGTGAAGTGGACGTTCATGCAAGCGTCGGAGATTAGTCTCCGACCAGAACCGACAATTTTGCTTGTTCATCACATGGCCATTAAGGTGAAAATTGGCCTCATCACTAAAAATCACGTTGTTGAAATTGTTGAACCGCTCTAGCATCAAATTGACAAAGTTAAGTCGGTTATTGGCATCATCGGGTTTTCTTGGACTATCTGAATCTTATAAGCCCTCAAATGCAAATCACGTTTCAAAATTCGTCGTAAAGTTGTTCTTTTGACATCCAAAGACTGACTTCTCTTACGTGTTGACTGTTGCGGATTTCGCTGAACTGAAACACGAACACGCTCCACAATGTCGGCTGATCTTGCAGAAACTGGGCGACCACGAACCGTAATTGGTACTGTTGAGCCGGTTGTTTCGAACATTCTGATCCATTTTCGTATGACATTGGCGCTTGGAACTTCACTTAAATCGTGTAAACCGTGTTCATGCCGATACAAACGTCGTGCAGTAATCACTGATTTATTGTTTTCGTAATGCGCTCGGACACAAAATGCACGCTGCACTCCCGTGTACAGCTCCATGGCGACTAAATTTCCAGGAAGCGACGCAGCGAACCGGGAAATTGAAGAATTAAATCGCCAACACTCATATGGCCCACCCTGTAAATATGCATGTAGCTCGGGAAATCTAGAAAATAACACAAATGTTAAACTTCAAAGGAGACTTATGCCAAGCGATGACATTCATTTATATGCACTGTTATCAGATTTGGTGGTTTCTCACCGAACGTGGCAACTTATTACAAGCTTAATTGGCGATAACAATTTTACAATTCTCGATATTTTTTTACCAGTTCAGCAAAAAATTTCATAGACATTCTTATGAATATGATTCTCTGCCACGACGGAATTGAGTTGATATGAACCCATCTTAATACGTCATTTTATCTTTTCCTTTTGCGTCTTTTGTAAAAAATATCTGGCTAGATTATTAAAGGTTTTATTGGAGTTTCGGGATGGCAGCGTTAAATGCAACAACTACAAGTCAAAAATATGCAATGAAATAACTAAAAATAATTCATTGCTGTAAGACAAGGTTAAAACAGAAATCCTGAGTAAAACGAAAAAGATGTTTTAAAGTGCCTAATTGACAAATCTCGACCATCATATTGTATCGGATTTGTGCTATCTTAAAGTAACTATATGTTTCCAAGCGGCAAGCAATGCTTTAAAAACATACGAGTAACTCAAATTTGTAAATGGGTTGCAAATGATTCTAAATAGGTTGTAAAAAGTATTTGACTTTACAATATTTACATTTTAAACTAATGCTAAGTAGATCATTCAAAGGGACTATTTTCATTTTTCAGTAAGAGAATTTTACGGTCTTTTTTTAATTAATCAAATTGTTTAAATAATGTTAATATAGAACTGAAATATGAACCAATGCTGTAAAAATTGCTTATAAAGATGCAATGAAAACAACCATATTTCGTAATTAAAATAACATTATTTCATATTGTGGCGATATGTGGGATATTTTGTTGATATTCGACAGTGAAGCAACAACAAAAATCTGACAACACTGTTCATATGGCATAAGAAAATGTTGGAGAAGTCGTTGATTCATGAGCTTCCGAGTTCTAGACATGTGGCTACTTTTTACATCGGGAATTTTTTAATTAAATGACCTTAGAAATTAGCAAAATTATGCCACTAATACGAGAATGGTCCGTATTTCAATACTAAATACTTGTCTTGTTTTAGCAATTTTTTGAACATTTTGTATGTACATACGTGTGTCATTTTCATGATTGCACCTTCCACATCCGAGTTACAGGCATATTTATATCTTTATATTTTCTCAAAGGTAACGTGTAATTGGCGTGGGTAATGAGTTGTGTTCAAGGATAGTTACCCTCCGTCAAGGGTAGTGTGCACAAGACATTCCCCATTTCATATGAGCACCGCTTAAGCTACTATTTCTCATTTCCCACGGTGATATGAGTGGATTACTCAGGGGTAGTGAGGAAGTATGTCTGACTTTGAACGAGAAAAAATATTTCAAAACACATGTTTTCTCATTTTCGGTTATTTGGCTATTTATAAATATTGATAAGCCGGACATTAAATGCTGCCGACAGGCCACCGACAACATTTAGCTAAAAAGAATGAAACTTGGCTTGACCCTAGAAGATTTCACAATTTACATTGACATTTATGATACCACATACCCTTCCTTCTTCAAGATCTGCAGCAGAATAAAAAAAAAACATTTCTCAAATAACTGTAGAACTCAAGATGAAAGGCAAAAGGTGTCATATATTTACAATTGAAAACAGGCATAATTCTAAGAAGTAATTTTCGCATTTTTTATCATAAACATCATTGCTATTATTATCATCGCTGTTGGTAAATACAGAATATCGCTTTATTTTTTTGCTAAGAACTTCATAATTTCGAACGGGGACCATATTACAATGAAGAAAAATTAAAAATTGTTTTGATTTGTGATAAAAACGGACAAAATTTTAGTTCTGTATTCGACCAGCGAGACAAAATTATATTCAGCTCTGATTTTATGACTCAGCATCTGAAATAAAATTCACAATTGTGATTTTGATTTCTACGTCCAAAACTAAACTGTAAGCGATATTGACTTTAACTATAATACTGAAAAATTGACAATTTTAATTAAAAGACAACCAAATATTTAAATGGTGCGAATTTTCCTAATCACCTAATGTCCACAGGTCAGATCTCGCAATTTGCCATCAGGTCCGTATTTCGCATTCTGTTAAAGAATGATACTGCATAAAGCCATTTCCAGCAAAGCTGAAACGAAACTTGAGTATTGTGGAGATACATGATTTCGAGCAATTAATATGGTTTTGTTTGCTCCCTTTGATGGATTTCATACTTTCAAATGAAAAGCCATACCATTTAAAGTAAATTATTCTTACCGTGTTACATCTTTATATATATAATTCTACTGTACGGGCGTTGTCAGTGAACTCCTCCTAAACGGCTGGACCGCTTTGCATAAATTTTTGTATATGCGTCTGGGTGGTGCCCGGGATGGTTTAGATTTACAATTCGGTCCAATAGGACAAAGGGGCGTGGTACCTCCCATACAAACAAAAAATTAAAAATCAATTATTTCTGCTCCTGCTTACGGTATTTGAACAAAATTTGGTGCGTAGGTTTGGTGTACATATCTTAAGTGCTACTGCAAATATGGGCGGGATTCGACAATGGGGCGTGATACCTCCCATACAAACCATAAATTAAATATCCAATATTTCTGCTCCTGTTTACGGCATTTGAACAAAATTTGGTACATCGGTTTGGTGTACATATCTTAAGTGCTGCAGCGAATATGGGCGGGATTGGACAATGGGGAGTGGTACGTTCTGTACAAACCACAAATTAAAAATCAATTATTTCTGCTCCTGCTAAAATTTGAAGGCAAAGCAACGTTTGCCGGGTCGGCTAGTTAGTAGATAAAATTATTTATTCGCAATGTTTAAAAAGATAATACTTATTAAGCTATTGGATTCCATTTTTCTAGTAATGGAATGTGATCCTCTCCATCAAAATGTTACGCCAAAAAGTTATTATTTCCTTTTTTCTAATAATGCTGCAACTGAAATTTGAGTCCATGGGCGGCATTTGTAGAATCACTGATGTAAGTCATAAAAACATCTCTCTACTAAAATTTTTCAGAATATTGTGGTAAACAAAAAAAGCATAAATTAGAAAAAAAAAATGTACAAAAAATTCTGTGCATCGGCCGGGAATCGAACCCGGGCCGCCCGCGTGGCAGGCGAGCATTCTACCACTGAACCACCGATGCTCATGTCGATGTCCGGACTAAACACCATTACGAATCCTGATATGTATTATACAATCAAATAATCCACCAAGTCACAAAAAGGGCAGGGCTTTCATTTCGTATACAGAATATTGCCTGCTCGTTATCAGTGCGTTGGTGGTGTAATGGTCAGCATAGTTGCCTTCCAAGCAGTTGATCCGGGTTCGATTCCCGGCCAACGCAGTATTTTTTATTTTGTTTGTTGTGAATTATTTGGAAAATAATGAAGGATAAGCATCATCTCTATAATTTATCACACATGAGTGCCAGTTTTGATCGAGTCTGCGTCGTTGCTAAAGAGAACTCCAGACGGAGTACCGCTGTTTCATGTAAAAAGAGAAAAAGAAACTTGACCAGTCAATAGCTTGTACCGAAATATCGTATGAACCATTTATTTGGAAATGCTAAGGATTCGTTGCAAAATTTATATTTATAAACTCGGCAGGCTTATAGTCGAAATATCATACGAATTGACTAATTTAATATTTACCAATAATTGAGATTTGGTAATAGATTTTAGGTTGGTAAAATTGTAAGCATTTCACGTGAAAATTGTAATAGAACTACATCACTATTAAAATAAATAGTATATATTAATATAAATTTGAAGCAAAGCGTATGATGTGTCAATCTTTTTTTATTAGAAAAGTGTATTTTCAGAAACTTTTTCATCATTCATACCTAACTTAATTTGAAAAGAAGCTTCAAGACCTTTTTTTCCATACAAAGAGTATGTCAGATCCTTTTAATAATGAAAATGCCTTCCGGGCCATTCTCCATAAGGAAAGTTTGTTTCATTCTATTTGCAGGGTTTTCTATCTAAGTTCCACCTTTTGAGCAAAAACGTATGCTTTCCGTTTATGCAAGTAATCTAAGTCATTTGGATAGTTTCCCAATAAAATATTTTTCAACAAAAAACTGCTTCACCCGCTAAAAGGCGTATTTTTGCTGAAATTTCTGAATTGAATCAAAGCAATTTCCTCAACCCCTTTGTTCTTTATTCGTATGAAATAAAGAATCCTAAATTCTACTTGAAAAAACAACAACCTCTTTTAACGCAAAGCCTCTTCTCCTTCAAAGCCAAATAAAAGATACTATGAAAAAAATAACCAATGAATTTCCGCAAATCGTATTTCCTATTCGCAAGAATTCTTCAAAAAAAAAAAAGCAAAAAGAAAAGATCTCAAGAAGAAAACCAGACTTGCATCGGCCGGGAATCGAACCCGGGCCGCCCGCGTGGCAGGCGAGCATTCTACCACTGAACCACCGATGCTCTTACCACGGGTTAAAATGTTACAGCATGTGAGCTCAAACATTACCATATTGAAAACACTAATGTTGAAAACTGGTTTTAGAGACACATACTGTGTGTATACCTGAAACAAACACTTATTATGGAGTGTTGACCATAGATGAAAGAACATATCCTTGAAATTGTACTGAAGACTGAAACTGTCTAAATATGTAGATACTTTTTAAAGATCAATCTTATTAAACTACAAGCATTGCCAAATTAGAAAAAACAGTATTTTATCATATTACAAATTACAAAATGATTGATTGCAACCCCAATTTGTTTAAATGAAACACGAATTCCCAGATCAATTCACATAAATGAATATTTTTTCAATAGCAAGCACCACTTTCAGTAAGTACCTGTTACAATATATTAATTACTAAGTGCAATATATTGTTATATGCATTGTAAACTACTCTTGAATTGTTGGCATCGAAATAATCAAGATATATGGTATCAAAAGATACCATCAAGATACATATATGGTATATGAATCAAAAATGTGCGATATAACCAAATGCGATTATGTTATGTGGCGTAATCTGAATACATCGAAAATCGAAATCAAACTGTGACAAGAGAGCCTGCCCTTTGAACTCCAAAAACACGAACTTTATGTCTAGAGTACCAGATATTGCAAGTGCATGCTCACAGCTTGCATACTCCTTTGCGCGACACGAAGAAAAACATGAATAAGAAATTCGATACGCTAAGAACGAAGTCTAACACAAAATCTCAATACTACCAAATATTTTCATGAATAAAACATGTGGTTAGTCAAGCCACTTACGACTGAATTTCGAAGTTTTTTGTACTTGCATTTCTGGTCCCTAAGTAGCGATAGGGCTAACATGAATTTCTAGTTGTGAACACTCATTCCAAACGAATAAAAAGGGAAATGAGTGGAGAGGCGATTTTGAGGGATCATGTAGGACTGTGTTCAAACAAACCAACATCAACAAATTAGGCGCAATTGGAAAAATTCACATATCTCCGAAACATATCTCGCGACAATTATCTAATTTTTGAAGATTTTAGCAGGATTGGGACAACTTAGATGGCAATTATAATTGGCACTCTAATTATCATGCACTATTCAATAAAACAATTTATAGTTGTTTTGGAATAAATTACCGTTATCAAATACAGTTGTAACTAAAAAATTAATTACGATTAGCCATTAATTTCGAAATAAATTACCGTCCTTTTTTATATTGAATTACTAGGGGCAGTGCAAACCAAGCCATTGATCTTTTACTCCAATCTTCAAACCTCTCGTAGAAAGAAACTTACAAGTTTTCTGAGTACTAGAATGTAATGTCTATCTACGCCCTAAATCATCTCAAATCAGCAAAATAAATTTTTTAGATATGTATAAAAAAATGTTTCAATTTTCGTCTCATTGGTTTCACTGTCTCTGGAGCAGAGAATCGAGACGGATTGGGTTTATTTCAGGTTGATAGTCTTTTTAGTTCCAGAAAACCTACAGACACAGAATAAGATCCCTGGCATCATTTCATCATACTCAAGTGAGGCAATCAAAAGTAAAAGTCGCAAAAATTTCAGACAGTATTAAGGTGTCTATGACAAATCTAGTTCACTTTCCACTTTCTATTTTTTTTTTTTTTTTTTTTTTTGGCTCCACATTTGTGCCTTTAAATGTCTTTATCAAGGCGTAGGTGCCCCGAACCCTTTTTTTGCTAGTTTTTATGTGCTTCGCGAAGCCTAAAGGAAAGGTGCAAACTTAAAAATTACATATGTATTTGGGAGAGAAGGAAATGGAATATATTTTTTTGTGGCGTAATCCTATACAGAAATTTCGACACCTTACAAAGCTCCAACCACCATCTACTGTTAACATTGTTCATTGAATTACATACCACATTCACTTCCGCATTTTTGGGTGATCCTTCCCGCATCGCTTTGGAATAGTGCTTATTGCTTCCATATATTTTTCCAAGATCGACTTTGGTCAAAAATTGTATATTACTTACCATTTCGAATCAATATATGTATCATATTTTAGTAATCTGAAATACTAGCTAAACCTAGTATTTGTGAATAATTCGGCTTGGACACTCAGTTTAAAAAAAAATCTCCATTTTTCTTACAAATGATAAAATGGAAGCGTAAATAATAGTACAACTCTGTTTTTTGCTTTGGCGAACGAACAAACCAGATTCACACAAAGTTGAAAATATTGTTGCCACTGTAATAGTGAAAGGAAAATATTTGCATAACTACAAATAATTTCTTCACAATTGCTCTCAAATTGGAAAAAGGGGAAACGTCAAAATTTTCCTATTGTATTTTAATTTATTACTATTTATATATTTTGATTATTTATTGTTATAGTTCTGGCGGTAAATAATCGTATTTGTGAACAAAACATATTTAAATAACGACATTTTTATTACAATCAACTTTCCCAAGGGAACATTTTCATTTCATTTCATTTCATTTATTGAACAGCCTTGTAATTTAAAGCCTTGTGGCCAATATTAAACAAATTACAAAATGCATAAAATAAATACTACTTGAATTTGAAAAACAAAATATAACTTAGAATATAAAATTAAATTAACTAGTAACTAATTACCTATAACGCTCAAATTGAAGTAAGTGCACCACAAAGTAGGCGATATGAAGGGAAATAAAAATAATGAAAAAAATTAAATATTGAATGATGTATATATGTAGGTTAGGCCAAATTGCAAGGTTTTTTTTTTGGTAAATCACAATAAAATGTATAAATTGAAATAAATACTACTCCAAAGTAAATGTAAAAATGTATATAAAATAAAAATTGATCACATAAAATCATACATTTAATATCAGCCAATAAATACACCAATAATTAATAAATATCACTCGTAAATGCAAGCATTAAGATGCCAAAGAAGATGTAATATGTAAAGAATATTCACCTACGTCAGCTGCATATGATAGATAAGTCTATTACGAAATGTTGTGTATGATACATTTAATTTTCTAAGCTCATTTGGCAATGTATTATAGCTACGAGCTACTCTTACATTAAAAGATCGTGCTGTAAGATGGCAAAGTTTGGGGATAAACAATTGCCTTCTACGAACGGAATGACAAAATTTAAAAGATTCGTATAGGAAACGCGGACATTGGTTTTCATCCGCAGACGATCTTAACGCCACTAGGCGACCATTATCCGCGCTTATTTTATTCAGAATTAATAAATTTGTTCTTATGTGGAGTTATCCATTTTTTCGTTTCCAAGTAAAGCTAAATAATACACATAAAGCTATAATTTCGCTGAAACATTTTTTATTTATAATGATTGGATCTTGGCATTATGTACAAAATACAATGTCATTTAAATGACCGTCTATAGATTGGTTGCAGCAGTGGATCCTATTGAGGTAGGTTTCGAAAAAATACGTCTCAATTACACCTTCAGATCATAATGCGCACCAAACAGTCGCTTTGGCCTTTCCACAATCACTTCTGGGTTCTTCAAGACCAATATGCGACAATTTTGCTCGTTGACATAACCACCGAGTGAGAAATGAGCTTATCGCTGAAGAAAATTTTGTTCGATTGAAAGCCTACGTTTAAATCAGCATTTTTGTAGTAAGATTTAACAATTTGTACGCGCTCTTCTGTTGCTAAGCGATCTATATTCGTATATTGGAAACCTTTCACCAAATAAATAACACTTCAGATGACAAAGATATTGTTTATTCTCCATGTCATAAGAACGTTTATTACATCTGGAAATGTAATAGCAAAAATACGATATGCTTGAACATATTATAAATATCAAGCGAAATATTACTATTGCTACATTATCAGGAGTGAAAAGTACATAAATAATTTTCATAGTACTAACATCGTCATCCCGTCATTTTGGAATAGGCTGCCTTTGACATTCCGCTATCGACGAGCTACAGCAAAACGCTGACAGCTTCATACTCATAACAAACAAATGTTAATGAACAAAATCGAACATGTTATCACGACTTGCTGTTAGCGCAATTTAACATATTTATTTCCAAGATTAATGTTAAATAACATGACAACATGTAGTCTTAAATTAGCCGAGGCGAGTCCTAAGCATCGGTGGTTCAGTGGTAGAATGCTCGCCTGCCACGCGGGCGGCCCGGGTTCGATTCCCGGCCGATGCAGTGTGTTTTCTTCGGTGCTATTCTCTCTACAGAAATAGCTCGAAGTAAAAAGAAGTATTTTTCTTCTAAATGCAGTTTTATATTGTTACATGTTTTTATCTTTTCAACAAATAGCGAGTTAGGGAGAACTGCATAAATCTTCCAATATATAAATTTAAGCGAATTTTATGTATAAGTTATATAATTGTACTAACGCAAAAAGATATTGAGTATTTAAAACAATAATTGGTATATAGTGGCATACATAAGGCAAATAGTGCACATTATCGGTTTATTAAGATGACTGAAAGGTAATTATGGAGTGAAAAAACTGTCCATTGTATTATACAATTACTATATAAAATAGGGTAAGGACATATGATAAACTTTGGCAATGTAAAACTATTGGACAGAAAGAAGAAAATGAATACGAGATACACTTTAGAAAGTTTAAGAATACAACAAAGAACAAATACGTGTGTCAATACTAAAGAGGACAAAGACCAGACGAAACTGCAACATTCCGTTGCGATACTTTGAAGAGTTAAGTTCTGTAATATTAGTTATTAAATTTGAAACTGTGATTTTTTCATGTTCTGGGATCATTATTTTTATTATTAAATTATTGTGTTGTCATGACCAGTTTTTTGGTCATAATATATAAGTAATTGCCACCACTATGTAAAAACAAATTGTAAGTTGAAAACGAAAAACAGTAAAAATCACATAATAGAATACAGCAAAACATATTTTTTCACATGGGAATTTTCAATAAAAGTTTTTCTCCTGATGAAGTTGGAAAAAAGCCAACGGAACGTTGAGAAATGCATGATGAAATAAATTTGTTTCATTCGCATCAGAGAACTCGGATCAAAAATTTCCCGTATAAACACAAAAAAGAAGAAACAGTATTCGGTCATTAATATTATTCACAGTAATGAAGGACGTACTTTTTGTAAGAACAGCATAGGCACACTGAGCCGAATCACAAGCAGGGAAAATGTTCTCACGCAAAATAACTTTGTACTAGACTTATGTATGTGCCTAAATCGAAATCAAACAGAATAGCTTCCATTTTTGAGCCTCCATGCTCATGTTCCGCCTTTGATTTGGCGCGGTTTGTAACTAAATACCTGCATTACGCTCACAAGCACTTGAAATTCAAAACTAAAACTATAATGCATGGAATATGTGTATTGTTGTGGGTGGTCCCTCAGTACCACGAAACAATGACAGCGGACTGAACATCTGCCAATTGTATCATTGCGGCATATTAAAGAGTCGACTGGCCAAAATAGCTGGAGTATAATTTCCGGGGACCTTGTCCTACCCAAAAGGAAAAAATATGCCTGTTAGAAGGGCACTTTGAATGCCTATCTTCATAGTCCGGATAATGCCCAAAGTGCGACCGAATATGACAGTGGTTGGCATTCATAATCATAAAATTTTTTTTGTTTAAATATTCATTTCTGCAGTATGGTTAATTTTTGGTGCGATTTGATGTTCGGTATTTGTGTCTATTGTTTTGACGTTTGACTGGTACTCACGTTTCGCACTATGTGTTCAGAGTCGTATTTTTTGGTACCGTAGGGTAAACTTGGATATATGACAGGGTGTTCACATTAAATGAATGCCTGGAGAAGACGTCATGAACGAGAACGGTAATTTTGTTAATTGTTTACGCGTATGATTTGTTGGTAGGGTGTTCAGTTATTTGGTGTTGTAACTAACGTCTTTATGGATGTATGTAAAGTAGACATAAAGCGTTAAAAATTATTTGTGATCGAGAATAAGTAAAGTGTCAGTTAAGTGGAATAGACGCCTTCTCTTTTGTTCGAGTTGAAAGTAAAGAAAGACTTAACAAAAAAAGTAAGTGAGTGGAAGCAAAGTGTGAACAAAGACAATCTTTAACGGCTATTTAATTTTGTGCATGAAGGAAAAATTAAATAACAATATAGCGCCAGACGAAAGTGTTAATAGTTCGTTTTTTTATATGCCCTCTGTGTTTTTTTGGACAGGAGTATAAACAGTTCCGGTGGAAAAAGAAAACTCGTAAGTATTTAGAGAAAATATCAAAAAAAAAAAAAAAAAAAAATAGCCAAAGGCAATGGAAATCTAGTGCATGATGTTTTTCCTTTTTCATATGTTCACGCATTTTGTTGATTGTCCGGTGACTATATAGTATGGCTCCCGAAAATACCCAATAGAAACCTAAACGAGAGAAGTGTTTGATAGTGTGAAAGGCCACAAGGAATAAGAAAAAAGTAACGCCCGGAAAAAAGGTAACAAAATCACCAAAATGTTGTAGTTCCAAGTCTGTGTAGACAAACCACTAAAAGCCCGTAAATAGGTATGCAATTCAAATAGTGGGGACTCTGGAAACCACCTGGTCGGATAAAATTAGATTGATTATACAGTACACACTTTTAGCCGAGTACAGAACCTGCCTAGCCACAGTATTAAATAGTTGGAATTTTTACAGAAAGAAAATATAAGAAAAAATTAAAGAAAAAAAAATTAAATAAATAATAAAACCAGGAAAATAAAAAAATTAAGTGCCAGATTAGGACATAATTAAAATTGTTACAATGAAGTGTTAATGCTAGTGTCTATTAAGTGTTAGATAAATTTTGTTTTTATGAAAGGGACCTAACTAGAGTTTGTACTAAAATAAAGAATTAGAACGCCGAAATCACTTAGATAGAACCTCCAAAAAGTCGTTAAAAGAGCTCTTTTAGGGAATGATAGAGGGTATTTAAAAATACAAAAAAAGGAAAAGTTGCAAGAATTTAATTTACGACAAAATGGTCGCCTATAGTTCGGTCGTTTAATAAAGTTACGTGCTTGTGTTATATGAAGAATTTTGTGTAGGTATTTTTTTTTTCGTGTTGTGTCATATAACTATGTAGATGAAGGTGAAAACAGAAATATTCGGTCTCCCACATTGCTAATTTCCACTAGATTAGGTATTATCCTATCCAATTGCGTACAGTTGCTTGAAGGGGGGAAAATAATATAACCAACTCGAATAGTTTTAAAATAGCCATTGAGTAAAGATATTGCAAAAATTATAGAGGACCACTAGAAGCCACTTAAGTTTAAGCTTTATCGAAATAAATATTATGTAAGTGTCTCAGAAATTTGAACATGTGCCAATAAAGTTTAATTAAAGTTTATTACGGATTTTGGTAATGGGTGGATAAAGGCGTTAAGGAGGGGAATTGTTCATGTGTGGACAATAGGGGTCGTCGGATAAGTGTACGACGACTTTGGTGGGAAAGGCATAGTTGGTTGACGCTCCATCGAGTTCATCAAAATCTGTATGAGGTATGTTTTAATGTGTCGAATTATAATTTTGGATTCTTTTGCTAGTTTGGAAAGAAATTCAAAAGCTAATTATCATCATTAGTAAATATTATTGTTGCCCTTAGTCAGTGTTCGCAGGTTGAGGATTCACGCAAAACCAGCTAGAGCTAGCTGAGACGGCGGCACCGATACGGTTATGAATAAGGGTTGATAACAGTACTCTTCATTGGTTATATATTGGGATTATAGGAACATCATTAAACAGGCTTTATCGACAATTCGCCACAGTTTTCTGAGTACAGATATTTGCTGGTTAAGGTTAATATGCAGATCAAACGAAATGAATATATGTATGTTTATAGGCTAATTCATTTCCCATAAAGAATGCATGTTTGTGATGTTATTAAAATATCCGGCAGCTAAAATTTCCGACACCTTTTGATTTGAATGGGTACAGCTCTTTACGAAAATTTCATTTGGGTATGCTTTACAAGTAGGTTTGTGCCACAGAAAGCAGTTCCTTACGAAAATATCTTTATCAATACTATTAAAACTTAAACAGAAAGTGGCAGAAAATTGCAACTGGTGCAGTTTTCGGTACCATCATGTGCTTGATTTCTTTATGGAAAACAAACACGTAATTTGAACAGCGTACTAGGTTTAAATTTTACATAAGACAATACTGCTGAAATGAATTCTATACAAAATGTGCAATCTATGCATTTGTGTCGCGCAAGAATGACAATAACTTCCGTCACTCGAAATGAAGGATTTCTCTTAGATATTTTGAGCCATCCACCGGCAATTGAATATGAAATTATAATATACAACTATAATGGTTTAACGTATTTTAAGTTTAACAAACTTCAGAATAAGAGAGAAATATAAACATAAATAATATCAGAATTAACAATAAAAAATCAAAATTATAAATTAGAGTTCATGTGTAATTTGAAAACCTAATATAAAATTATTTTGCCAGCAGTTGTAAGTAACGAAATCGTGTTACTTTATTGCTAAAATTTGATGGCTTTCAGAACGAGCCACTATCTCCGGGGATAATAAATCACTTGACACAAGTGCATTATATTAAACGATTCTAAAATATGACAAATATGTGGAAAATTTGCAATTTCATTTAGCACAATTAATTGTCAAAATACGATTCTTCTCTCAAAAAATATCTAAATTATATTACACCTGTCAAATAGGAGAAAGTATTGACCTTAAAGTATACAAATTCTGCAAATGGAATTCCGGGATTTTAGCTTGTATTGAATAACATATAAAATTTGATTAAAAAAAGTTAAATCTACTTTGTATTAATTCTAACCATATACATTGTTCTGTTATTTATTTGTTTATGTTTCAAAAATAAATCAATAATATAAATGAATTTTTAAAAAAAAATTTGTGCAAAAAATCGTAGGTTAAGCAGAATATATAATTGAAACAACAAGAACCAAAAAAAAAAAAAATTATCGTTAAGATGAATTTCAATGATCAGTTGTTCTCTATTCCGTTTATATGCTCTCTTTTAACGGCTTGATATCGATATTTTTTTTCTGTTGAGATAAAGGTATAACTACCCAAGTGGCGCTCTGTTTGAAGCCAGCAGCGGGCTTAGAAATGAAATGTGGAAGCTAGCAAAAGCGGAAAGAAGCAAAAGCCCATGACAATTAAACAGCCATGTGCTCAGTATGCCCATCTGCAAACGCTCATGACAGACCATTTTTTTTTTAAATTTTGGGACGAGTGTAATCTCTTTCCATAATTTCTATTCTCCTTGATGAATTTCTATTCCCCTTTGGATTTCTTTGATTAGTGTGCTGCTCTTTTCCGCAACTTTACAGCACTGTCTACTACAATTCTAAGCAACCATGAAAGAAAGTCAATATTTAGCAAAAGGCAAATAAAGAAGTGACAAAAAGGAAAATCACATAGAAAAAGTTGCACTTTGCAGCATTTTGATTTTTATTACAACAAATAACTCATATAATTAGGAAAAAAAGACGCGTAAAATAATTCGGCTGCCCAACTGTCATTGCTATTAAGGAGCACTTTAACTGTGACTAATCAAAAACGTAATGTAATAATCAGAATATCTGCGAAAGAGCCTTTAATTTTGTTGTTGTGTGTAAAGTATTTTTTCCCCGTGTGGTGGTTAAAGCATAATTCTTGTTACAAAAAGCCAAACGAAGTAAACACGAAGAGAAAAGCAATAAAACAACAGTTTTTTTTTATATGTAAGCAAAATATCGTTTACATTTCGTACAAAGCTTAAACGTGATAGCAGAATGACTACGGTTAACATAAACACGCGTAAAAGTCCTAATGTCTTAAAAAAGCAGGGCACAGACCAGTGGGTCAAACTAAATGTGGGTGGTCAATATTTTCTTACCACAAAGACTACTCTTTCTCGTGATCCCAATTCGTTTTTATCGCGATTAATACAAGAGGACTGTGATTTAATATCAGATAGGGTAAGTATTGCAATTTATCGCATAATATATGCAAAAACTATCCCTGTCCCATCCCTAAAGCCCTGATATTCACACGCCTTTCACTACTTGACGTTGTGTTACACAAAGTACATAGCGAGTAATTTAATTGTGATAACAGCAATTATATAGCATTCTGATTCTTCCGGTTTCTTTCTCCTCTTCATTTGGCCATCAGTTCTAGTGCATGACAACGATGATAATAATGATAACGATGTTTAATGGTTAATTTACTGTCAGTTAACTGTCAATTGTAATCTAATCAATTGTCGTTGTTTCCTTCCCCTTGATGTTACTAGAATAAAACGCCAACACATTAAGAAGAGAAACAAGAACAGCAACTATTCCTGGCTGTTTTTGTTTTTATGCCAGTTAAATGATTCATTTTACTTTTCCCATTTCACTGCTGCCATCATCATTATCAGAAACCAGAGTAGCAGACGCCGTTATTATCATCCCTGTGCAAATGTTGATATATTTTGTTGATATGTTTTGTGAATCGAGGTGCAATTAGTAGCTTAATTGAAAGGGAAATCTACCAGCATTCCAAAATATCATATGATCAACTACCTTGCACTTTTGCATGCTTATACAAGAACTACATATGTAGAAATCTTGTACGTCATTTTTCAAAAAGGCTACTTTAAGGTAGAGACGCCCACTATTAAAATATGTTTGTATTTTTGGACTCCTTTTGAATCAGACAATTCATTTAACATCGATAATGCAAATTTTCTGTGAATTACTTCTTCGCAGTTTTAGAAAGGGAGACGGTCAGAATGCACTTAATCGATTGATCTTATATATTAGAAAAAAAGTCAAACCAACACCAAAAGTGTAACTAACATATTGACCTATGAGTGGCAACAGAAATACATCACTTTTTTCAGGGCTATTTCTAGTATGAAACTATTATTATTATAATTACTAAGTATCACTTAGTAATTGTTGCTTAGTTATCTATATGAGTTTTAAATGAAAATAATTTATTACTATAGCCAAATGTTTTTTTTTTTTATATTATATTGTAGTAATGTTAACCATACATGGCCATATGGCTCAGTAATTAATAGATAAAAATAAATGAAATGAAATGAATAATATCGAATAAATAAATAAAATATATTATTGCTCAAAAATCGCATCGCATTGATGAAGCTCTTCTAAAATTCAGTGCTGTTACTGGTACATTAAAAATAAACACAGCGATTCGGAGAAAACACAACTGTCGTCGCAAAAAATATTCAACATTTTAGTCCTGTTTCATGCATATAATCATAGTGGCGTGGGGAAAACCAAATATAAAACTTCAGAGTTAAAAAATAAATGAATAAATAATTGTATCTACGTCTTATATTTACATATACTTATTAAATCAACCAAAGCACTTTGTGGACTACATGTTGATAGCATTACAATTTATGAGTTATATTGACATAAAAGAAAACCCTAACAAGTCCCTAATACATATTTCCAAAATACTCAATAATCGCACAAAAACAGAATAAACAAATAAACAGAGCGGTGGCGATTATTAGTGAACATATTTATTTATTTTATTTATTTATTTATTTTTTTTTTTTGGCTTGTAATTTAAATCCTTCCGGCCAATTATAAGTGAATTTCAATATGCAACAATTCATCTATTAGATTTAGTCTGCTCAATATTATAAATTTACAAAAAACACGTAATAAAAATTAAATATAGAATTTATAAACATACAATATGATTTTAAAGAAGGTATGATTATCAAAGACAAAAAAAAAAAAAGTAAAAAGGACTAATTCAGAAGTTAGAAGTTAATCGCTACATAATCTGGAGAATATTCGGAAATTTTGTCAAATTTAATTTATTTTAATTTATTTATTCAGGATTGTAATTTTAAGCCTTAATGCCGATTTGATTAAATCACAATATTACAACGTATCTTCACCATAATCAAATGCATAATACAACTTTACAATACTAATGTTATAAAAAATTTTATGTATCTTAATAGCAGGAAAATATGATTTAGAATATGACGGTCTACTTCACTTATTAGGATTTTTCACTATATGTATGTATATGTTTCTCGTACTAAAATACAGAATCATAACTTTAATTGGAATTTAGGACTACTTCCATAATATAACGCAAAATTTAATAACAGATTATTAGGTAAAACTTAGTAACTTCAAGTAATTTTTTTTTAAGATTTACTTAGCTAAGTAATTGAGATGCTATACAAATAGTGGCTCAAAAAAATAAAAAGGAAGAAAAAAATAATAAGGTTAGCGATAATCATTTCCCCGTTCAGAATAAAAAGAAAGATGGACAGCAAACTATTTGACGGCAATATCAAAGAAAAAAAGGGGTCAGGCGGATAATTGTAGATGAGGAATGTCATTGAAATACTCAAGAAGTCTCTTCTTGTAAGTGGTTTGAGAAGAAGAAAAATTTTTTAATGTGTTTGGAAGTGTGTTAAACTGCCTGGCTACTCTTACTTGAAAAAATCTACTCATATAATATTTTGTGTTATGAACAATCAATTGATTAGAGCGAATTGATCGAGTGAATTTAAATAATTCTACAAGGAACAGCGGTGATTGATTTTTAATAAAATTAAAAAACAAAAGCAATGAACGAATAACTTCAAAATTACGAAAAGAACAACCTAGAAATTGTATCACAAACGGAGAAACGTGCGCAATTCGACGAAGACAGAACAGATAAGGTATAGCACGATTGAAGGACAATTGGATTTTCGCTATATTGCTTTTAACTGTACCGGCATATATTTCGATACAATAATTTATATCGTTTAACATGAAGCGGAATTATTAAATCAGAATTATATAACCGTCGAAGGGTCATATTCACGCGCGAAACTACTCTATCAGTATGCAAATCAAATGAGAGCTTATCGTCAATTATAACGCCCAAACATTCAATATTACGCACAAATTCAATAGCTACCCCATTGTAAGACAAATTCAATTCACATGAATGGGAAGCAAACAACATTGCTTTTGTCTTAGACGGATTCACTTTAAGTTTATTTGAGGACATCCACACAGACATACATTGGAATATATCCTCAATTTTTGCTTCAATAACGTCATTATTGTGATAACTTCAATTGAAAAGCAGCTGAACATCATAAGCATACGCAAAGCATAAACAATTATCCAACCTACTAAAGAGATCATTTAGGCACAAAATGAAAAGCATAGGTAAAAGTACTGAACCTTGCGGTACACCACTTCTGACAGGCACTACGTTCGATGTCACACCATTAAGATACACGCATTGCATCCTATCACATAAATATGAATACATAAGTTTGCACGCATTTCCCCCAAAGCCATATAATTGAGAAAACTTGTTTATTAGACTGACGTGATCGACTCTGTCAAAGGCTTTTTCTAAATCTAGAGAGATTAGAATACTAAATCTGTGGTCGTTAACATTGGCTTTGATAGATTCTGTTAGACCCGTCAGCAACATGGAAGTACCGCGTCGCCGCCTAATTCCACATTGCCCAGCATATAGCAGTTTATTTTCTTCGATGTATTGCGAAATTTGGTGCTTCAGAATGCATTCTACAGCTATTGCTGTACAATTATACTTCAGTTCCTCAATTAGAAGAATGTTAAAAGGCATTTTTATTAATTTTTCCTTAATCTAACTTTTTAACTTGTCATTACATTTTTTCATTAATTATGGAGTAGCAGTAAGCCACAAATAACGTTGTATCTCATTGTATATATTAGGATGAAAGACTTATTTGTTATTTTTCATTTTATTTCAATTAATTAACAATCTTGAAATTCGAAACCTCTTAGCCTATATTAAAATTAAATTATAATTTTTCTGCATTAAGACATATACGATCGTTTTCATAACATTATGGCGGGTAATCGAACCTGCAGCTGCACTGGACTCTTTCCGTAATTGCTTAAATTACTCCTTAGCGGAGCTTGCTGGTCGTTTTTCAAGTTAAAATAACCAGTTAGGTCACATACTGTAAATAATATGTTCCTTTTCAATATATATTTTTTTCTTGTATATATATATATATATATATATATACATATATATATGAGTATACACTTATTCTGAAAGTTTGTTTATAAAAACACGACAGCAACTAATACGGTTGTTGTATTGCTATTGCAACATATTGCCCTGATGAATGCTAACTATACTATTTTATGTACTATAAAATGTGTGCCATAATGAAGGCGTAAGTCGGTGGTTGCCTATTGTGTCTTTGTAGTGTATCAATTCATAAAATTATAGGCATGTATGCCGATGTTAACACGCGATACAACTAAATCAGAATGACGATTAAAATTGCTTTAATTGCTCATACAGTGTGCAAATTCAATAGTGACTCCTTTATATTTTCGTCTCCTTTTTGAATAAATGGGAGTGATTTTGCAGAGATGTTAGTGTGGCAAAATGTAAAGCGTTTGGTTGTCTTTTCAACGGAAAATTTACGTTTCAATAACAATTATCTATTGAAATATCTATTGTTTTGAAAATGTGGAAATGGAAATCACGAAAATTACTTTTTTTACACAAATCCCTCTAAGTGTATTTTACGTGTAGAGATAAATTGACGAAGAGCAAATAAAAATTCCTTTTGAAACTACTGCCAGTCTTTACCAGAAAAATATTCTAGAAATAAACGCACAGTTTGGTGTAAAACCTGTAAGATGATGACATATTTTCATCCACTTTAGTTAAAATCGTTATTCAAATGTAGGCGTGCGTTTTCTATTCTTTCTCTTTTTATACATTAGTTTAAGGAATATAGCAAAATCCCAAATGTAATAATCTCAAAAGAAAAGCATATCTTCAACTCGATTCCTGCCGACTTTACCGATTTTTTATTTATATTATTATTAGATCCACAATTAGAGTGGTTCAGGAGGTATGGTGTCTCATAGTTTTGATTTGTATATCCACTTCAGCAGAAATTACTCTGTCTGGGGCGTCATATCTAGCGACGAGGAATGTTATGATGTTTGTTGTTGTTGTAATTTTAAAGACTAAGACTTCCACCAATCTTAAAATTTATAAAAGCTAGTCAAATCGGCCTTAAGACTTAAAATTGCAATACTGAATAAAAATAAATTAAAATTAAAATTAAATTAAAAGCCAATGTAGTTGTGCGACAAGAAATTTTATATTTAAATATTTCCTTTGAAGTATAATATCCCAAAGGCTTAACTTTTTGAAAGTAACTTAATTTTCATAGTTTGCTTATAAGAATAATATAATATATATAATATTTATAGTAGAATAAACATTTAGCTAGCTTACTCGCGTTCTATATTTAAAGTCACGGAAACGAGACCTACAGCTTAATGACGGTTCTGGATGTCAGTTTAAGAAGCATTAATTACACTTGTCAATTACCCGATTACCCGAAAATTCGCTAGCAAACATCGACCTGGCCGCCGCTCCAATTTGGCTGTATTGGAGCTCAAACCCAGAAGCGCATGAACAATAGACACGTTCACTAACCGTCGCAAAATTTGGTTTGTTAAAAGCCGAAGGTGTTGGTTGTTCTATTCAACCCATTCCAAATGATTTGCTCCATGTCCAGGAATACGTTTTCGGTTAAATCGATCCATGTATATAGTTTTATAATAATTCATTCAACACTTAATGATCGTTATAAATAAGACTCAATATCTGCTAACAAAACCTCTGTACATTATACTAATACGAAAGCATTAGGGTACATACTCGTATATTTAGCTAAATTTACAGTAGTAGTGAAGCATTTGTATGCGACATGCAACTTTCGCACTGATTTTTTTAAATTTAAATTTGCACATCTGCTGCTGAGTTATATCCAGTCTGGGAGATAATTTGAAGGCGCAATACTAATATACAATGCTCTCACAATCGTACCTATTGTTACTGAAAGGAACAAAATCATAATAGTTTTATTCACGCAACTTTCAGTTTCATTGTGTGTGCAATGGGAGATTGAAAAAAAGAAAGAAAAATTGCAATATAGCAACGTCGTGGAAGACATACATAAGTATGCTTTTATGGACAGAAATACCTTTTACAATATTTATTGTAAATCAAATATGGTTTCGGCACAATTCATATAAAAATATTCTATTCAAAGAGCTAAGATAGGAATAGCAGAATATTTTTGTTTTCTATTGTTTTTTTGCGATTGAGTGGAGATGTAAGTATTAAGCTGTTCCAAAGTTGTATGGTTAAAAAATTCCTTAGAATCTTAAAAGATGTGAAGCCGAAAATGTCATGCTTATTGCAATAATTAATGTGGGCAAAATTTGAACCCAAAAAATAAAAAATAACACATAGTGCTGCAAAGACCTTGAACATTTTAAAATGTAAATTAATCAAAATTTAACAAAGGAAACTTTATTCAATCTTTCATATCTCGTTTTTTGGGTTTATAGTTAGTTTTTCTGCAAATTTATTATGGTTAGATTGGATTTGAAAACGTACCAAAACTGTTTCTTTTTAAAGGACAAGGTTTTGCAAAAGAGAATTAAGCCATAGCAAAAAGTTTATTCTTCGGCGCAAACAAGCCAGCATAATTAATAATTCTCATAAAATATGCTTACTTAGTTATAATACTTTTTGAGATTATTTTTTTACTTTCAGAAAGAGTCCAGGGCGCCTCTAAGTAAGACAAGGGGCGTAACCATATTTTTATTTCAAATTGTGCGCTAAAATAATTATTTGTGCAACCCATGTAGGCTAATTAAATTTAATTTAATTTATTTATTCAGGATTGTAATTTAAGCCTTAAGGCCGATTTGTATAAATTACAATATTACAACATATCTTTTTATGGCTGGAGAGCCAATAAGTTTCTTGTTAGTAGACCAATGCCAAAAATTCATTTCATTCATTTTGATTTCAAATTTGTTTATAAAATTATATATTTATCTTTAAAACTATATCAACGCTCTAGATATTTTCTAAAAATTTTGCAGCATTGTTTTATAAAATACTACAAAAGGGACGTAGGCAATACCTGTTTTCGAAAATGATCAGTAGCATATTTTATTACAATTACATTGTAAGAGTTATACATACCATTATGTTATTGTTTTGCTGTTTCATAAACAAAAGTTGTTAGAATAATTAAGCTTCCGACTCGAATGCAATAAATCTTGGTTTTATTAATGGCAGAAGGTGGCAAAAAAAAAGCATTCACGCTGAAGTTTTTGTGGGAAAAATCAAATATTTTTAAAGATTTTGCAAATACGAGTAACTCAACAGATTTAACAATCTTCTGAAGTACTAAATTTGGCTCCCCGGGCGTAATTACAAAAAGAAAAAATAATATTAAACAAATTAAAGTGAAAGTTATATCGATCCTAATTAGTAACAATGGTATACGAAGTCATGCAGTTATTAAATTTTTTTTTTATTAAAAGTGTGCAAAAATTCTTGAACGAAAAACATGGTTAGAATAAGAGAATACTCTTAAGTCTAAGTTAGGTAAATGGTTCCAATATCGAGCAATCCTATATAGGCAATATAGTACCAGTTAGAAATAAACCTATTCAGTACTTGGACCTATGCTTTTTACTTTGTACCTAAATGATCTGCTTAGAAGGTTGAACAATTGTTTCTGCTTTGCGTATTCTAATGATGTTCAATAGAGATTACCACAATGACGACGTTCTCCACCCAAAATTTTTAGGATGTGCTCCAATGCCCATCTAATTCTGTAAATTATTACGAAAGACTTACAAAATGAAAATGCTATTAAGTGATGTCATTGTAAATCACATTTGCATGAATTCTCATTGATATTCAGATGCACATGATTTTTATAAATTTAGTATTATATAATTTTATGTCTTGTTATTATTATTATTTATGTTGTAATATTATGATTTAATCAAATCGACCTTAAGGTATAAAATTACAATCCTAAATAAATATAAATTAAATTAAATTAGTTTTTCCTCAAGTCTCATTCACTTTTGACAGTGTCCCTCAAAATTTATTGTTTGGTTTCTTGTAAGCAGTTCAAGGTAAACCACTCGCTCAAAATCCTACCAAATTGACAATAAACCTTTTTACTGCACTTCAGTCCTTTGTGAAGTTTAAGTGTGTTTGGCCAAAAATCTCTTTCGATTGGTATTGTTGTAAATAATTCATTATTCATCCCCATTGACAATGCGTTTCAAAGGGTTTGCAATAAATCGCAAGTGCTTATCGATTTTGTTAAGTGGATTTCCTTTAGCTGATGCGGTACTGAAATATCAAGCTTTTTGACGAATTCAAGCCTCTTAAAATGGTTTGCAATGATCATGTGCTTCGCTTTCAGCTTTTCCACAATTTCTCGATCAGAAACCTGCCGGTTCGACTCGATAACGGCTTTGATTTCGCACTCTTCAATCTCATTGCAGGACGAAGTTTAGTGCAACAATTGTAACACATGCGTTCTGTTAAGGCATCCAAACCATACTCGTACACATCATAAATATCCCCTTTTTTCTGAAACAAAAGAGCAAAATATGGTGAAAGACCATTTTTTATATCTCCACAACTAAAATATAATCTGTGCAAAATAACTGAAATTACTTTCTTACCAACCCGATATGTTCAAATTAATAATTGCGTTTGCACTGCCCCCAACTGATAGAATACATAAATAGATAGATGGATAGATTTCCACAGGAAAATAAATAAAATGTGATGAACCTAAAATATATTTATTTCTCAATGTTTTTCATTTTCTCTGCAAAATATTGTTCTTCCTGTGGAGGAAATAGTGAAAATTTTTGTCATTCTCCGACTCGCAACAGAACACAATCTACAATTTAGCTTTCCATTTGCTGCTCGATATTTCTTATTTATTATTCCCCATTGTATAAAAACGTAAAGCATACTACCAGAGTATATATTCACATTACAAGGATAACGTTGATAACAAAAGGAAAAGTTATCGCCATATTAAAGAAAGTGTTGAATTTGTTTCATTTTATAGTTCTTCTTCAACTTTTTTAAATAAGACAAGTAGTTCGCCGCATTATTTTTGGTAACACAAACCCAGGCGAAAATATTGATTTAATTTGTAATCGTTTTTGTACCCTCATGCAATAGGTACGTTTATCATCACCCTTACCAGCAGCAATGCAATTCATATACCTACACATGACCTGTATAACAAACAGACCAGACGGACTACAGAAATTAGTACAAATGCATGCTTCAAACAGAGAAATGACAGCAATTTTGGTTTTTACCCGTCGCTATAATGTTGAATCTGTTGGGCTGATGGGATGTTGAAGACAATTGAATGAAAAGTGAACAATTATTATTGCAGCTCGTTTGAGTTGAAGGTTATTGTTGTTATACTTTTCACATTGGAAGACATTTTGAAAGGCCAGAAAATGGCAAATGTTCTATTGTGATAAGTCATTTATAATTATTGTTTGTTGTTTTTATACATTTATTGCACATTTACCACAAGGACGAAACTGGCGCCTATTTAATAGACAGAGATCCCAAATATTTTGCACCGGTCCTGAACTACTTACGCCATGGCAAATTGGTACTGGATGGCGTTTCCGAGGAGGGAGTTCTAGAAGAGGCTGAATTTTATAATGTTACACAACTGATAGCATTGCTCAAAGAATGCATCAATCACAGAGATCAAGTAAGTAGTAATAAATATTTAGCGCCTAGAGTTTCCCGCTAAAAACTGTTTATAACATGTTTATATTATCGTTGTGTTTATCTCTCATCTCTTTTCGCTTTGTTTCCGCAGAGACCTCAGTCCGACAAAAAGCGCGTCTATCGCGTACTGCAGTGCCGTGAACAAGAATTGACACAGGTTCGTTGAACTTTTGCTTTTGGAACAGATTTATACTCGTATGCAAATACTCGTATAATAATGACCATATAATTGGGGTTCTTGTGTTTTGGTTGTTTATTATTATTGCTTAGATTCACTAAATATTTTGAAAATATCTTCACAATTTCAAGGAACAAAAGAATAACAATTATTGTAATTACGGACAAAGTAATGGAAATAATTCTGCAACTTTAGGTGTCCAAGGAGACAAAACACTTAAATTTTTTTCAAAAAAATATTTACCACTTTCGTTATTTCCTGGCAAACAAGAAGATTTGGACGAAATTTTGATGAATAGATATCATAAGAGTAAAGAAAATCACATTTCGACGTGACGAGCCTGAAAAGGCTTCTATTTTTTCTCACAATTTTATAGAAATTGTTAATTTTAGTCCTTGAACTTAAAGCTTAATCGCGTCTTTGCAAGATTGTCTTAGGAGGGTGTGGACTTATGACAGCCCATATGCCCTCGGTGAAAATGATTTAAACTTACCTATTGCTTTATCATAATATATATTATAATTCATCTTTAAAGCATAGCATCAACTAAAAGGCGTTTGAAGAGATTTATCTAGAATTCGAAAACTAATAATGAATTTATATGTAAATATCAATTTTGGGAAGGGGCAATTATATTTTGATTTTATATTGAACTTATTCATTTATCAATTAATATATTGGATTAGACGTTGGTGGACGACGACGACTTATACTGCTTAAATTTATTTCCTAGCGAAAACCCCTAATCGAAACGCACACTTTTCCGAACAAGAATCCAATGAAATCATGTCGTCAAGTGTTGTGAACGTAGATTACATTAAAAAAATTAAAATTATATTAACTTAGTGCTCAAAGTGGTAGGTATTTCTTTGAAAAAGCTGTATGTAAATAATAAATTTCTATGAATCATTTGGCTTACGAATAATGCTTGTGATTGCTTTAAACTTTTTTTTAAAATTTGTTACTCTTCTATCCACAGATGATCTCAACACTTTCGGATGGTTGGAGATTTGAACAACTAATCAGCGTTGGCACACAGTATCAATTAAATTATGGTGCATTTGATAATAATGAATTCCTTTGCGTTGTGTCTAAGGAATGTGGCACGACGAGTGGCCGGGAACTTGAATTAAATGATAGAGCAAAAGTGCTACAACAAAAAGGCTCGCGCATGTAAGATATATACCAAAAAATTCTAATTGTTTCTAACCATTTGTTCATAAACATAAGTTTTTAATTTAAGAAAAAAAGGGAGAGAGGGAGGTTAATAAACATTTTGTTTATACAACATTTGTTCATCCTCGTTGAAACATGAAACTTGTAGTTACATCATAGATTTCCATGAGAACTCATAGTGTTTTGGATTTTCAGTTGTTACTAAAATTTGAAACGTTAACGAAAGCATAACCATTGCATGCGTTAGTCATATTAACCTTTTTAACTTGCCAAAATTATTACACTTCAGTTGTTAATACTTCTTTTCATATATCTATATATATAAATTTCTTTTCTTTCCATGCTCCTTTATTTTATTACCAAACGCAGACTTGGAATTTAAATAAAACTTAACAATCAGAGTGGTTTTTCCCTAAATCCAAGATTACTAGGAGTTAGTAAAAACCTCAAACATGCAGACACACATGAACACATTTAACTATGTTGTACGTACCACATAACCTACCACCCATAGCCCCACTTTCACACTCCCAACATTGGCCGAGACTTTCTGTCTTGTTATTACTGTAGTCAGGGAAATTGGCATTTTTATTACCACTGCTTCACCAACCTATTGATTGCAGCACGCCTTCTTCTGTTTATCAAAATGTTAGTTATTTGAGCTGCGTTCTAAATACATTTAACGGAATAATGCACTTGATTTGGATTAGAGGTTATGTCGAAAATGCCAAGTGACATGGCCCCTACCCTACATACTCGTACATAATGAGGCCAATTGTTTTGCTTAATTATGACATTTAAATATACGGAAAGAAAGAAAAATGCTACAAAACTTCAACAAAAAGACTCAGCTCGTATAAAAAGCACCGCAAACACTCGCCACAACAAATCCACATCTAAACTTTGCATCAAAAGATACATCATCGGGAACAGCAATAACATTAAGACATTTGTTATTTCTTCTCCAAACAAAAAATAACATCATAACACCCTCAACGCCAACCAACATTTAGTTACGGATAGAAATGGATAACAAAATGAGCAAGAAAAATCGGCAAACGAAAAAAAAAATCGAAAGTAACTACATAAGCATAAGAATTACAATTGGCAAACCCAAAAAATTGCGGCGAAGTCTATTTATTTCTCAACATTTTATAAAATGACTATGGATATATAGATAACCGAAGCTGGCATACAAATTGTTGCGGCGAATTATTGGTATTATACTGTATTTCGGTTTCACACATTTCATTTCGTAACTCTTTGTAATATTTGGAAATAAATGAGACACACATTGTATTGTTATAATTTTATTATTTTCCAATTATTAAGGTAGTATTAAACACTCTTAAGAAAAAAAAAAAAAAATCATATTTTATTTGTTCCCACTTGCCACAAATATTTGAAAATTTTTAAAATTTAATTTCGTATTTTTAGTATGGTTCAATCGTAAATGTCTTGCAATTTATGCATTTCTTTACAAAAATATTGAAAGGAAATCTTTTTACTATTTTATTTTTTAGCAAGATGTTAACATTTCTGACTTTAAAATATATCGATTGGCATTATTCTAGGAAATACTAAACTTTGGGATTTATATTATTAAGGAAATCGTATTACCTTACCAAAAAACATGGAAAAGCCCATGTATATACCTAATTTGGAAAATATTCGTTCCACAAGTATTTTGTTTTCGTTAATCTAATCACTTTACATACAGACTCAGGTATATAAATCATTTTTTATGAAATATAGTACCAAAGTAACAGGAATAAAACGCAATAAGGCTAACTGCAACACTTTTTTTTAATGGTCTATAATAGGTTAACAGAAGCAGTGAAGATCTGAGGTTAAGTGTACCGGCGAAGTTCGATTCCTGGCTGTGGTATTGTTCATAAATTAATATTAGTTTAAGAAATATATATGTTTTGAGTCCTACAGCAAACACCACTTACTGTCCCATGAACACACCATGAAGCTGACTTACAAAGTAAATATGATCGCAAAATGATCGGATTACATACCCAATAGAATTTTGATAAAATATTTGACTCAGCTTTTTCTAATTTTTTGCAACAACAACATTTTGAGAAATTGTTGATGCATCCTAACTGAAAGAGTTCGGAATAGTCGCTTAAAAGTAGGTCCCGTTGGGTGAGTCTAAGAATTGAATGCCTGTAAACTCACTGAATGTGAGAAATTCCTTAACATGTCATTCATGGTATGTAAGGAATTTTTTTATTTTTTCCCCAAAATTTTGCATCATCAGTTCATGTTCTTTTAGCGTGACCATTTTGTTGGGCCTTGAAGATAAGACACGATCAACGTCAACTTTGCAGTGATGCACTTTTTATTGGATAGAAAATATTCTTTGATTTTTTTTGTGATATCTCCTCGTCTTTGAATTCCACAAGCGAAATTTGTTGAAGATTGATCGGCAATCTTTATATTTACAGTCTTTTATGTATTTATGTAAGCCTATAAAAAGTCCCAAATAGCGTTCGTTCGCAATTATAAACCCAACTTTGTTGGATATGGGACGTACTGCACACTTTTGGAAGTCAGAAGTAGACATCGATGCATTTCACATGATTTGAATATTGCAAGTTATAGTTAAATTATTCTTCAGAGTTTCTTATATCTCTGGATATTGTATAGAATTCGAACTTCATTTTATAACTCTTGGGTGGACGTATATACTATGCGGCATAAATTAAAATTTCTAAGAACTTATTCTATTTCCAAGTCGTTAGCTGATTTCCATATCACATGAAATTTTGCTTAAATATAAGGTTGCGTATTAAAAAATGAGTGCTTTAAGATTAAACTATTTAGTTAACTTATTTTATACGCCGAAGAACAGACGATAACGTCAATTATTAACGAACTTAACTTATTTATATCTCGTAATTGAAATATGATTGAATTGTTCTGATCTATATTTTACACCGCTTTATAAATTTATTATGAAATGTTTGGTTTTGATCAAATACGTTTTTAGGTAAAAACTTGAATGATACCAAAAATGTTGGTTCTTTTTTAGAGTCAGAACTGATTTTTCCATCGCTGAATTTTTTCTATTGTTGATATCGTAAATTAATGCTTAAGCTAACCAAATTAACCATATAAAATATTGTTGGAATTTATTTAAGCCGTGGAAGTTTAGTAGATCTGATAGAAATAAATTAGACTGAGTAATAGGAGTTGAAAGGAACTATTGTCGGTATATTTCTTTTTTTCAAACCTTTGTTTTCCAAGATGTGCAAATTTTTGCTTTTTTTTTTTTTTTTTTTTTTTTATGAAGTGCAAAACAAATACATCTTTCAAAATTCTTGAAAATTTGTTTCTCCATCGAAATTTCGGCCAACTTAATGGTTACCCCGAGTTTAAAACTTCAACGAAAGCCAATCTAAAGAATATTAAAACTGAAAATTGTTAAGCAGGTATAAGCTTTAGAAGAAGTTTATTAGACACACTTTCTTAAATACCAAAATTCTTAAATACCTTTTTCTATAAGACAAGTCTAATTCGTTCTTCATATTGTTACATAAACGATCGTAAAAATAAAAATACTTTTGCTTCATTTAAATTAGTCAATTCAATTCGGTTTAAAATTATTCGAAAACAAAATGGGTTAGGTCAATTCTCTGTTTAAAAACTCATGATCACCATCCATGAATCGTGTGCCATCATTGAAATAATTTTCCTTCGTAATGGGCTGTCTTTTATCTTCGTTTGGATTGCTTATTTATCTGTCCTCATCGATGGAACCATAGGTATCAAAGAATTTTACCTTGAATTGTATTAATTGCTTTGAATATTTTATATTATTTCAATTGATGTACCTGTTCGATCTTGTCAGGCATTATTTGTTCAAAAGAATGGAAAAAATTTCTTACCATTCGGTGATGTCGAAAAATTTGCAATTACTATTATTTTAACCAATTGTAATGAAACCACACAATTTTGCAATTGGTTATCAAAAGATAGCAAATCCTTTTCTCTCGGAAGCTTTCCCTTCCATGAACGAATTGGTTGCAGTGGTAGTGGTAGTGAAGCAAAATGCTTCAATTCAGTAAGAACACCACAGGAATTCCATCGTACAGGAAACCTTCTAATACATTTTTCACACTTTCATTAATGTTTTCTTTCAATTACGCTATCGATTCAAAATTATGCATTTATAGTTTGGAAGGCGAAATTTCACATAACGCAGATAAAGGGTGATTTTTTTATCGTAGTTTTTTTTTTTAAATCGAATAAAACATTTAAATTTGCGTCATTAAATTGATCTTTGCCATTTATTTAATTTTTAAACATATTTTCATGTAAATGTCCGTGGCTCCGTCTCAAAATGTCCATTCGGAAGGTCCAATTTTTCGTCACTTTTTCGAGCATTTCAGCATGTATTCCACGAATAACGCGTGTTATGTTATTCTGTAAGGCTTTAACAGTGTTCGGCTTGTCCACATGGACTAACGACTTGACATAGCCCCACAAGAAATAATCAAGGGGCGTTAAATGGCAAGATCTTGAGGGCCAAATCGAGAGGTAAGCTGCTCACCAAATTCATCCCTCAACATATCCATAGCTTCACGAGCAGTGTGGCATGTTGCACCGTCAACCAAATTCAACTCAGCCGATGATGCCACCAGCCCATAAACCACACCAGACTGTCGTTTTTTCGGGATGCATCGGTAATTCATCATCACTCCAGATGCGACAGTTTTGTGTGTTATCCGTTCAGCAAGAAAGCCTCATTGGTGAACAGAATTTTCCGATAAAACGGCGGATTTTCAGTGAACTTTTGTAAGGCCCATTTACCAATAATTGGACGTTGTGGTAGGTCATTCGGCTTCAATTCTTGCGTAAGTTGAATTTTATAGGCTTTCAAACCCAAATCGACATATAAAATTTCCTTTGTGGTTGAGTAACACATGCCCGCCCAATCGCTGAGAACGGCGACGAATTGACATTTCACGATCGTCATTAACACTGATCGCTACGCTACGGCTGCGATATTTTCTTCGGTACGCACTTTACACATGCGAGTCGATGATTTTATGTCCAAAAAAGTTAATTTGGTGTGAAGTTTGGAGATAACAGCACGAATTGTTGATTCAGCAGGTTGATTATGACGACCATAAAATGGTGTACATTTGTCACAGAGCACGAATTTTGAATTTCAACGATTTGCAATCGTTGCTCGTTTGTTAGTCTTTCCATGATGATATGGCAGAACATACTGTACACTTTTCATTTTGACAGATGACGTTTGGACGCCATTACCAACCAGTGCTGCCAACCTGAAAAACTTAAAAGAAATGGCATCAAAGAAAGCTTTTGGGAGTTGACTAATAACTCTATGCTGGCTGTAAATATTTGTAAATATTCTTACAGTCTCATAGGAAAAAATATTACTTGTTTGCATATCCCATAGGATATGCAAGTGATGATGATGCAAGTGAGTTAAATTATTGTTGAAAAGTTTTTAACCTGGTATAACAAAGGTATGTAGATATTTGTGGAAATTCGAAATTTGGTCCGGGCTGCAGTGAGATAGTGGCCAGTTGTCAACGCTCTGACTTTGAAAGTTTTTTTTTTTTTTTTTTGAAGAAAAAGGATGTAATAGAGAAGAAAATGAATTTTATAGAAGAAACAAAGAGTATCAACACATATATTTAGCTTTAATCTTCTTCTGCAATGTATGCAATTAACAAAATTGATTCGAACCCAGACAGACTTGCCTTGTAGGAAAATATTTTCTACAATATCCATTCGTCTATTTAATTTAATCTATGTGCAAGTTCAGAAATAGATATATTCTATAAGAAACTAATACACATTCTAGTTGCACTGCTTATGGATGGAACTTTTGCATATTTTGTTGCCTTCCTTATATTGATTGCATGATATTTGTAAACTATAGTAACTTTGTCGTTCTCCTTTAAACACAAATTCCTGGATTTATTTATTTAAAAAACCGAATTCTGACTAACTGCCTTTACTGAGGAAATGCAATTTACATTTGTCTAAAATAATCGATATATTTTAAAGTTTGTTAAATTTTAAAAATTAAATTTTTTGAAGAATTTATATAGCTAAGAATGCATTTGAACAACAAATAATTGTAACGTACAAGTATCATATAAAAACATACAGAATGGAGCACAAATTATAGAAATATTTATTGCAGCAAGACGAAACCGAGCGATTCTTTATAAAACAAAACATATAAAGCTGGTTATATACGTGTAGCATATAGAAATAACCTCTTCACATATGTCGAAGAAAACTGTTTGAATACCTACCAATATGTTTTAGAATGCAATAAAAATGATATATAAAACATACTATCTATATACCCAATCGTTCGACAGCAATAACAACAGAACAAAAAAGCAGATGTTATATCAAAAGGCGAAATTTATTAAATATATTTATACATATATTATACAGTAAAATGAAACAAAGTGGAATGATTATTATAAAACATCATGAGCGTCTTAAAACCCCTCATAACCGATCACCTTCTCCACTCAACATATATTATGTAGCAAAAAAAAAAAAAAAAACTTATGACTGATTTCACATTTTATAATATGTTTTACTAATTTATATAATTTGCTTATTTAAATAGATAAGATTGGAAATTTTATAAGAAATAACATTCTAAGTATTTTATGCAAATCTCCGATATATAGGTGTAGTAAAAACGAAAACTAAATAACATTTACAAAGTAACAAACATAAAAATAACAACAACAACGTGTTCAATTTTTTAATCAATCCAACATTTGTTATTATTTATAAAATTTCCAATGTGAGGTTTTTTTATTTGATAATTAATTGAAGTAGCAATATTGAATATATATACATACATACATACATAGTATGTGGGACAAACTCTTGAAAGTGACAAAATCTCAGCACAAATCAATTGGGAAACTATAAAAACATTGAAAAAAGAAGAGAAAACAAAAATAAATACAAATTAATTTTAATTACGGCTACTTTAATGTGAATTTCAAATGAAGCGTAACTCTTTTTTTTAAACGTCTAATAATATAAATGTAATGTGTAATAAAAAAAGAGAAACATATTAAGTGCTTGTAAAAATACAATTTATTTAAATAATATACATATATATGACGATAAAAACAAACAATTTTAAGTTAAATAAATTGACCCTTTTTCTAAAAAAAAAATAATGAGTTCACCTATTTATTTACATTGAGATAGTGAATTAAAAGCTTTCCCATTCCGTATTCGACCGCATTATCATTGTTAATTAAGTTCGATTTCTTTACGCTAATTCATGGGAAAAATTGTTTCTATAGATCCTTCTTTTTCTTAGATGACAGATAAAATAGAAACTTTTATCTATTATGCGCCGCATCTAGAAAAGAATTCCTATTGCTTCGATCTAGTACTATTCTAATTTCGTTTTATCGAGTTTTGAGAATTTTTCAAAAACTTGTTCCTTGGCTGGTGCGTTTTGGTCCTTCCCCCTATCAAAAAGCACTTTTAAAATGTGTCTTTGACCTCATCGTTTATATTTGGGTACGATGTGGATTGTGGGGTTTCAGTCTCTGAAGAGTCTAAACTACGAGCTAAGGTTTCTAAGTCTTTCTTAGATAATACAAAAATCAACGACCGAAGTAACGTAGTTTTGCACGTTAGTTATGGTAGATGTTACAGTTTTTGTGTTGACTGCATCCCTTCTGTGTCCATCGTTTCAAGGGCATTCGCCATATCTCTGCATTATAGAGATTATGCGTGATTATAAAGTTTCCATTAATTAATCAAAGTTGTATATACATATGAAATGAAAAAATTTTATTTTAGACGAGAGGCTTATAGGCCGCCTCATCCGATTCTAATGGCCAACGTACTAGATGTTACCTATTTTTCTAAGACGCGTCGGTGTTAGTGTATGTATTCAGTTACTCAAACTAATCGCCTTCTCACTTTACCTACTACCTGAGGGATGTTCGATGGCATTGCAAGCCAATGCTTGCCCGAAATCATGGGTTGTTTAGTTAATTCTGTAAATGGATTTGGCTATTCCCAAGTGAATAACAGTCACAGAGCCCAAAATAGAATTTTCCCTATTTATTGATGTTACAAATTACAAATTTCAACCTCTTTTCCGGAGCAAATTTGATTTTAGGGGCAATAGTCACGTTTTATGTGACGTTTAGGGCTTTGCAATCAGAGTAGAAACAAAAAACATTTGATCATTTTTTTTATAAAAGTTGGAATACTGTTACATCTGGATCCAGATTATATACATATCGTTGAAACCCTTATTAAAATACCTTTCAAATACTTTTCCTACAAATGGTATTTCAAAAATTTGGTCCCTGATCGTCCAGGTTACACAGGACAAGATAGCTAAAAAACAAGATAGCTGTTTTAGTCTGATTTTTTTTTTTTTTGTTTTTACAATTAAGAAGCTTACTTAGTTAGCAAGACATACTCTTCTCTTAATCTTTATACTGACGTGATTCGATGAATTCATCCAACGCTCCAAAGTTATAGTTGTCAATGTTTACACAACAACTTTGTTTCGTCCGGACATATTTTCCTAAAGTTTTCTGTCAATAATGTCCATATCGTCCGCATATCCGATTAATATATAGCACCATGCCAGGCTTGTTGACTATGGCTTTCTTCATAATCATCTCCAACAGTACGTTGAAGAGGTCGCACGATAGGCTGTCGCCCTGTCTAAATCATCGTTTGCTGTAAAAAGGCTTACTAAGAATTTTGCTCGACTTCGTGTCAGTCAGTGTTATCCTACAAAGACGTATACGCTTCGCGGGAATTCTAAACTTATTTAATTTCCAATTACGAATACATCTAATGGGAAAAAAATTAAATTTGGTTATCTTTGTTGATCCAAGGAGATCTTTGTTGTTTCGAATAAGTTAAATTAATTTGGTCGCCCTCTTCTGCGTCGTCAATCGAGTTAGTTGTCGAAAACTTTCCGTGCCGGAGCATTTGTATTTTCCCCTCGAAAACTGCCAGTACTGATTCTTCCGCTTGTGTCATAACCCAGGATTCTGCACCATATAGAACGAACATCTGGTACAGCCGAATTTCGGTTTGTCGAGAGAGGGCTTCATCATTGAATCGCTTGCTTAGCCCGTAGTAACATCTGTTAGCAAGCAATACTCTCCTCTTTATCTCCATGCTGACATCATTCGTTTGAACCAACTACGAATATATTTGACTACACAACTATCGACTTTTTCCGTGTGTACTATGGCAATGTTTTACTTCCATATCATCTCATATTCAAACGTAACGGCATTTCACAAGTCTACGTTTAGTATCTTTATTATTTGAATGCAGGCAACCCTACGTCCATTAACTTCCTATATAAAAATTGCTTGCTCTGCCAACATATTCTTGCACTGAACGTAGGTTATGTCATGTAAACATCAAACATACACAATAGCAAAAATGTAGATTTGTGTGTTTATCAAAACAATAACAAAAGTGAGCGAAATTTGATAAAATTGTAGTTGTAATCAATATTATTTGTATTCCGTATATGCTAACGATCCCATAGAAAGTAAAATATGCAAAATTTTGATATGAATATGGATTTTATCTTTGCTCTATTACCGCCATCAAACTGTAAGTATAGCAAAGCCTCACTAACTACTTCATGTTCCTTCCAAAGAGGGACTTTGTGGCCAAGCGAAGGGGGCTAGCCAAGTGCCATTCGTCTTTTCGCAGCAAATATTGGGGATCATCTAATTAAATATGCACTTCTTTTCAAACATCTCTTGCAGTTCAAATGACTGACGAACAATTAGTATTGTGGCAGCATAATGCCATATTCGAGTGTGAATGTGATAATTTCATTAATCGTCGCATCGAAGCTGATCGCCAGGAGCGAGCAGAGTACTTAAGTAACTATGCCATAAATGCGGCCATACAGCAACATGGCCTACAGAACCGGAGGCGGCGTAACGAAGGCAATGAAACGAATGAACCAAATAATTCCATTATAATACCTCCGCCGGCGCGGAGACCACGTTTGCGTCCCTTGTACTACGAGGTGTATGAGGACGCTGTCGCTGAAGCTATACGGGAGCGGGGTTTAGTATTAAGGGGTATGCCATAGAAAGGAAATATGGGGAAAAGTTGTCCGAAGTCATTTATTGTTTTGTGTCTTATGTGTGCAATAATTTTCAAAATTAATCTGCAACTTGTTTTTGAATTTTTTAAATTTTGTTAAACTCATTTAATGCGTTAGTTTTGGTATTATCAAACACCCAGGTGGTCTTATTTTAATATTTTGCAGTTTCTTTGGCTCTGCGTCTTTACCAGCATACATGTATACATACATCTATATTACGAAATTTATATTCCATGGGAATGTTTAGAACTTTATGTAAATTATTTATTTGTTCATTTTTGAATCTCACATAAGAATTGTTTTGAATTTGATTGTGTATTTTAAGCATTTTTGTTAATTGTAGGTATGCATACTATATTATATACATATATTTATATATATACATATATATATATATATATATATGTATACATGTACGTTCTCTAATAATCTTAAAAAACTATGTGTGATTTTTTCAATAAAGCCACATTTTATAGAATTTGGCTAAGTTTGAATATTGAGTTATAACGGCGGAGTAACAAACGTTTTCTGAACACTTCCAGCTGGAAATCTATATTAGAGTTGCCTTTTACTACACTATAAGAGTGTTTCATTGCAGGATTATCCATATTGAAATCACCCACAATGGATCCAATTAGGTGTTTGTTTGACAGTTTGTTAGTTGCAAACAAAAAGGGATTTATTTGCTCGGGATGTAAACTTCAGAGAGGATCATAGAATTATAGTTTCTGATTGAAATTGTAATAAATCAGCGGAAAACTTTTGCATTATTGGACCTTTTTCTCATTCTTTTCAAATTCTTTAACAAACATCTACTTTGGCAATTTGCGCGTTGCACGTTTTCTTCCCAATGCGTGAGTGGCATGCCTTTCCAGAGTTGCACCAAATTAGACAGAGTCCAATTTTGTTCTCAACACATCAAATAATTCACATGGATGTAAACTAAGCACTAGACTATGTGTAAATATTTTAAATTTATTTTGCTGTTTTGGGGTGAAGAAACACTTTTTACGTATTTGTAAGCTTGTTATACTCTCTGACTATTCTGATTTGGAAAGATTTATCCATATAATTTTTTGCGTTAGAAATAATTAAGTGCTCATTGATTGAGTCGATTTAAATATTTCAACGAGAAGAACCAGTGACTGCCTTTAAATAATTTATTATTGTAGCCTAGAAATTTTAAGCTGGAGACATATGAACAATCGACCACGGCAGAATAAATAACGTAAGGCCTGGATGAAAGTAAATGAATGTTCTTCAACTGTACCATCATATCGTTTAATATAATAGCTTATATACGACATTATTGATCATGTACTAATTTTTCTTTAACATGAAGTTGGATTATAGAATCGGAACGCTGCTCATAATTGGTATTATATCCGACAGTACATTATTAAGATTGCATTCTGTTACGCATATAAGAACATAGCCCCGTATGCATTTCCCGCAAAACCGTGCTAAATCGTTCTCTAACTGAGGTGATCGACTCGAACAAAAGTCTCCAAACCTAGAAAAATTAAATCAAACAAATAGTTCTTATTAACATTGGCTTTAATAGACCCAACCACATGAAAATTCCTCGTCTGCTCCCAAATTCACGTTGGTAGTCATCTATCTATCAGTTCAATTAAGGATATATTTTACTACCTTAGAATGGGTAGGTAGTAAAGCTATATTATCTTATATTTTCAAAGTCGCTGGTAGTAGTTTTATTTTTAAATGAACATATTTTACATGTTTTTCATATCATAGGAAAAATAATCTGAATAATCGAACAATAATCTGTATAAATTCGATCTGGTATAAAAACCGTTTCAAACAATTCAAGGGGTTCAACGCAATGAAAGGAAAGTGCAAGATCACTACAAGAAGAATGACAGAATTTAAAACCCTCAAACAATAATCAACTACTCCATTAACACAAATAATATTCTATAAAGATTCCGAATTTAAGTATCAAGCAAATGGCTCCAAATGTGTCTCACACTTCATCGTAGCCCGATTTCTCGCTCTACAATAAATTATCCGATTTGCTCACTTTTGTCCTTCGCCGCTCAACGATTGTGAATAATGAATCAAAGGACGGTTTAGACGATTGTAAATTGAAATTATAATATTCAATTCATTAAAATTGTATTCCAAAAAAGTTTGAAGGTTTTTTTCTATAAAACAAATTGGTCTGTGCCTGTTGTTTAAAAAAGCCAATCATTTGGAAGATCCAACAACCTGACGAGATCATATGCAAACTCTATGAAACCGGTTAGAAACAAGAATGTAATTTTCTAAAATTCCTTATATTTCGGAAATATTGACCCTCGTCTTAATTCGTAGCATATCCCAGGAGAAATATGTCTTCAGGCTGCAAGTTTGGCCACTCATTTACAAACCTATACATTAAGCAATTTCAAATATTGCGAATACATCTTATGAAAAAAAAATGGAAATTTGATAACATGGTCCAAGAAGATTCTTGTTGTTTTAAATAAGTTAAATTATTGAACCGATGGTCTACGAAAGTTTTAAAAAGAAGCTGGTACGTGCACGAAAATATCCATAATCTACTGAAATGTGAACAAAGTATATACATTTCCTTTTATTTTCTCGCTTTAAGCATAATCTGCTGGGTTAACAGAATGTAATCTTACTCTAGCAACAGATTCATACATCGATTAAATTCTGAATTAAATTTTCTACCATTCCGCCTATTATGACTTTGAACCAGCACTTCGACCGAATGGTTTGTTCAGCTTTGCTATTCTTGTGTGCTTTCTTTCCTTTCCTGTTCTTTATGTTTTATAATTATGATTTTTAACAATTATTCTTGTTATGCAACTGATACAAACTGAATGTTTTTCTGCATATCTTCCGGAATAATTAACGCATTTTCAAAAGGGGGAGATTTGTTTCAGATTTCGATCCTCGGCAGTTTAGAGAAGTTTTTTGGCAAAGGAGAAAATGGAAGAGAAAGTTTTATGGAAACGAAATAAAAGAAGAATAAGGAATTCAGGAAACGTAGGGAAAAATGCATTTAAAAACGAAGCAAATGAGGGAAGACAAAACATTAACTAACAGTTAATACAAACGGGAGTTGAAACAAAATTTTTTCGCGTCCCATGGTGTACGTCCCACTTACATCCGCTTTACTGTTGGGCTCACTGAAAGGGGACTATCACTCGGTGATCAGTCACAATGAGAAGAAATTAGCTTTAACTCTATAGGAGCATTTTCTATTAAATATTTAATTTTAAATTATTTGGAACAATTAAAGCAATATTCATGGCGTCATGTACTATGGCGATGTTTTATTTCCATATCATCTCATATTCAAACGTAAGGGCATTTCAAAAGACTACGTGTAGTTATCTTTGTTGTTTGAATGCAGGTAACCCTACGTTCATTTACTTCCTATATAAAAATTGTTTGCTCTGCCAACATATTCTTACACTGAACGTAGGCTATGTCATGTAAACGTCAAACATACACAATAGCAAAAATGTAGATTTGTGTGTTTATTAAAACAATAACAAAAGTGAGCGAAATTTGATTAAATTTCTAGTTATAATTAGTATTATTTGTATTCCGTACATGCTTGTAATAGAAAGAAAAGTATGCAAAATGTGTATATGAATATGGATGTTATTTTTGCACCACCGTCAAACTGTAAGTATAGCAAAGTTTCAAACTCACTACTGTTTTTTCCCAAAAAGACACCCTTTCGCTGGAGTTATTTTAGATCATCTAATTAAATTTTGCACTTCTTTTTTAACATATCTTGCAGTTCCACTGACTGATGAACAATTAGAATTGTGGCGGGATAATGCCATATTCGAGTGCGAAATTGATAATTCTATTAATCGTCGCATCGAAGCTGATCGCCAGGGGCGAATAGAGTACTTAAGTAACTATGCCATAAATGCGGCCATACAACAGCATGGCTTGTGGAACCGAAAGAGGCATAACGATGACATTGAAACGAATGAACCATACAATCCCATTGTAATACCTCCGCCGACACGGAGGCATCATTTGTATGGCGTGGAACGTGTTTCAGTATTAAGGGGCAGAAGGCGTAGCCCATAAAAAAATAAGGAGAAAAGTTGTTCGATATCATTTAATTGTTTCGTGTCTTTTGTGTGAGATGCTGTGCCATAATTTTCAAAAATAAATTTCGGTTCTTTTTTGACCCTTAAATGTTGTTACACTCATTTAATGTGATAGTTTTGGTATTATCAAACATCCAGTTGGTCTCGTTTTGATATCTTAGCACTGAGTCTTTACCAGCATACATATATATTGCGAAATTTATATTTCACGGGAATGTTCAGAACTTTATGTAAATTATGTATTTGTTCATTTGTGAGTCCCAGATAAGAATTGTTTTGAATTTGATTATGTATTTTAAGTAATTTCGTTAATTGTAGATGTGCGCAATATATTATGTACATGTATATATATATATATATATACGTATGCGCGTCCCCTAGTAATCTTAAAAATCTGTGATTTCGTCAATAAAACATTTTGCAGAATTTGGCTAAGTCTGAATATTATGTTATAACGGCGGAATAAACAGATGTTTTCTGAACACTTTCAGCGGGAAATCTATATTAAAGTTACCTTTTGCAACATTATGAGACGGTTTCGTTGTGGGTTTATCAATTTTAATATTTCAAAATCATCCAAGGTGGGTCCAGTGAGGTGTTTTTTTTAACGTTTGTTATTCACAAACAAATAAGGATTTATTTGCTCGGATTTCGGAGCTTCAAAGACGATTGCAGTATTATAAGGATGGTCGTTTTGTATTGTAAACCTAATAAATTAATGGTTTAATGCGCCGTTCCAAACATTCCGACAGTCAATTACTACATTCTTATATCTTTTTTTGGACTTTGCTACACATTCATTTGGCAATGTGTGTGTTGGTGGTGGTGAAAACATATGCAACTTAAATAAAATTTTTGCTAAAAGTAATTTTTTTGAATCAAAACACCTTAAGAATTTTCTTAATTTATTTTTTTTTTATTAAATGCAGTTATTTTTTTATGCATTGCAAAATCAAAAATATTGATTACCTTAAAAAAATAGTTTTAACAAAATAAGTCGAAATTCAAGTGTTCAAAACAAAACAAAAACAAAAAACTTAAAAAAACCTTATTAAGTGTTCAATATTTTGTGGCATAGCCATTGTTTCTTATTACTTCCAAACACCTTTTAGGCATTAAGGAATTAAGCTTGCAATGACAACCCACTGCTTTTCCAATTCGGAATACTACATTTCCGATATTACGTTTGGCAATCATCCACATGTTCTCAATCGGGTTGAGATCGGGAGATTAAGGTGGCCACAACATAACCTTAATTTGATTTTCCTCCAACCAGCCTTTAACATCCCTAGCCGTGTGTTTGACATCGTTGTCGTGCTGGAATATCCACGAAAGTGACATTTCCCATTTAGCGTACGGAAGTATAACCGACCTCAGAAGATCTCTATAGATTGTGGCTGTCATTGCATCAGTAATGCGGTGAATTGGACCTATTCCATATCCCGAGAAACATCCACGCACCATGATATTTCCTCCTCCGTGCTTTACCTATGATTAAACTCCCCGAGGTGGTCAAACATTGGCTCTTGCATCTAATTCTTCGAGCTTTAATTTTGACTCGTCAGAACATAACACATTTTTCCATTGCTGTTGCGTCTAATTAAAATGTGTTTGAGCAGAGTTGAGGCGAGCTCTACGATTTTTTTCTGACAAACGGTTTTTTGGTGCACCTATAGCTTCTGAGACTGTATTCTTGGGCTCTTCTTTTTATAGTGGAAAGACACGCATCTGCAGGATTTTTTGTTTTAGCTTCTCTGGGAACAGCTTTTGAAAATTTCGTCAAAATAACTTCAAACTCTTGCTTTCCACTTTCCTCAAAAATTTGTAAAACAAAGTAAATCTTTTTAACTCCGAACTAAAACTGCTTTAACAAAACAACAAACATGCATTTTTTGATAAAATGCCAATACGTAAATCATAAACGATTAAGAAGAATGTGATTACCGTTATGTCCTAGCATTTGTTAGTGTTAATTACATAGTCAAAAATAAGAGAAAGGAAAGTTGCAAATGTTTTGAACACTCAATTCCTACTATCTGTAGCAATTTTGTTTTCTTATTGTTGCAGAGTAATGGAATTGTTGTTTTCTTCTTGATTAATAAAAATAACAAGTGAAGTTAAGAAAACAACAAAAAGTTTTCATAAAGGAGTAATTGAAACATAAAATAAAAATGCAAATCGTACATGTCATCTCGGTTCCAAATGTTTTGATCAATACTGTAAGTGTCAGTAATGCGTGTGAAAAGTACATGATTGGCAATACCTTTCTAGAGCTGTTTTCCACTTTTTGCAAAACCCAAGATTTAGAAAAATTACAAATGTGAGGTAAATCTTCTCTTACATTTGAATGGATACATTACGTTGACCGAATAAATAAATAAAATCTTCGCCATTTTTGCGCCAAAAATCTCAATTGCAAAGGCCATATAATTTTGGATTTATTGAATGACGGGCCTGCCTAAATTTACAAATTTTTAGTTCAAGCTAATACCTAACACAACAACATCAGAAAAACACAACAAACATGCTTGATTTGAATGTGATAGTAAAACGTGATCCAGCAGATATTATTTCATAGCATTCGATTTTTTTGTGTAACACTGGAGTTTTATATCATTTTTATATACACAACATTATTTGCACATGCCTAATAATCTGACGGCTGGTTAACTTAAACGAATGTTCCGTCCTCGAAAATCGCATACTCACATTAGAATACGTGCGCAATGAAATATGCAATATGAAGTATGCTTATTTGTTTTTGAAGTACTGTAGTTTAAGTTGTGCTATGCCGCCAATAAAAAAAACAAATGAAAATATGCGGCAAAATTACGAGTTTATGAGTTTTATGAGTACGGCAATAGCTGCGGTATTGGCTTTTGTTTTAATGTTTCGATCTTTTATTAATTTCGGTAACTCACTCATTTCAAAATATTAAATTTTTTTATCACGGCTTTTTTTGTTAGTAAAAAACAAACTGGCAAACAAAACTTCTTTGGAGGATGTTGAAATCTCAATATGGATATCCTTACAGTCGACTTATTAATGGCATACAGAACACCACTTTTATGGCCCAATAATTGGTATATCGGACATAAATTAGTCAATTTGAAAATGATTTATTTCCGAGGCAAAGTTTGTGGTTTTCGTTTTTCACTGCTTATTAGGTTTCGTTTTAATGTGAGAGCCTGGCAACACTACAGAGAGCAAGGCAACACTTCGGCTTGAATTAATTAGGCTAGAAGAAGCAGCATAATATCTGACAGCAGCAACAGAGGTTCTTCTTTTTTGATAGACTAACTCATGTGGCAATTTTTGCGATTCCTGGCATAATTACAATTGACTTTTTTGATATTATTGTATAATGACAAGCATGAAAAGAGAAATTGATAATCTGCAGGAGTTGGTAAGTTTTCATTCGCCCCAATCTTCATATATCTTTACCAATAAACACTAAGAACTTCTTAACATTCCGCCACTGCCGTAAAGGAACGTCTTACAGCGGAGCTGCGTGCGAAGATCGAAGACACGAAGAAAGGTGTGGGTTTAGAGGACCAAGACGAAGAGCTAACAAAATTGCAATTGGAAAATACTAAGCTGAAGCATCGTCTGGCAGTATTGCAAAATGTGAGTCATTGATACGGTCAAATGGATATAGTTATTTGGATATGGCATTCATTTCAGGCTATTGAAGCTGAGAAGGGTAATACAGGTAAGAAGGCAATAACGCCGGTGAGTTCTTGCAAACCCTTTACACCCGCCGATATACCAGCTCAGATTTACGAAATGGTCTCTATTAGTGATCACTTGTTGAATTTATTCACCAATGCCATCGCTAAGGCATATCCCCAACTTGCTGGTACTGCCGCTATCATTTCACCGGTTAACTCTAGTGCTGCTAAATTCGGCGACTATCAATGCAACAGTGCCATGTCTTTGGCGAAGACATTAAAAGCAAGTGGCATTAACAAATCACCTCGTGATATTGCTCAAGAGATTGTGAAAGTGTGCCAAACGTCACCTTTGGTTGAGAAGACAGAAGTGGCTGGTGCCGGTTTCATTAATGTGTTTCTGAAAAAGTAAGTTGGTATTTTGATTAAATACAAAAACATTTAGAAAATGCCCTGAATAATAGGGCTTTGTTCGCAGCTGTTCCTTCTCCCGAAAAAACGTAGGTTTATATCATTTTATATGGTCAAAGATGTAGCAGACAGAAGAATGTGTTTAAAGTTTTATATATCTTTCGTCAAAAGTGTTTTATGACTTTCTAAGTCGACTGGGCTACTCTCATTTCTTTATGACTATTCTAAATACTTGCCACAGCCTAATATTTTATCGGATCGAAGCACATGATTTCAAAAGGATCATATTATACGTCATACGTTACAAAATGACCGTTTCAGGGAAATATAATATTTTCTCTGTAATTACTAATTGTTAAGCTGGAATAAGTTACATTTTTGTTTAATATATCTTATAATAATACTTGGAAAAGTTCTAAAAGTTCAGCCGATTAGACGCGCCCCTTCTGGTACCTGGAAATTTCTAATTCACCCTGCAGTGGCTATTTTTCTATAGTATTTCGTTACAATGTTTGGTAAAACTTGAAAAAAGTCGACGGAGTAAAGGCGGTTATTCTGTGCATACCATACAAATGGCAAATTTTGCCCATGTGACCATTCATTCTGCTGCGCTGAATCCAGTCAAATTTAGTATACGCCACGCGTTTAGTAAACTTGGATCTTAGAAGCGAACGGACTTCATTGCCAAACCCATTCTGTTTAAGAGTCAGAACTTTACTTCCTATCCTTTGAAAATACTTAACACATTGGCGATAATACAATGCTAGATGAATACTAATATGGAATTAAGGGCGAAACAAACTCAGTCTATTAAGAAACAAAAACAAATGTCTTTGTGTTCCATGAATGGGATATTTGGCAGATTCTCATATTCTGTGATTTTAACTCATACTGCCGCCCAAAGGAAAAATGTATGGTTGCATCGGGGCACTGTGGTCATATGCACGATAGTCAATTATATTAACCATCGTGTCATTATTTAATTTAATTTATTTTTATTCAGGATCGCAATTTTAAGTCTTAAGGCCAATCTGATTAAATTACAATATTACAACATATCTCCTTCATAACTCGATAACAAATATATTATTACTAATGTTATACAAATTTTGTATATCTTAACAGCAGAAAAAATTTAATTTACAATCACAATCTATTTCACCTATTAGAATTTTTCATTTTGTATGTTTTTTGTCCTAATATACGGAATTATAACTTTAATTGGAATTTACAACTACTCCATAATATAACAAAAAAATTAATAACAGATTAAATGGTAAAAGTTAATAACTACCAGTACTTTTTTTTAATATTGAATTAACTAAGTAATTGAAATACCACACAAACAATGAGAAAAAAAGAAAAAATAATGATTTTAGCGATAATTATTATCCCGTTCAGAATGGGAAAAAGACGGACAGCATATTATTCGACGGCAGTATCAAAGAAAAAATAGTTCATAAGTGGATAATTATCGATGAGGAATATCATTGAAATACACAAGAAGTCTCATTTTGTAAGTGTTTTGGGATAAAGAAAAAATTTGTAATATGTTTAGAAGTTTGTTAGCTTCCTGCCTTCTCTTACAATATCTAGAAACAGTACAAATATTCTGTTTATGCGATGGTTAATTATCTCTTCTGAACTTGTTATGAACCATAACTGAGTAGATTGTTGGTAATTAGATAGAATTTGAAGTCTTGCAAATGGAACTGCCTTTGAAAAAATAAATAGTAAATAGAATTTTTCATGTCCCAATAGGAAATGGTAAATCTATTGCAAAAATGCACTAGTTCCGCAATATAGTATTGCGAATTAGTTCCAAAAACTAGTCTTTCGAACCATGAAATTAGAGCCAAGTCGCAGAATTGCCTATTTATGAGTAAAGACATTTAAAATTTCACTGAGAAATTAGAAATTTTTTGTCATTTCAATCTTACTCATTTAATTATTTTATTATTTTGTGAAAAATAGATAACAATTTACAACTGACATATTTTGGAACTAGTTGTCAATCCCTCAATAGGCACGTTTTTGAGCTAATTTGATAATATTTTGATGTAGTCAACAACAAAGAAAAATATCTTTCAAAGGTTCGATTTTTAGCGCAACATTTTAGGGTTGTAATAGCTTTCGAAATGGGTTGCACTAGAGAAAATTGATATATTTCAGTACTAGTTCTCATCTGCAAGCAATGAATATAGTAGGTATGATGACAGTCCTAATTCGAGAATTGGTTTTACTAGATCCCATAAGTAACACAGTATGAAAAATTCAAGATTGGGATTAGAATTTCAGTACTTTTGCTACAGAATCCGAACGCTGCTTCAATTTTTTTCAGCGTCTGACTCTCACATAGTTTGGAAACTTTTGGCTGGACGAAAGAGCCAATAATTGTTGGCGCCTCCTATTCCTAGATAATCCAAGTTCCCTTGGCCATCTAGGGGGCGCTCACAATTGCAATATGCCCAGTGTTGGTTAGCACACCTTTGGTATGACCTTTACGGCGAAATAACACGTAAACGTAAAAACAAAAAAAAGGAAATTGTTAAAAATACATTATAAAGAAATTTACTGTTGAAATTGCAAAAAAGCACAATTTTGCGGCATTTTAAGTCTACAGAAATATATTCTGATAATAGTGTTATAAAATTCCATTACGTAAGAGTAAACTGGATCCGAAAATGCTATTCCAATATCCGAGACTCTTTTGGTTAACGAGATATAACCCCATATATAAACACAATATATTCTTTCCAAAAGTAAAGAGATAAAATGCAACGGACATTTAAATGCTAGTATTTGCTATTGCGTTTCAGCAGAAACGAAGACAAGAGTTTTTACATGTGCCGGAGGTCCTCTTGTGGTCCCGGTTTCATATATATGTAATTAAAAAAGCGCTAAATCGTTTTTGAATTGTCGTTACCGGGAGAATACGTTTCCGTATAGCTATTACAATTTTACTGTTTTTTGTGAAGTGTTGGAAAAATTCGGCAACCATGATTTGAATTTTACAGCAAAGAAGCCGTGTAGCGTGTATGCTTTGATCCCGGAGCTCGCTACTCACACTTAATTTATTGTTCCTCAGTGTTATTATTCGCTTTGCAATAAAAGTTCATATTCACGTTGTTTTAAATATTTGTAAACATGTAAAAGTAGGAAAAATCACCAAAATAATAAACCATTTAAGGAAAGAATATTAGAGGGAATATTAAAGGTACTCTTTTTCAAATACGTTTTTCAAAACCTTGTTATGGAATATTATTTACCGTTTGCATCTTCATTTTGCATATTTTTCATCTTATTAGTCTACACTGTGTTTTATTATATGTTTTTAATAGTCTATTTCTATTTATATTTATCTATAACAATTCTATAAAACATATCCTATTAAAAAGTTAATTTAATGTTATTCGCCTTATTTTTGCTTAGCTATATACTTCCTATAATTAATACACATATTACATTTGTTATTCCTTCTTTGCAGATCTTATGCTGTAGACGCTTTATCGAATATGCTGTCATCCGATGTTAGGGCTCCGCATGTCAGCAAACAAAGAGTCTTAATAGATTTCTCTTCTCCCAACATTGCCAAAGAGATGCATGTGGGACATTTGCGTTCAACCATTATTGGTGAATCGTTATCACGTCTCTTGGAATTTATGGGCCATGATGTGCTTCGTGTGAATCATTTGGGTGATTGGGGCACACAATTCGGTATGCTGATTGCTCATTTAGAGGATAGATTCCCCAACTTCCTTAACGAAAGTCCACCGATTGGGGACTTGCAAGCTTTCTACAAAGAATCTAAAAAAAGGTATTTATTAATACTTATGTTTATGTGTTATATTGTGTTTTGTATGTTAAGAAACTTCCTTTGACTCCTTTAAAGGTTCGATGAAGATGAAGAATTCAAAAAGCGTGCGTATAATCGAGTAGTTCAACTTCAGGGCGGAGAACCCAACTCTACAAAAGCATGGAACTTGATTTGTGACGTTTCGCGTCGAGAGTTCCAAAAGATATACGATCGTCTGGACGTGTCTTTGACAGAAAAAGGGGAGTCTTTCTACCAATCTCGCATGATAGAAGTTGTTAAATTTTTAGAATCCAAGAATCTGTTGGAAATGGATGAGGGTCGCAAAATTATGTGGCCCACTGAGGACAAAAGTGGTATACCCCTGACTATAGTAAAGTCTGATGGCGGTTTTACCTATGACACTTCTGATATGGCTGCTATACGCTATCGCCTGGAGGAAGAAAAACGGGATTGGTTAATCTATGTCGTGGATGCTGGACAAAATACGCATTTGAAAAATATTTACCTAGCTGCTGAAAGATGTGGCATTCTCAATCCGGAGAAACAACATGCCGAACATGTACAATTCGGTGTGGTGTTGGGTGAGGATGGAAAGAAATTTAAGACTCGTTCAGGAGACACCGTTAAGCTGTCTGACCTCTTGGATGAAGGGCTGAAAAGGGCTTTGGACAAACTCATTGAAAAAGAGCGTGATAAAGTTTTAACACCAGAAGAACTCAAAGCTGCCCAGGAATCAGTGGCATATGGTTGCATCAAATACGCTGATTTAAGTCATAATCGCACAAACGAATATGTCTTCTCTTTTGATAAAATGTTAGAGGATCGCGGCAATACTGCCGTTTATCTCTTGTATGCATTTACTCGCATTTGTTCCATATCCCGCAATAGCGGTGAAGATTTCTCCAATTTGTCCAAAGTCTTACAATCGAACAAAATTGTATTGGATCACGAAAAAGAATGGAAATTGGCTAAGACAATTCTGAAATTCCCCGATATATTGCTTAAAATCTCTAAGGACCTGTTGCTGCACCTGCTGTGCGAGTACTGCTATGAACTGTGCACTGTTTTCTCAGAATTTTATGACAATTGCTATTGTATAGAAAAGAATAAGGAGGGCCACATCGTGAAAGTAAATCGTAGCCGTATATTGCTCTGCGAAGCTACAGCAGCTGTATTGAGGAAGTGTTTCTATATCTTGGGTTTGAAACCCGTGGAAAAGATTTAAGTTTGAAAGCAATATTTGATACAACCACAGCAACATGATCACATAGTTTAAAAACGTTCTTTACTATTTGTTTTTTCACACACAACAAAAAATAAAAAATGCTTAAATATTGATTATTTAAGAATATCTGAACTTCAGTGTTTAATAATAAAAGAAAATCGCTGACATTGGACTGGTGTTGTGCACAGAAACCACATAGTTTGTTTCTCCATATAATGACTATAAAGAACTTCCCATATCCACAATGAACGTCTTTGTTTACAATTGCAACGATTTCCTCAATTTTTTTTCATGCGAATTTGGACGTATATAGCGGATAACAAATTTGTTTTTATAGCGAACAAATAATTCGAACCCTTTGCTAATCTGTTTCCATATCATTTTGTACGTTACTTACTCAAAGAAAAGCCTAGAAAAAAAGTATAAGTTCTGATTGTAACTCAGGGGGCGGTAAAAATGTTAGTAAATTCAAGAATCAAAGATGCTTCAAAACAGCCTAACAATTTTGAAAGTAGTTGTATGCATTCGAATAAAATTAAAGCAGTAGACATTATTTTTTATAGCTTTGTCATAGTAATATGTCAATTTTATGTGTTTTCTAGTGAAATATCCACTGAACGGCTCCTTCTCATGTATACCATTTCGCCAATTATTTCTTTCAAACGACGGATGGCTGTTAAATTGTTTAGGCAAACATCAACCGCTTTACAGAGAGAGCTTTAGTGCTTGCATGGGTAAGATTTTATTCCTATTGGTATTACTTGGCGATTTAAGTGCTACCGACTCACCGTCAGCTAAGTAGATATGACAAAAAAAAAATCCTTTCTCATCCATAAGGTATCGACTCATGATTTTCAATTGTTAGGCTGATGCCTTACAAATGTATACAAATTGCGGATGGTTTCTTCCCGTGTTTGTTAATTATCTATAATAAATAAACAAATGCAGAAGAATATTGAAAATGCCCAATTTTCCAGGAGCGAGTTTTGTCCTTGTACAGGCAAGTTTTTTCTACCTAACCAATATTGCTCCCTTGTACGATACTTAGACAGTATCGAGGACGATGCACCGATTCGTAGCCAGATACGTAGTTATGTATAAATAAATATGCATTAGCAACTTTTATTTATTTTTAGTATTTTCCAATAACCGCAGTCACAATTAAGGCGGTCTCTTAAAATGATTGTGAGTTGATGATTTACAGCTTCTTATTTCTTTAAATAACCACACTCATGAGTCGTGCTTTTGTAGTAAGGCACGAATTTAAAATCTACTACCAAGCCATTTAAAATGTTGTAAATTATGTCCAGATTCTTAAAAAACGGACATTCTGCAATATTTTCAGATTTTCCAGTAAAATTTTGCTTTTAATTAAATTGTGAGCAGCCCTTATAACATACCACTTATCTTATATTTCTAGATTATATAGCGATTAATATATAAATTAATCTTTTTTTCATATTTTATGTCTTTAATGATCATATCATTTTTAAAATCATATTAAATTTTTAAAACTTTATTATTTAATTTGTATTAGTATTTTTTTTTTGTATTATTGAGCATCTTAAATCTAATATATAATTGGCCGGAAGGCTTCTAATTACAAGCCAGATAAATACAATACAATATATATAGTTTTTTGCCTGGATAGTTTTTTTGTTACTATACTGTGTTAAATAAATTAAGTAAAATATGGAAGTGTCATTTAAGGACAATCTTCTACATTTCCAAGGCATATTCTTCGTGAAAGATGTTTTCTAAAAGTTTTTTTCCTTGAATATAGCTTTCCTCCTGTCTTCTAATTAAAATGTGTCTCCCGAAACGGACTTTTTGGATCAGATTTTTTTCCAATTATTTAGATATTATTCATACATTTATTTCTTCAGCTCGTTTTTTGTATGAAAGAAAGAAATACAAATGTTTTGAAAGATTTTGGAAAATGTTTTACCTATATACCGGACCTCGATTTAATTTTATTAATAAAATAAAAAATTGAAATAGATAAAAGAAAAAAATTTCATTTTTCGTTGCATTGGGACGTTTAAATTGGTCAATTTCGACTTTGTCTATGTCCCAGCATTATTCCATCCACATTGGCCGTACCAATAAAAAGTGGTCGGTTTATTTTTATACTTTCTCACTGTACACACTTTGTAGCGTCGCTTATTCTATGTGTCACCGCCTTTTTCACGTCGTGGTGAATACCCTAATTACCGTAGTTTTATGATCTAACAGCTGATGCAAACAATTTGGCTCGCGTTTCCTCTATTATGGTAATTTTCATCTGTTTTGCGAAATATTCATCTTTTGTGCCTAATAATTGAGGGGAAAAGATCAAATTATGGAGCAAGAATTACCTTTTGAAGAGCTCTTACAAAAAACTGAGGAAAAAATAGAGCTGGGCTATGCTCTTATTAAAAATCTAGATGATTTTAAAGAAATACCTGGAGTGCAGAAAGTACAAAGGAAAATTGTACAAGAAATTAAATTCCTGCAAAAGGTAGCAGCTATATTTTCCCAAGATTGTTCCCGCTATTAAAATATTGATTGACTCTTTCCCAAAGGTTATTAAAAATCGAACTTTAAAAATCAATCACGTCCAGTGCAGTAATTTGACGCATTACGACTTTCTAGTAAAAATCATAAAGTTTCAAAAGGATGTGGTTCATGTCGATTGCGGGTTCACCGTGGATTATCGGGAGAATCCATTGAGAGTGGACATAGTTTGCGAAAATGGCTTAAAATGGATAAAAGGTACGATTTTAAACATAATTGATTGGGCAAAGATAATAAAGTTACACCTTTTTTTTTGCAGCCGTGGCCCGAAATTCGAAGTCTTTAATCGATGCTGCTCGTGGAGAGGCTAGCTACGGTGCGCGCAGTATAATTGATCAAGCTCACGAGTTTGTGGAGGCTTCTAGCAAAAATCTTTGTATGTTCAAATGTCCAAAAGTATGTTAAAGGGCTTTCATCAAAATCATAAATATAACCATGTGTATTCTTAACTTTCAGGTGGTTTTCTATTTTTGCCACACCATCGAAAGTGAACTGTTGGCTGCATTACAATCGGAAGGTGTTGAAGTTGCCTCTCTAGAACAGCCATCTGCAGTAGATAAAAGTTCCGACATTTCCAATGTTAGCACATTGAATTTAGATATAACAACATTGCTGGCTTATGTTAGTAATGTTTGTAACGGTAGCTGCAACTGGATATTTCGAGAGCCTATTTTAACGGAGCAAGCAGAAAAGGAAAGGGAACAACCGCTTAAACCAATATTGGATAAATTGTTTGTGGGTACGTAAATTTTATATCTATCCTAAATTGAAATATCACGGTTCGGCGCCAATTTTCGGTCATAAAAAAATTTGTACACGGCATTTAGGTCTGTACGATGGGTCTAGGTCCAGTTTTTTAATTACTGTAACTTCGAATTTTATAAAAACACAGAAATAAAAGATCGTCTCACAAGGAATCCTATATAGAGCCCAATATTTTTTGTTTTGTAAAACGCCTTGTAAGCTTTTTGTAAATCTTGTGATGTTTTTAAATTGATTCATAAATGCTCGTCTGAATCCTCATAATTCATATTTTTGATTGTTGTAGAAATCTTGACAACAGTCAAACGCGCTTGACATATAAGGCTGATATCAATAATGTTGCATCTAAAACTGAAGTTTAAAAGTGTGCAAATTGAGTTCATATAGTGAACATTTTTTAGATTTTTTGAAAAATGTTAATATTTATTCGTTAATTAAAAGAACTATCCCAATTCATATAAATTTATAAGTGGTCTTAATTGACACGGTTTCGGCTATGAGCCGGTATACCGTCTTCTGCACTATTGGGTGTAGGTATGATAGTCGAAATCGATTTTATAGAAAAAAAAGGTTTGAAAATGTATTTTCAGTATTATTTATTTTATTTGTTTATTTATTTATCAAACAGTAATACTAAGTCTTTAAGGCCAAGAACATGTTTAAAATCCTGAATAGCTACATGGGAAAAACAAATTACAACTCAATACCGATAGAGTTTGTAGAATAACAATTGCCGCCTAACTTTAACCCGAGGTTGCAAATAGATGTTTATCAAATATAATTTCCGCAAAATCCTGTATACTTTTGAATGAACAGAACCATTATGTTTAACTTATTGCCTATAGCAAATCCTAAGCATTTGCAGCTATCAACAAATTCCAGCCTAGGCTGTCTGAATGATCAGCACGTCCAAAAACATGAGCAAACATGGTGCATAAGTTATTATCCAAATGTCTGAACAGATCATTAACATAAAGAACGACGAGAAGTGAACCCAACACCGATCCATGGCGCACATCGAACTTTAGCGGAGTGAGGCCAGAAAACTCATATTTAAGTTTCTCAATCGTCGTTGTGTGATAAATTGAGTTAAAAGCCTTGTTCAAATCTAGGAAAACCAATACAATTGTTTTGTTGTGATGTAATGTTACTTTTATTCAGTTAAATGCACTAGTAACTTGATAATACTATGTCTTTATCGGAATGTATACTAATTACCAACTATTTTGTTCCAACATAGAGAAAATATTTAAATCGGTGTCAAATCATCAGGACCATTAATTATGGCGGATCTTGGTATTGGTAAAACTCGAGCAGTTTTCTACGCTGTTGGAAAGAAGGAAGTTATTAAAATACAATTCAATACATGGACAAAGTTTCAAAAATATGTCGGAAACTTGGTTTCAAAAAGGTGGCCGACATACCGTCAATACCGACAGATTTAGACTTAACGTTGTTCAAAGCAATATCAACTTCTACAATATCCACACGGCAAAAAGAAAATATGATGCGTTTCTATCATAGAAAGATTGAATATTCACGTTGTTGTGGACATCATGCTGTTGATCATTACCAAAAAATTTGTTAACAACGTCAATACTAATATCAAGGCAACCGCTATTTCCAGGCGATTTTTTTTAAACAAATTGGTTAAAGTGAAGATATTACGTATGAGAAGATGTCTTCATGTTTTACAAATGGGGCTAGTTGGATCTGTACAAAAGTACTTCCTCATACATGTATTTGAATGCAGCTACCCTACTTGGAGGCATGTTTATTGAAAATTATTCAAAATATATTCAATTTTCAATTTTAATTTCAATTCATTTAATAATCAATCAACGCCTATATTGAACTGTTTAATAATTCGTTCTTATATTTAGTGGATATTTCATCAAAAAGGGGCTATACATGAGTAGAGGATGTTTTTATAATGTATACTTACCCAGCTACAAACCGGTATATGTTCCACGACACTGGACCGCAATTCATACTGTTGGATGTACAATGGAGCTCACAATGATAATATTCGCGTTTGACCACTATTAAAATAAACATTCGTATAATTTCGCTTCTACCCTCTCGAATACTATAGAGTATTTTTTATGTCGACGGCACACCGAAAATGGAGAATGTCAAGTATTCCTCCAAGAGAATGCATGCATGTGACAGAAATCGTGCGGAATGGTTTTAATTCATCGATCGATTTCGTTTTGCCATCTTCAGATTCTGAAAGATTATGTTAATTCTCAAAAGCGTGCACGTTTTTGGTGTCCTTAGTTTTTTACTGCTTCTTCGGTGTTTCCTTTATCATTTAGGAAAAACTATGGTGGCATAATAAAAAAATATATATATTTTTTTTTGTGGAATATTCTGCAACACTTTCAGACTTTACTGTAAAATTTTGTTTTCAATTAAACTGTGAGCAGCCTTTATTACATACCGATTATCTTATAGGTATATTTCCAGATTATATACCGGTTAACTTCTAACTTTTGAATTTGTCTTTTTTCGTACTTTTTTTGTCTTTAATGATCATAATTTCATATTATATTCTTATAAATTTTATATTTAGTTTTTATTACGTGTTTTTTTTAACTTATTGTATTGAGCACGTTCAATTTAATAGATGAATTGTTGCATATTGTAATTTACTTATAATTGGCCGGAAAGCTTTACAAGCCAGAAATAAACAAAAAAACGTTTTTCGTTTTCTGAGGAAACAAAATACGGAATTAATTCAATTTTCGATCAGAATTGAGAAGCTTCTACTGGAATTGTAGACTACTCAATTAGTCGAGGTATTCCTCAGACACATACTGGTGACCGCCGCTCAAAGACAGATAGGTTGTTGTATGGGGGCACAAATCCAGATATATCCATATATATCATATATCAGATAGTCTGCGCTATACGGAGAAAGATAGATTATCTTTTTAAGCGAATGAAATGGTTGTAAGAATGGCGAGAAGTCGAGAATGCAAAAAAGTGCAAGGATAGAGTTATGCCCCGAAGTAAAGTTTCTAGTGTTGGGTTCCCATAATAACAACATGAAGAATGTTGTCAGTGATACGATATACGCCATTGGTCAGCACAGGTAAAGGAAGCACGACGATGGCGAGATAAAACGGGATGACAATAGCAGTGTTACGGCTTAACGATTAACGATTAAGCTTCTGGTGCTAATGATCTGCAGGCGGAGCTATTTAAGACCAATGTCGTTGAGACTGTAATAACCATGCACCAGCTCCTAAACATAATTTTACTTAATGAATGCGTATTATGCAACCAAGTGTATGTTTCAACTATCGCGGCCGAATGTCCTACATAAAAAGGTAAAGTTTGTTTCGACGAACAAAGACTTTGTCTGCTTGGAACGATGCTTGAATGGTGACAACTGTAATATAGAAATGTGCACGATTTCCCCTACCTCTGTTCGGCCTTGACCAAAATAAATTATGTCTGGCAAGAAATTGGGAGAAAGACAGTGTAGATGATACTACGGATTATGAACTGATTTTTGCTTATTAAATGTGTGTCCTCTTACATGAAGTATAGTAAAAAGAAATTCATGTTTCCAATAGATGGATTTAGTAATCTGCATTTCACGTTGTATAAATGCGATCGGGCTACGTTAGATTGTATTAGGAAGATAAAATTTCGTACTCAAAAAATTACTCGGATAGTTCAATAACTGCTTTTCTTAGTATTATTCGGTTGGGTGCCAAATGTGGACACCAGCAAAGAGAAAATATGCCACATCTTACAGTTTTTTTTTTCAATAAACGAAAAAATGCAATCCAGGCAGCCCGAAAGGGAGTAGTGTTTATAGCCTTAGTGGGGACGTTCTTATTTGAATGATTACAGCCTGGTGCTGTCCATGGCGAATGATTTTGATGGTGAAAAATTCGCGTCATGAGAAGGTTTTCAAATAGAGGAGCCATAATGAAACTATCTTCAAAATGAAAACAAATTATCGAATAAAAAAAATTTGATCTCAATCGGATCATTCTAACTATTCTAAATAAAACCTTCAATAAAGTCCAAAAATAATTGATCTCTGTTTTACTACACCTCATATTACATACCTGAATAGAAGATAGTATATATAATACCTACATATTATATACATATTATATATATATAATATATATTTTATATATATTATTATTTCTTAGTACTAAACAAATATTTTTGAACTTTCAGATAAACGTCTAATATGCTGCTCAACTGCCTATAAATCCTTTCAGGATATTGTATCCCTTTTAGGGGGACCGCTAGAAAAACAACGTGCGGAAGATCTCATAAAACGTGTTGAAATATTACCCGATGTTACGTCTATACCGGATGAGATCGTCAGTATCAAACGCAGTGGAAAAATTAATGGAAGAAGTTTGCAAATATTTGCCTTCGGAATACACATGAAGGCCGTTACGGTAACATCAAATAAAGCCTTTGTACGCTCAGCTAACATGCAGGTGAGTTCTTACTTTATTTGTGAACGCTACGTACATATTTACTAACACAAAACAAAAATTTAAGGGTATAAATGTGCCAGTTTTTACACATCAGGCTCGAGCTTTAACTGAAACTAAAGAAGCAACTGCCACACCGTTATGAAACCCTGTGATAGCCATTTACCGCATCTAAATTATGCTAATTTTTAAAAGATTATTGTTATGTAGTTAAAATATCTGAGAATAATATTTTCTACTTATTATTATCCTCTTGATTTTCATTGTAAACGGTCTGTAGTAGGGTAAAATAACTCATCGACGTGCTTAAGATGGCCGTAAATGATTGCAGCGAAAGGGTAGAAAACTTCAGGGCTGTTATTTTCACTGGCCTTTGACTACACATGATCATGATTTGAAGGTTTTGACGGAATTTCTTGTCTGCCGGAAAAACCTTACTGCTACGCGTTAACTGCACCCTCTGTTGGTCGATTGATGGCATGGACGGTCTTCGATATTTCTCTGCTGTTAAGGGTACATATTCACCTTCCCAATTGCAGCCATATAAATGATTTGCGGTTTCGGCAGACTGAAAGGGAAATGCCAAATAATATTGGAATATATTTGAAATATTTTAATAGTACTAACATGCTGTATTAGTGAGTCACCATTCCAACATAGAATATATAGTTGCGATAAACAGGAGGATATGTAGACAATAAACTTTACGTAGTCTCCTATGAACATATCTTTGCCGGTGACTAACTGGAAACCTACCATGCATATAAGAATCGACGATATTGTAAAGTTGACCAATAAAATAGGATTGAATAAATTTTCCAATCTATTTGCAAATCTGGAAGAAGTAACATTAAGTTTATGTACAAATGTGAAAGAAATAAAAAGAAAAAAGAAATGGGAAATGAAGGGATGGGACAACTCAAATCAACTTAAGGAAATCAAATCAAATTGATTTTATAGAAATATATAGGGTGGCGCATAAGTAACGTTTAGATTTGATCAGTGAATACAGTTTTTGTTTAAGTCTTTTTTTTTTTTGTCTCTTTACAAAATGAACTAAATAATATTTGGGAAATTTATGGTGGAAAGGCTCAGCACAGAAAAAAGAACCAAAGTTGTTCAATTTTACTTTGGAGGTCAGCATTTGATTATTTAGATCATATCGAAATTTCTTTTATGTTCGAAATGCTCCTAGCACTCTAACAATTTACCGATTGTTCAGCGCTTTGGGCAACAAGGGGCTGTCTGTGATCTTTCGCGTGCTGGAAGACTTCGTGCAGCTCGAAATGAAGTGACCATTGCTCGAGCGCAAGCAACTATTGGGAAAAACCTCGAAACTTCCACCGGGCGACGTTCTCAGTAGTTAGAGATGTCTAGGCGGCCTTTGCAAAGAATTTTTCATATGTTATCTTTTCCCATATCAAATGCAATTGGTTCACGAGTTAAAACCAAATGATGCACAAGAACGCATTCAATGTAGTCGCCGTTTTCAAGAATTGTGCCTAGAAAACAACGAGTTTATTTACAAACTCATAATAAAATATGAGGCTCATTTTCACCTAAATGGTCAAGTGAATAAACAAAATTGCAGAATATGGGGCACCGAAAATACAAGAATAATTGTTGAAGATCAAATGCACCCTCTTAGATGCACAATACGGAATATTGTGGAATAACTTCAAAGAGAATCATTGGACCATATTTTTTCGAAAACGACGAAGGAGTTGCGATTAATGTGAACGGCATTCAATACCGGTAAATGATTGAAAATTTTTTAAGGGTTCCAACAAGATGGAGCCACAGCTCGTCCAACTATGGCTATCCTGCGCGAAATTTATCGAACAATATCACGTTTTTCTGATTTTAAGTGGCCACCACGTTCGCCTGATTTAACGGCTCCCGATTTTTTTTCGTTGGGGCTACCTAAAGGGTTGGCCAATAAGCCAAGAACCATTCAACAACTTAAAGCCATTATCCGAGAAGAAGTGGGGACGCTGGCCCCTGAAATTCTAAGAAAAGTTATGGGAAATGCTTTCTAAAGAGCACGTCAGGTAGAAGCAAACAATGGGCACCATTTGAAAGATATTATCTTTAAAACATAAAGTGAACATATTTCCAAACTATATCCTAAATTTTAATAAATGCCAACGTTAAATAAAAGTAGAAAGAAAAAAGTTATACATTGAGTAAATCTTAACGTTACTTATGCGCCACCCTTTATATGTAGCAGTGTTTGGAAGTACTTACTCAATCAGCTTATTATGATCATAAGCTATACGATTCAACAAGTGCACATAGGTGCCCTGTATCTCCATCTTGTCTGATTTGTTTCTAACCATCTGGTACGCATCCAAAACTAAATTATCGATCCTTTCATGTAATATTTGAAATTGACCACAAGTGTAGGTTACAAAAAATCCAAATAAAGAGTCTTCAGCAAAAAGAGTTGTGACCACACATATTCCGGCATAGGAAGTGAAAATGTAGGTGGCCACATAACGCCAACCACGATGAGCATCGAAGGGAAATAACATTTTATAGGGAAATGGCTTCTCTTCGGCATCTAATCCTACATCGAACACCAGAATTACGAGGGGTAGGACGCAATACATTGTAATCAAACAGCTTAGCAGTACTGTCATTATGCGAAATGTGCGCATTTTCTGTGAACATTCAGCGGCAATTCGGGGATGATGTTTTCTGGGGAAATATGTAGGAATATGTAGCAATAGTTTTAATGTGTATTTATAAGATGTAGTCAAAACATATCTATTATTTTTGCAAAGATTTTGAAGGCTTTATTTAGCATATTTAGAATGATTCGAGGTGGGTCAAAGGTGAACCGTTTTGTTCGAGAACTTGTTTCCATTTTGAAGGTAATTTCATGTTGCTTCCATCATAGAAACCCTCTTCCCCATAGCAAAAAAAAAAAAAAAAAAAAAAAAAAAAATACGGCCGTCTTCAGGCGAATTTTGGATCTGCAAAATTATATCACAAGGTTTATGTATAAGAATCTCATCAGATTCAGCTCATGGAGTTTCTGGCAAGTCACTATCAATGGGAGTGTGTCCTGACGTTCTTCTGATGAAATAGAATTCCTCTCCTATTGGGTAAAGCTAGCTGGTTCTAGGCGATTGCTTCCTTCAGGCGGTCCAGTTATTGACAATACAGGTTCGAATTAAAAGCTTGGCAGTAAGGTAGAATTCTCTACCAATCGGACACAAACACATCAAAACTTTCCTGAATCCTCAATCCTGGCTTAGGTACCGTTTAAGCCGACTCACCGCAATTCGGCCATGAGCGTTTTCGCTTGGTAAACGCCGAGCGTCTTTCCAGTAAATTGGTGTTTAGTATTTTTTCACAGCCATGTCAACAGTTTGGGTGGTTTCTTTAAAAAAAAGTTGAGATGACTGTTTTTTTGTATCTAATATAGCTTTTTAAGGAATAACCAATATTCTAAAGCTGGATTCATTCTACGTGTGGGTAAGGTATATGTGTCGGGCCGAAAGTGAAAATAGGAATTTTTTAGTGTAGGCTATAGTAAAACGAAATGCATTACAAGGAAATGACATGGAGGCTTTATTTTGCATATATAGAATTCTCCGATTTAGGTCGTTTTGTTCGATAACCTAAGGGCCAATACTGACCATTTCTGGGTGACTGCTTCTTTCAGACGGTTCAACTTCTTTCTATGTGTATCCGAATTAAGGTTGTTGCCGTAGGCTAGCAGTTCATAGTAGGTGATTCCCTGTCAATCTCACCAAGTACGCAGCAATACGTTCCTGATCGTCAATCCCGGTTTGTCCAGTGTTTGCGCCGGCCAACCGCGTTTCGACCACGACCATTTTCGTCACCAGTCAACATCCTTTTCTGAAATAAGAAAATTTTGTTATGATTAAACAGCCATTCCCAGATGGAAATTTGGTCCATGAGGGGTTTTCACGCTAACTCGTGCGGCATCCTTATATCGAGCTTCTTTTTGCATCTAGCCTTACTAAAGTGATTCCAAACGGATTTTTGTGCAATGACCAATTCGTAGACAATCGAAACAGTTCTTACAAGACGGTGGCACGTGACAGTTCCTTTCTATTCATTATATTGACATTTTCGACAATTTTCCTCCCACAGCGTGGTGCATCTTTAACACCAAAATTACCGGAACGGAACGGTTTGAGTGTGATTGACTGTTACATATCAGGACCATAAATATTATTCACATTTTCAGCCGCCTGATTTGCTTTTTCGTTTTTATCGAAGAAAATATATGAAATACCTGCTTAAACAATATTGAGTCAAGCAATCACAAAACCGTTTGAAAAGTTTTTTGATTACCAAATCCTATTTGATAAACGCCATCTATCATAATCCGATCGAACTTATACAACCTGAGATACAGAATACTAAATTCATCTATTGGGGAAAACCGGATTCATTTTTACTATACCTCAATATTAAGATTTCTTCTTCTTCTTAGGTGGCGACTGGAATAGACATCCTTTTCTATTATGCGTCGCCCGTAGGAAATAATTCCAAGCGCTTCGATCTTCTGCGCTTCTCCTCTAATTCTTCACACCAAGTTTCGATAGTATTTTAAAAGCCCGGTCCTTCCAACGAAGTTTTGGTTGCCCTCTTCTGCGCCATCCATCGAGGTCGTTGTCGAAAACTTTCCGCGCCAGAGCATATGGGTCCATCGGCACAACATGGCCCAGCCAATTCAATCGCAGCATATTAATGCGTTTGACCACGTCAATGTCGGCACATAGCTGATACAGCTCATTGTTCATACGACGCCGATACTCTCCGTTGACAATGCCAGTTCCGCTAGTACTGATTCATCCGCTTGCGTCATAACCCAGGATTCTGTGCCATATAACAAGAAAGGTAGAACCAACGTCTGGTACAGTCGGATTTGTTTGTCGAGAGAGGGATTTATCATTGAATCGCTTGCTTAGCCCATAGTAACATCTGTAAGCAAGCAATACTCTCCTCTTTATCTTCATGCTGACATCGTTCGTTTTGTTTGCAGCGGAACCAAGGTAGATAAATTCTTCCACCACTTCAAAGTTATGATTATCTACGTTAACACAGCGTCCCAAACGAGTAGACTGTTTGTTCGTTGAAATAAACAACTTCATTTTGTCCTCGTTTACCACCAGACCCATTTTCGCTGCTTCCTTCTCGATGCTTGAGAAGACAATAATGTCTATGTCATCTGCATATGCGAGTAACATATGGCTTTTATTAAAGATGGTACTAGCCGTATTAACTGCAGCTTTCCTCATAATCATCTCCAACAGTATCTTGAAGAGCACGATAGACTGTCGCCCTGCCTGTCTTACCTATCTTTACTGAAGTCTTCGGTGTCAGTCAGCGTCATCCTACAAAGATGTATAAGCTTCATAGGAATTCCAAACTCGGACATGGCCTCATACAGTTTTTGCCGTATCGGGCTATCGAAGGCAGCTTTATAATCGACGGAAAGATGCTACGTGTCGATCTGTTTTCCTTGGGTCTTCTCCAGAATTTGTAGTATTGTGAATATCTGGTTAGCTGTTGATTTACCAGGTATAAAGCCACACTGATAAGGTCCAATCAAGTCAGTTAGAATCGGTTTTTGTCTTTTACATATCACACTCGACAGGACTTTATAAGCAATGAGTAAAAGACTGATACCGCGATAGTTTTTACAAATACTTGCATCGCCTTTTTTAAACACAAGACAGAGTGCACTCAATTCCAATCATCAGGCATGTTTTCCTTGAGCCAAATCGTATTTAGGAGCTGATGCAGGCTGTTTATCAGCTCATTGCCACCAGTTTTAAACAGCTCTGCTGGCAGGCCATCAGCGCCCGCAGCTTTCTTAAGCCGCAATACTGCTGTTCTGATTTCTGTTTGGCTCGGAGCTGGACAATTTATGCCATCGTCGATAATTGGGGTGATTTCCTCACTCGTGCCGCCATCCGGAACTAAAAGCTTATAAAAATGCTCTCTCCATAGTTGCAGCATATTCTGCGTATCTGTGACCAGATTTCCCGCGCCATCCTTACGGGAGGGGAGTCCTATTCCACACCCTGTACTTTGTATCTTTTGGTAGAATTTTCGGGCTTCACCTCTATCCCTGTATCTTTCTATTTCCTAACTCTCGCGCTCTTTCCACAATCGCTTCTTCCATTTAAAAAGTTGGTGTGCTTCTCTTCTCTGGTCCTTGTAGCGTTTCCTAACTGCACGCGTAACAATTGGCTGCAACGTTGCCCTGTATGCAGTATCCTTTTCCTCAGACACTATGCGATATTCTTCGTCGTACCAGGGCTTGTCTGAGCGCGCTTTCTCATACTCAAGTATGGTTTTTGCAGCAGTTGCCATAGAATGAGCAATATGTTGCCACTGTGCGTCATGAACATCAGGATCAGGAGCGTTTAGTTGTAGTAGTTGAGAGAGTTTGGAGTAAGCTGTGGCTATCTCGGGTATGCAGCCTAGCGACGTCGAACTTCCTTTGTGCCTGGTTACGCACATTTTTCGTTCTACTTAATCTCGTGCGTACCTTAGCTACAACCAGGTGGTTGTCCGAGTCAATATTAGCACCATGAATCACACGCACGTCCATGATACAAGAAGCATGCCTTCCATCCATTACCACATGAGTATAGACTGAATTTTCTGACTGCTGGACTAAAAACATCTTCTCTTCCTACTTTGGCATTAAAATTTCTCAGAACAATTTTAATGTTGTGGCCAGAGCAGTGGTCAAGGGCTTCTTCTTGGCACTCATAAAATGTGTTTTTGGTCTGCTCGTCTTTCTCTTCCGTTGGGGCATGTGCACAGATCAACGTAATGAAAAAATGTTTCGCTTTGGTGCGGATAGGGGCTATACGGTCACTTATTGGGTTAAACCTTGAGACAAGGTGTTTCAGTCATGTCATGCCTTTCTGCGTGGAAGCTATAGTAGATGTCACAGTTTTTATACCGAGTACATTCTTGTCCTGTCCAACGCATCTCCTGGATGGCGGTAATGTCAGCTGTATATTTATCAAGGACATCCGCTAGTCGGATGGAGGCACCTTCTCTGTAAAGAGTGTGGACAAAAATCATGGTCCTTACAACGTTTGCGGGGGTCGCCAACATTTGGGGGGTTCGTTTCATTATTTTCTTCGGTGTTTTCATGATAAAATTTATTTAAAATGAGCCGCGTGTCAGGCCACTGCATCCGATCTTAGTGTTGGCGCTGCCAACGAGCACTGGTGAGTTGAGTTTCAGTAACAGAAGTTATCTACTGGCCTAATACGCATCGGTGTTAGCATGCCATTCAGGTTTCTCAACTAGTCGCCTCTCACTTTAGCTAACATTAAACGCAGATATCCGTGGCATTATCAGGTAATACTTGTCCGAAGGTCTTAAAGTCGTGAGCTGATTGGGAAATTATGCAGAGAGATCTAGTTATTCCCAAGTGAATAGCAATCCGAGAGCCCAAATTAGAAATTTATCTATTCCCTAATGTTAAGACTAAAATCAGTAAAAGTATTAAAATGTATAAAATATATATAAATAATTCCTTTCTTAACGTCCGTCCGATTTACCAAATTCTTTATTTAACCAACAAGAATAAATTTTGTATTGAATAAATATTTTTGCTACAAATTGCTGTTCTACTTCCTAACTTTAGCTTTAAAGAGGCCAGGTTCATATTATTAGGCTGAGCTGAAGCTTTGCCGATCACATTTTCTATCTTGTTGGTGCCTTTTAGGGGAGTCTTACCGTAGAAAATCAAGAATGTTTCGTGACCGTTTATAAACAATGCGGTCGAGGAATAGTATCCATATATAGGGTGATTTTTTAAGATTTAAGTTTTTCAGGTTAGCAGCACTGGTTGGTAATGGCGTCCAGACGTCATCTGTCAAAGTGAAAAGGTGTACAGTATACTCTGAAATTTCATTATGGAATAACGAATGACCTACCACAACGTCTAATTTTTGGTGAATGGGCCTTACAAAAGCTCAATGAACATCCGCTGTTTTATCGAAAAATTGTGTTCAGCGATGAGACTCATTTCTTGCTGAATGGATACGTACCTATACACAAGCAAAACTGTCGTATCTGGAATGATGAACAGTCACATGTCATACAGGAATTACCGATGCAACCCGAAAAAACGACAGTCTGGTGTGGTTTATGGGCTGGTGGCATCATCGGTCCGTTTTTCTTCAAAGACGACCGTGGAAGAAATGTTACCGCCAACGGCGAACGATATCGAGCCATGATACGCTATTTTTTTTTCTTTTTTTGCCCCAATTGGCTGAGTTGAACTTGGTTGAATGAATGTGGTTTCATCAGGACGATGCAACATGCCCCACTGCTTGCGAAGCAATGGAAATGTTGAGGGATGAATTTGGTGAGCAGCTTATCTCTCGATTTGGCCCTCAAGATCTTGCGGTTATGTCAAGTTGTTAGTCTTTGTGGGCAAGTCGAATACTATTAAAGCCTTACAGGATAACATAGCACGCGTTATTCGTGGAATATGGGCCGAAATGCTCGAAAAAGTGATGAAAAATTGGACCTTCCGAATGGACATTTTGAGACGGAGCCGCGGACAACATTTACATGAAATTATCTTTAAAAATGAAATGGCAAAGACCAATTTATAGATTCCAATAAAAATTTTAATATATGATGCAAATTTGAGTGTTTTATTCGATTTAAAAAAAAAAACTACGATTAAAAAATCACCCTATATTTGATGATTATTTGCATGATCGATGCTTTATTAGGTTTGCATATATTTTTTTTTTTTTTTGGAATACTGGCAGAATTTAATAATTCAGCCTCAACATTTTTTCTGAATGCGACTGTTGAGCCAAAGGGAGTGCTCAGTTACTATGATATGTTGATTACTAGTACCTATATGACCTTTCTGGAATTGTTCCTAGAGTAATATAGTTAATGTACGAGGCGTATCGCCAGGGTAATGTCAATGAATCCGATTTTTTTTAAATTATTTTGTATTTTGTTATAGCTATTTTTGACATTGCATTTGGTAACAATTTGATTTATAGTCATACCAGTTACAGAAATTATATAAATTTTGATATTTTGTGAAAAAAAAAAAAAAAAAATTTCGAAAAAATCATATCTGTATTTAGGTTTGAAGTATGCGACACTGGCTTGTTGAATTTTTCGATCAGCACAATGTAATTTTTCACATTTTCATTGCACGCCATGCAGAAACTGGAACTGGCCTCAGAAAATGGAGAATATTTTTGAAATTCTTTGACTCAATTATTCGAATTATAAAAAATAGCAAGCAACTGCGTATAAAATACATAATACATCATCCTCATACATAATACATCAGTGCAATCAATCTATTAAACTTATGATTTTTCTAATTTTTAAATTTTCTGTAACACTTGAACAGCACTAATTGTCACTTACGAGATCATAAAAGACCACTGTATTCGTTGTATTTCCTAAAATAGTTTTCAATTTCTTTTTTGGCAAATTTTTTGTAGTTAAGGTTATTCATTACTCACTTAACAATCCAAATGTCATTAACAAATTTTTCAATTACATCTCGAAATTGCTTTTGATTCAATCGCAAATGAAGAAGACGCACAAAATTCAAAGCTCCCATAAATGTTGTGCAACAATTTTCCGTCGTCATTATGATGTCACCAAGATTATTGATCAGAAATGCAGTTTGAAAACCAATCGTTATGCCCACTGAGGTAATGACATACCACGACCATGTTGTATACAAGATGGCCCATACATTGTGGGTGGAATAGAAATCGTGGGTGGCTTCATGATGAATAGGCCAGGAGCCATTCATTTTAAGCCAAATACATTGACGGGGTATGCGATATTTAGGATCTTCCGCTGGTTTAGGATTAAACATTTTGTGGGACTGTGAAAATGTCAGATGAATACTTAAATTGTTTCCTTTTTCTTTGCTTTATATATGTTAAAAATGTACGCGAAAGGATATAGAGAATTAAATATTCCATTTGTTGTTTGGGACGAACGGCAGTATAAATATTTTGATTGGCTTTCCATTTAACTGCATTTTTGAATTAATTTTTAATTAAAGGATTCGTCCATAACTATAATGAAAGGTTATTTGGTGATGTTTTAGGTATCTCATTAGAAGAGCTTAAAGAATACGTCCATTGTTTGCTACATATATATGTATATATATACATATATATACACATCTATAAATGCGATTATATATACAGCTATGTATGTATATATATGTATTATATACATATATAATACAGTGACAATGGAGGTTAAAAATGTGGCCAAATGTTAGGGGTAGAAACGGCGATCTTTTTCTGAAAGAGAAAATTGCCGCCTTATCAGGGTGCAACATTTTAGTTATGTTGACATCGTGTTCTTAAACTGCAGAATTTGTTCGTTCCGAAAAGAATATAAAAAGTTTGTTATCGTATCAAACCATGTAAAAACACATCTTAAGAAAAGATTACCCGATATTACCCGATAAAAATTACGGATTTGCATTCGTTTGTTCTGAAAATGTAATCAGAGATTGAGAAAGAAAAAAAAAACACTTTTGTTTGCGAAACTTGTCTTTATCCATCAATGTAGTTTGCTTCGAGAACGATGCCATCAGTCCAAAGGTACTCTAATATTTTGATGCCTTTTTTGTAGAAAGTTTCTAAACTTCAATAGTTCAGCCATAATTTTAAGATTATACTCGTACGTATTTGAATTTATCGTTACCATTCTTGAAATTGTACAAATTTCAAATGTAAAGGGTGATTTTTTAATCACAGCTTTTTAAAAGTCGAATAAAACACTCAAATTTGCATCATATATTAACATTTTTTATTGGAATCGATAAACTGGTCTTTGCCATTTAATTTTTAAAGATAATTTCATGTAAATGTTGTCAGCGGCTCCGTCTCAAAATGTCCATTCGGAAGGTCCAATTTTTTGTCACTTTTTCGAGCATTTCGGCCTGTATTCCACGAATAATGCGTTCTGTGTTATCCTGTAAGGCTTCAATAGTGTTCGGTTTGTCCACATAGACTAACGACTTGACATAACCCCACAAGAAATAATCAAGAGGCGTTAAATCGCAATATCTTGGGGGCCAACTCACAGGGCCAAATCGAGGGATAAGCTTGCTCACCAAATTCATCCCTCAACATATCCATTGTTTCACAAGCAGTGCGGCATGTTGCATCGTCCTGATGAAATCGCATGTCAACCAAATTCAACTCAGTCAATTCGGGGGGAAAAATAGTCAATCAATCGATATCGTTTGACGTTTCTTCCACGGTCTTCTTTGAAGAAAAATGGATCGATGATGCCACCAGCCCATAAACAACACCAGACTGTCGTTTTTTCGGGATGCATCGGTAATTCATGTATGTGGCATGTGGCTGTTCATCACTTCAGATGCGACAGTTTTGCTTGTGTACGTATCCGTTCAGCAAGAAATAAGCCTCACCGCTGAACCAACTTTTCGATAAAATAACGGATTTTCATTGAGCTTTTGTATGGCCCATTCAACAAAAATTAGACGTTGTGGTAGGTCATCCGGCTTCAATTCTTGCGTGAGTTGAACTTTATAGGCTTTCAAACCCAAATCGGCGTGTAAAATTTTCCTTGTGATTGTGGTAAGAACTCCTGCACTACGCCAAAGTAATCGTAAAAAACAGTGAGCAAAACCTTGACATTTGATCGAACTTGGGGGGTTTTTTTTGGTCTTGGCTCTCCAGGACTCTTCAGTTGGGACGATTGGGCTTTGGTTTCGATGTCATAACTATATACCCATGATTCGTCACCAGTTATGACCCTTTTAAGCATATTTGGATCATCGTTGACGTCATTCAACAATTCCTGAGCGATGCTCATGCGACGTTGTTTTTTGTCAAAATTCAGCAATTCTGGAACGAACTTCGCTGTCCACGCTTCATGCCAAAAATTTCCGAAAAGATTGCATGGCATGAGCCGGCCGATATGCCGCCGGCATTATCAGCAATTTCTCTAATTGTGATTCGACGATTCTCCATAATTTTCTTCACTTTCTCAACATTTTCTTCGGCTGTTCATGTGCTGGGGCGTTTAGAGCGAGCGTTGTCATTCACACTTTCTCGACCTTCTGTGAAAAGCTTGTACCACTTGTAAACATATTTTTAACTCAGAGTACTCTCACCATATGTCACCGTTAACATTTCAAGTGTTTTTGAGCATTAAATTCCATTTTTTTTTTACAAAATTTGATGCAGTTTATTTGATCCATTTTCTTCGATATCAAAAAATTGCCAAACACTTGTTATTATGCCTCTTACAATCAAACTGAACATGCTAAATGGATAAAACCGTCAACAAATCTTAGAGACGAGTGTATCAGCATAAAAAAAAATAATAATCGAAAGTCGAACGTAATTAGCAACTTATTTTTTGAACACATGTAACTCGAACTTTAATATATTAATTTTAGCCATTACAATAGTGGATGTGTGAACTGGAGCATTGTCCTAATGAAACAACACTTTCTTTTTCTCAAATGCGGTCTTTTTGCCAAATTTCATCACCTAAACACTGAAATAAATTAGCATAATATTCGCTGTTGATTGTTTTTCCTTTCTAAAGACACTTAGTAAAAATAATAAAATGCGCTCCCCAAAAAATCGACGCCATAACCTTGTCTGCAGATGGAACCATCTTCGCCTTTTTTGAACATGATTCTCCCACTCCATTCCACTGCTTTGACTGTTTCTTTGTCTCAGGTGTGAAGTCGTGGACCACGTCAAATCCATGGTTATAAATCGATGCAAAAATTGGGTTTTATTGGTACCATCTGGTACCATCTATACGTCAGATCGGCTAATTTTGCGACTAATATAGTTGGCAAATTTAGTAGTGATCTGCAAAATATATCGTTTTCGCTTAGTGTTTTTGAAAACTTTCTTATCAACAAAGTTTGTTTGAGGGTAATTATTCTGATGTAGGACATGCATATGGCATTCCTACTCAATTTTAATTCTACGTATTTGTTTCCTCCCTCGTTGATCAAATTACGCAACTTTTGCAGTCATTTTTGAAGTTTTTCACATGAGATTCGTGCAAAAAAACATTAGTTTTTGTAGCCGCCCCTTCCAATAAAGATCTACTGAAATACAGTTCTATTAAAATAAAAGAGAAAATAGTATTCAAAATCATGTTGAAAAGTAGCTGTCAAAAAACGTCAGAGTTTAATAAACTCTATTGGAAGTTGATGTAAAAAATACTAGAAAATTAAAGCAAGCCCATTTATATAAAAACATGTTGGAAAAATGAGCAACATCAAAAAAATGTACACTATAAAAACAAAATATTTTGAGAATGTTTTATAACATTTAGCTTACTAAATTTTTTACATATTATCATCTACGATCCAGATGTTATTAAGCCCATCCCCATAGGCTTTAAAAAATTAGTTTTGCGACACGCCTTAAGGAACATAAGATAAATTGTCAATTCTTCCAAAATTGTTGATATTATTATGGAAATAAACTAAATATTGCAAACAGAAGCAGGTCAAGAAAAATCAAATCTTTTGTGCCTCCATATTCACAATGCTTTTAAAAGTAAACTGACCGGTGAAAATGTTGTGACATATCACAAATTGGGGCCTGAAGTGTCAGCTGTGTAACGGTATAGCATATATTTAATCAACTGAGCTAGAGCACTACAAAGTATCACATAAAAGTATCACCTATGTGAGAAATCTCGAAGCTACTTTTTTTGCCAACCCAACACAATCATCCTACAAAAGTTGTTAAGAAATGGGGATAAACTTTTTAAATCAATTTCACGTTTATTAGTTTCAGTTTGTGCCACTGTGCAACCATTCGAAAACAATTCTGCTTTATTTCTTGGTACTCACATCTACCCCTTTGCCTGCGATTAATATCTATTTGTGCATATCAAAAATGTGATAGGCGGAATTATCGATAATTGTTGTGCTTATTAATTAGGACTCATTATTTTTAAAAGCATTTAAAGGCGTTTGATTTTTTCTATGTCATTTAAATTTATATTTTGCTCTTAAGCCAAACGGATGATAAGTAAACAGTTTTTATCAAGTTTCTGAGGTACAGTGTTACCCATTTAGTGGATTCAAAACCGGCGGTTTGGCAATGCTGTCGGCTGTTAAATACATGTCATCTGAAGTGTTATTTATTTAGTGAAAGATTTGTCTTTTTATGAATATGGATCGTTTAACAAGCGAAAAACGCGTAAAAATGGTTAAAACTTACTACAAAAGTGGTGATTAAAACGTGGCCGCTTTTCGTGCATTACGGGTTGATAATGGTCGTCTTAATCCACCTATTGTGGAAGGAACTGGCAAGATTATAAAGAAATTTGAAGAGGCTAGAAGCGCTACAAAAGTGGTAAGGCCTGTGCACTATCGCGCTGCCGAAAATGTCGCTTCTGTTAGTGAAAGTGTGGCGGATAATCCGAATTATAATTCAGAGCGCTACGGCTGCATGATAACAGACTTTTTTTGACCTGCAGTTGAAGATTATGAACTGGGCGATATGTGGTTTCAACAAGGCGCTGATACAAGCTAGACAACACGACCTATTTTGACTTTGTTGCATGAGAAGTTTCCAGAAATCGTAATTTCACGTTTTGACGACGACTTGTTTTGTGTGGTAACGTAGGCCGTGTTTAAGCAGATAATCCCCAAACGTTGAAACCAACATTCGCCAAGCTATCACCGAGATACCGCTCGAATTGTGCGAAAAAGTGGTCGAAAACTATCTCAGAAGGATGCACTGCTGCAACCAATCCAGAGGTGGTCATTTAAATGACATTGTGAAGGGTGGTTTTTTAATCGTAGTTTTTTTTTTTCTAAATCAAATAAAACACTCAAATTTACATCATACATTACAATTTTTATTGGAATCAATAAATTGGCCTTTGCCATTTAATTTTTAAAGATAATTTCTTGTAAATGTCGTCCACGGCTCCGTCTTAAAATGTCCATTCGGAAGGTTCAATTTTTCGTCACTTTTTCGAGCATTGCGCCCTGTATTCCAATAGTGTTCGGCTTGTCCACATAGACTAACGACTTGACATAATCCCACAAGAAATAATCAAGAGGCGTTAAATCGCAAGATCTTGGGGGCCAACTCACAGGCCCAAATCGAGGGATTCATCCTCTCACCAAATTCATCCCTCAACATATCCATTGTTTCACGAGCAATGTGGCATGTTGCAATGTCCTGATGAAACCACATGTCAACCAAGTTCAACTCAGCCAATTGGGAGAAAAAAATTTCTTGTGGTTGAGTAACACATGCCCAATCGCTGGGAATTAACACAATTAACACATTAACACTGGCCGCTACGATTGCAGTATTTTCTTCGATACGCACTCTACGCATGCGAGTCGATGGTTTTATGTCCAACAAAGTAAATTTGGTGCGAAATTTGGAGATAACAGCACGAATTGTTGATACAGCAGGTCGATTATGACGACCATAAAATGGTCGTATCAAACGATGCACATTCGTCACAGAGCACGAATTTTGATAATAAATTTCAACGATTTGCAATTGTTGCTCGTTTGTTAGTCTTTCCATGGTGAAATGGCAGAGTATACTGTACACTTTTCACTTTGACAGATGTGGTCTGAACGCCATTACCAACCAGTGCTGCCAACCTGAAAAACTTAAATCTTAAAAAATCACCCTATATTTCGTACGTAATGGCAAGGTCCAAGCATTATAGGTATATCGAAATAAAAGTTCCATCGAAATCATAGGTTTATGTGTGTTTTATTCAACTTTACTTTTGAAACCGAAAAATTGATAACCCGGTAAGAATATTATTTTCGGAATAGATGGCTTTAGTAATCTTTATCTTGCGTTGTACAAGTGCGATCGGATTATGCTTGATGGCATTAGAAAGATAAAAAAATATGTCATATAAACGCAAGTCGTGTGGCTAAAAATTATAATTATTATACTGTAAGTTTCGTCGATTCCCATCCGGTAATTTTGAAGTCAAAGATACACCACACTCTGGAATGCCAAGTGTCAAAAATGTCGATAAAATGATGGAAATCGCCAAGTCTAACCGTCATGTAAGCACTGTTTCAATTTCTTAGGAGCTAAATGTTGCACAAAAACTCCGTTTAGAATCATTTGAATGATGTTGGGTGCAAAAAGAAACTCGATGTATGGGAGCTACATTAGTTAACTCGAAAAAAAATTGCCTAGACCGAATTTTCATTTGTGAATCGCTGCTGTATCGCCACAAAATCAACCCATTCCTCAAGCCGACAGTGACTGGTGACGAAAAGTGGGTCATTCTTATGACAACATCAATGGAAAACGGTTGTGGTCGAATCAATGCAAACGATGAGCCAACGCAATCGATGGCCAAATCAGAATTGATGACCAGGGTGGATTTGCTATGAGTTTGGTGAGATTAATAGAGAATCAGCTGTCATAAGCTGCTCCGTTATAACCAAACTCTTAATTCGAATCTGTATATTCAACAATTGGACCGTCTAATGGAAGCAATCGCCCAGCAGCGGCCAATAGGGACGAGGATTTCCAAGGGAGCGGCATAATGAAATTACATTCAAAATGGTGACAAGTTATAGAACTAAATGATGCCTATTTGAAAATACTTTAGCATACGCCTTAAACAAATAAAAGATTTTTTCATACTACACCCTGTATTTTCCGATCTGAGTATATCGTATGAGTAAATTATAAGCTCTTATTAGATTACCACGTTATGATCATTTTTACTTACCCTTTCTGATTTCATTGGCATCTGTTTTTTTTTTTGTTTAAATGAGAACAAAATTTGTTTTTTTTTTTTTGAAATTTCAAATAAATATATTTTCATATATATTAATTTCTTGTTGTTGTTTTTTTATAATTTAATTTAATATATATTTCATTTAAAAGTTAAAGACAATCAAAGAGATAATTTTAACAAACTAATCGTAACTAAATTTAACTAAACACTCGATTTCATAAAATTTAAATTTATAGTTTATTCTATTTTTTGTTATTATACATTACACATCAAACATTAAAATTAAACACTTTCGTTTTTTTTTTTTTTTTTTTTTTTTTTTTTTTTTTTTGGGGCGGAGAGGGGAAGGACAGTAGGTTGAGGGGAAAATATACACAGAGGCCCAAAAGAGAACACAAAAATATACACAATTTCGTAATAATAAGAGAACCTAAGCTATTTTATAAATCATAATAACAGTGCACGAAATTCGTATTCGCTCAAGCTGGTTGGTAAGAGAACTATATAATTTTATTGTTTATTTATTGAATTTTGTGTTACCCTGTTAGAAAGTTCAGTAAGAACGAGTTTCGTCATTGTAATATTGCCCTTTAATATTTATTTGTTACCATACATGACGGTAGTTCGATACATTATCAATTTGAAAATAAATAAATAAATTGTATTTTGGCATAGCAATTATTTTGAAAAATCTTTGAATTCTCTTGTTGTAGTACATCAAAAAATGTGGCAAAAATGAGAGGTGGTGTATAGAAATTTTTCAAAGTTGCTTCCATCTTTTTAACTGGTGCTCTCAGACTCGCCCCAAAAATCGTAATTATCAATTAACATAAATTCTGCAAAGTTTCGCATCGAATCTGATAAGCCGAAAGTTTACTAATTGTTAGAGTACTAGAAATGCAGAATTTCCCTCAAATATGAGATGTGTTCAAAAATAAAGGCGAATTTTCGCGGGCTACTTGCATTCTAATTTCGATTATTTTTTTTTTTTTATATTGCTACACTCGTCTCGAAAATATGTTGACAATTTTATCCATATAGCACATCAATAACCGATGAAAACGTTGAGAAAGTGAAGAAAATTGTTATGGAGAATCTTCGAATCACAATTAGAGAAGTTGCTGAGGATGTCGGCATATCGGTTGGCTCATACCATGCAATTTTTTCGGAAATTTTGGGCATAAAGCGTGTGGCACCGAAATTCCTGAATTTTGACCAAAAACAACGTCGCATGAGCATCGCTCAGGAATTATCGAATGACGTCAACGATGATCGAGATTTGTTTAAAAGGGTCATAACTGTTGACGAATCATGGGTATATGGTTATGACATCGAATGTAAAGCCCAATTGCCCCAATAGAAGAGTCCAGGAGAGCTAATACCAAAAAAAAAAACCCCATCAAATGTCAAGGTTCTGTTCACTGTTTTCTTGGTCTACCATAGCGTAGTCCATCAGAAGTTATTACCACAAGGTCGTACGGTAAATAAGTAGTATTACATTGAAATTATGCGTCGTTTGCGTGAAACATAACGGAAAAAACGCCCGGAATTGTGGAAAAAAGTTCATGGCTTTTGAATCATGATAATGCACCTGCTCACTCATCTTTGCTTGTGAGAGATTATTGGGCCAAAAAACAATACCACAGCCACCGTATTCACCAGATTTGGCGTCCTGCGACTTTTTCCTGTTTCCAAAATCGAAGACACCCATGAAAGGACGGCGTTTTGCGACGATTGAGGAGATAACAACTGAATCAGCACTAGTTGGTAATGGCGTCCAAACGTCATCTGTTAAAGTGAAAAGTGTACAGTATACTCTGCCATTTCATCATGGTAAGACTAACAAACGAGCAACGATTGCAAATCGTTGAGATTTGTTATCAAAATTCGTGCTCTGTGACGAATGTGCATCGTTTGATACGACCATTTTATGGTCGTCATAATCGACCTGTTGAATCAGCAATTCGTGCTGTTATTTCCAAATTTCGCATCAAATTTACTTTGTTGGACATAAAACCATCGACTCGTATGCGTAGATTGCGTACAGAAGAAAATATTGCAGCCGTAGCGACCAGTATTAATGACGATCGTGAAATGAGTTAGAAACTCGTTGAGTTGCTTTTGAGTTAGAAACATATTTTAAATTTAGAAATTCCGCAAAAAGTGGACTCGTATTTGTGCCTGGACGCTCCATTCCTGGTATATACGACCATTATTAATTTTTGTAAAATTCCGGCCGAATTTTATACTATGTGATGACTTCGATGTTCCGCCAAAGGTATCCAAAAATCTTGTTTCAAAAATCCCATCAAAATGTGTTTAGCTCTCGGATTGGCATAGCTGATTTCATTAAAAAAAAATATTAAACAAAATAGCATTAGATTATCAATTTGTTAAACATAAAATATGACCAAATATTAGCTCATTTTCGCCTCTTGTCGCCTCATTTCTGGAATTTTATTGGCTTATGATTTTAGCGCTTTTTTATTTTAGCGATGTTTTTTTTTAGAAATTTGTTGATGCCAGAATGGTGCAAACTTTCATGGAAGATCAAAAAGTATGCTATTTTGACGATTGGACGTTCGGTTTTTGGGTTAGAAACATATTTTTATTTGAGAAAATCCCAAAAAATTGCACTCCTTTCCTGGGATATAGGACTTTTGGTTAAGTTTTCAAAATTTTCGGATCTTTTTTTTTTATCAGTTTTTCGTTTTTATAAAGGATGACGCATAAGTAACGTTAACGGCGACTATATTGAATGTGTTCTTGTGCATCATTTGGTTTTAACTCGTGAACCAATTGCATCTTATATGGGAAAAGATAAGTAAAATTCTTTGCAAAGGCCGCCTAGACTTCTAACTGCTGAGAACGTAGCCCGGTGGAAGTTTCGGGGTTTTCCTCAATACTTGCTTGCTTGTCATCCAGCGCGCGGAAGATCACGGACAGCTCCTTGTTGCAAAAAACGCTGAACCAATCGGTAAATTGTTGGAGCGCTAGGAGCATTTCGAACATGAAAGAAATTTCGATATGATCTGAATAATCGAATGCTGATTTTCAAAGTAAAATAGAACAACTTTGGTTCTTTGTTCTATGATGAGGCTTTCCGTCGTAAGTTTCCCAAATATTATTTAGTTAATTCTGTAAAGAGACGAAAAAAATTGTATTCACTAATCAAATCTTAACGTTGCTTATACGCCACCCTATAGATAATACACCCATTAAATGGAAAACTTCAGCGAAATGTTGAGATTAATCAACTGGACTTATTGCTGAATTACTCTTGAGCGAACGTAATTTCATATCAATAGTACAGTATTCGACTAGATAGAAACGATGGTAATGAAGTGTCCGTTTTTGTTTACTAAACAGATATATTCGAATATGAATGTTTTTATGCTGGGCTCTATTACCGACCATTCAGAAACCTGTACAGAGTGGTAATGGTCGGAAATTTGCGAAATAGAGAAACGTTAAAATTTTAATACATTTTTTATTTTTAATAGTTAGACAATATTAAAGAAAAACTCTATTCCCTTACGGCATTAAGATTTTAATATGATTTAAACAATTTTTTGTCAGCATTTCAAGTTTAATTTTACATTACAGGATTTAATTTTCATTTAAATCCTGTAATGAAATCTGGAAATTGTGGATGTATTGAATCTAGACTTGCAGAGCGAATACGAATTTGGGACGCTGTATTTATTGCCAATATATGATTTTATTTCATATTAATCTATGCTGTCTGTTGTGTGGTTTGTTTTCTTCCTTTGTGTTCTTTCTTTTTATTTCATAGAAGAGACAAGAAAATGACGTTTTTTTTTAAATTTACTTTTTCGGTTTCATTTTTTTTTTATCATTATGGATGACGCATCGATCATATGGCGATGTTGAGTGATGATGAATTTTTACGAAGATTTTGGAAAACGTTTTTACTATATAATTTACAATTTACGTTTTCCTCTTTCTTCTCTTCTACATAATTTTCTGGTTGTCCTTTCTGTCAAAGCGATTTTTACTGTCTGTGTTGGATCGATTGATCGATCTCGTACGTTCGTTAAGTAAATACGTTATATACGATGATTACTAGTTTTGTAGAGAGTTTATGATTTGTTTGTTTTTTTTTTGTTTTCTTGTTCTTTTTGTAGTTAAAGCAAATTTTACCTAAATTATTTTGTTTATATAAATACTTATGTACTTTCTTTATAGTATTTGTTGTTGTTGTGTATGTATGTAGGTAATAATTATAATTAATATAAATATTACGATTTAATTTGTTGAATATCAAATACTTTTCTTTCGTATTTCAATTACTTTACGAGTGGTATTTAAGTATTAACTGTATAGTAGTTCACGGTTTTCAAGTGGCGAGTTAGTATACCATTTTTATTTTATTTTCCATTTGTTGTTGTTGTTGTTTTTTTTTTTTTCATTATTATTAAGACTTTGTTTATAAATATAAGTAATTTAATATTTGTTTTGTTATTTGTTTTAGTTGTGGTAACAGAGAAGTGTTTTGTTTTGTTTTTGTTTTGGATTTTTGGTTTGCTTTTTAATATACTCGTAGTATTTATTTTGATTTTCATTAATTTTTGGGGTTTTGTAAATTTAAATTATTTAACAGATATTTCTTTTCGATAAATTTTATTTATTAACTTGAATCAACAGAATTTCACTAATACTTTTTGTTGTTGTTGTTGTAAAATATGATGTTTTTGTATAATTATTGTGATAGTTTTAGGCGAAATGAATTGAAATGTTTAAAATTTTATTATAGCGATTTCAGTTTAAATTCAAATGCATGTAATTGAAGCAAATTTAAAGAAGTTGTATGGAAACCAAATTTCTTGTGCCCAAAAGTTTGGAAAGTTCTAAAACCCTTGATGTGACCTAAAAACTAGTACAGTAAAATGTACTTATTTGGACCATCTTCTGGTATAGAATTTAGGGATCAATAGGAGAGTCGGTTTTAGTTGTTGGCATGTATGGGTATTGTCGTACTAAAGTCATAAAACAGATAACCATACGAGTATGTTCTAAATATAACCTACAAAAAACAAAGACTGTGTTTTAAAGCTGACTCCAAAATGTTTCGGCTATAGCCATCAGTTTTTACCAGTGATCTCTAAAAATATGGGGTTTCATAAGCAGCATATACGGTATTCTAGTTGTGCTGCAATTAGTTCCTACACTCGAGATATTACCATTTTTTAAGACATTTTAAATTGTTTTTTGTAAGGTTTTCATGAAATTGTAAATGTCTCGCATGGTATTCGTTCTATCCAGTGGAAGTATGAATTAGTCTCCGCCATTTGTCCCCAAAATTCAGTCATTTATTTAAAATACTGTTCATTGCTAGCCATTACGTTTCCTCATTTTTCTGCCAGAATACTTGGTTTTTTTTTTTTTTGACTATCCGTGAATCGACCCAATTTTTGGGTCAGACAAGTCATGTGTCATCAATCGAAACAAGTGATAATCGGAAGTGACAATGTCTGGTGAATAAGGCGGGTGGGGTAGGACTTCCCAATTTAGGGTTTCTATGTAGATTTTGAACGGGGTCGCAACATGCGGATGGCAATAACATAATTTTATCGTACATATCTTGAGGTGTAGTGGTCTCATTTTTCTTTTAGCATTCGGTTCAATTTCATTAACTCTGTTCGGTAAAGAGCCTCAGTAATGGTTCCGTTCGATTTGAGAAGCTAACACCAAGTTGATCCCACCAAATGCACATAACGAGTTATATGTCATGAACATTCGGCTTGGCTGTCGATGTTGAAGCATGGCCATGATTTCCTCCTCTTTAAGTTATCATAATGGTTTCACTTTTCGTCAATAGGGGGACTATACGATGCAAAGAATCCTTTTGTTTAGGCTTGATAAGCAAAATTTCACACTTATAAAATCAGCATTCAACATTTCTATGCTTTAGTTCATATGCAATCTAATGTCCTTCCTTTCCAATCATTTCCAACGATTTTACACAATATGGCATTGTTGTTGAGTCACTGCTTAAAGGGTGCCGGTGGTCTAGAATTTTCAAAAAAAAAAAAATCGATTTTTTTTGATATTTCGAAAGTATAAACTTTTAAGAATATACTGTCAAATGGAAGGGTATTCCCAGTATTTTCGATTCTACAGCCGTTTTAGCAGGTAGAGTCAGATGGCAATCCTCAACACTCGCATTGTCCTCCAGGCCCAGAATCGTGGTGCAAATGGTGCCAGAGTGAAGCTCCAGGTACTTTAGACCTGCTCTAGGTGATGACGCACAAGAAATATTGAAACCCATCTACGAAGAATTACCAGCATATGATTTATTGGAAATGTGTATTGGTAGTAACCAGAACAATAATGAGAGTTTCAATTCTTGTGTCTGGCAACTGGCGCCAAACCATCAGTTTGTTGGCAAAAAAAAAAAAAATAATAAATAATTGATATTGCCACTTATATTTCTGCCTGCACATTTAATGAAGGATTCGCCGCTGTTTTGAAAATATCGAGGTGGGTATCACCATAGGACCAAAAGCGGAGCAACTCGCACGAGACCGCGACGCGCGTCGAGTATATACAGCTAGTCGCGTCGAAGTACTGATGACTCAAAAGAAGCTCGAACAGCGCGTAAAAATCAGAGGCATGAAGAACCATCGGAGTACGAAGAGACAGAAAGAGTTCTGTATGCTGCTGGAATCGCTGATTAACTGTAAGTATTAACAATTTCTAAAATTTTTGAAAATATTATCCACTCTCAAAACTTTAAGCTCAATTATCTCAAAACTACTTTTTTCGGCCTGGTGTTGTCAAAAAAAAAAAAGAAACTATTCAACCGAATCGTCTGAAATTTTAATATGTTGTTCACAACATCAATGGCTATCGCCCGTACTAGAATCATATTATAATTTGAATTATTTCGTATTTTTTTTTTTTTTTTTTTTAATAAAAAAAACTGAAAACCCCCAATTTTTAGAGGGTCAAATTCAAAACTGCGCCATTTTGTCAATTTTTTTTGTTCTAGTGCGGGACATAGCTACAGTCATACTGATTAATATTTTTTTTTTTTTTGGTTTTTGTGTTTGAGATAAATAGAAGAGCCAAAATGGACAACACCGTCTAGGTCAAATTTTTCGGGAGGGTTAACTTCAGCGCCATTTTTAAAATTAAAAAAAAAAATTTTTAAATTTTTTTAAATTTTTTCATTTTTGTATGTAAAAGAAATTAAATAAAAAGCCTAAAAAATTGAAACATCGTTTTTCATTTTTTTTTATTGTAAAAAAATTCATGAAAATACCCTAAATTTTCGAGTTCTAGACCACCGGGACCCGTTAATGTAATTGCAAGTTCTTCTAGCACGAATATTCCTTCCATAATGATTCCTATGCTGCGCCTCTTGGTACACTTTAGGTCCTCCACTACGTTTCTTGTCTTCGATGTCAACGTTTTCAAACTTTTGTAGCTGCTTGTGACAACTTCTCCCCGGTGCAACTTAACTGCAGATTTCTTTAAATTAAAGAAATGAATCAAAAGTTCCCAAATGACGCTTATTCGATTCAAAACGTGCCATTTTCGCACAAAAAACTTTAATTTTATGGTTATCATGTTGCCAGCTGTCTAACCTTAAACTATGACGTTTTACATCTGGCAACTTTAACTATAACTTATTAGTGACGTCGTGTTTTGTAAGCCGGCAGGGGATTTATTTGTATTTTTGCTATTGTATTCGTCTAATTGTCAGTTGCACCATAAATATAATGTCGAATATAAGGAAAATCGTTCTTTTGGAAATGTTTTAAGGGATCTAAGAAGTTTGGAGATGTTTTAATTACAGGTTTAGCTTCAGAATCCGCAATATTCTGCCAACCTCCTTGAAACATTCCATATTTTATTTTTATAGCGATATATTTGCAATTTTATTTATTTCCATATCGAAACGTTTGATGAGCGTTTATGAGATTTGTTGGAGCAATCGACTACTCGAAATGTTTGTCAGACACATCGAGATGGCCGTCGCTCACATAATGATGGATGACTGTATGCGGAATTGAAACCGGTACCATGCGGTATTCGTGTGTCCTAACTATCGCGCCATGTTTGGTCACATAAATAGTTAAATACTCGTATTTGTGAAAAAACAAGCGTGAATTTGGAATACTAAAATCAGTTAACATATATTGTATAGGGTGATTTTTTAAGATTTAAGTTTTTCAGGTTGGCAGCACTGATTGGTAATGGCGTCCAAACGTCATTTGTCAAAGTGAAATGTGTACAGTATACTCTGCCATTTCATCATGGAAAGACTAACAAACAAGCAACAATTGCAAATCGTAGAAATTTATCAAATTTCGTGCTCTGTGACAAATGTGCATCGTTTGATACGACCATTTTATGGTCGTCATAATCGACCTGCTGAATCAACAATTCGTGCTGTTATCTCCAAATTTTGCACCAAATTTACTTTGTTGGACATAAAAGCATCGACTCGCATGCGTAGAGTGCGTATCGAAGAAAATATTGCAGCCGTAGCGACCAGTGTTAATGTCGATCGTGAAATGTTAATTCGTCGCCGTTCTCAGCGATTGGAAATGTGTTACTCAACCACAAGAGAAATTTTACACGGCGATTTGGGTTTTAAAGCCTATAAAATTCAACTCACGCAAGAATTGAAGCCGAATGACCTACCACAACGTCTAATTTTTGGTGAATGGGCCTTACAAAAGCTCACTGAAAATCCGCTGTTTTATCGGAAAATTCTGTTTACCGATGAGGCTCATTTCTTGCTGAACGGATACGTAAATACACAAAACTGTCGAATCTGGAATGATGAACAGCCACATGCCATACATGATGAATTACCGATGCATCCCGAAAAAACGACAGTCTGGTGTGGTTTATGGGCTGGTGGCATCATCGGTCCATTCTTCTACAAAGACGACCGTGGAAGAAACGTTACCGTCAACGGCGAACGATATCGAGCCATGATACGCGATTTTTTTGCCCCAATTGGCTGAGTTGAACTTGGTTGACATGTGGTTTCATCAGGACGGAATTTGGTGAGCAGCTTGTCTCACGATTTGGCCCCCAAGATCTTGCGATTAAACGCCTCTCGATTATTTCTTGTGGGGTTGTGTCAAGTCGTTAGTCTGTGTGAACAAGCCGAACACTATTGAAGCCTTACAGGATAACATAGCACGCGTTATTTGTGGAACACAGGCCGAAATGCTCGAAAAAGTGACGAAAAATTGGACCTTCCAAATGGACATTTTGAGACGGAGCCGCGGATGTGCTGCTGATTCAAATGTGCTGCTGATTCAAAACATATCGACTGCACTTATAAACAAACCTTTCTGCATAGAATATTTCCATCTTATTTGAAATAATGTGTATTTTTTTCGGAGAAATTTAAAAAATTATTCACATTGACATCTCTAAACTTCGTTTGTGGCGTTAGTAATCTGAAAACAATTTTTACACGTGTTATTCGTGAGCTACCAGTCGCTATGATCGAAAACATTTTTCACAATTGGACTTCTCTTAAGGATCAATTAAAATGTAGTCATGATCAACATTTATATGATTATTTGTTATTTCTTTGTAAATGTAAATGTTTCATATATTTTTTTTGGACAATTTGAAATTCTAAGCTTTGGAAATTAGATTGTTTCGGAAAATTTCATATCCTAAAATTACAAAAACGTCCTTCGTAAGTCTGACATAAATGGGTTTTTTTGGCCATATCATAGGGTTAAAGTATGTACACTCAGCGAAATTCAACTAAAGTCATCAGCGTTTTCAGTTACAATATTAAGGTAAATAATTATAAAAATTATTTTTGTTTCCAATAATGATGAAGTGTTTAATATATACACAATTGAGTAGTTGCTTCGTTCATATAATAAGTAACAAACTTAAAATTTCAATTTTGCTAAACCAAAATATAGAAAAATCCCAGAAACTGCCAGGAAAATTCCATTTTTGTTTTAAAGAAGAATATCACTTTCTAAATAGTGGTATTAAATTCATATCTTTTTCATGTATTGATATGAAAAAGATATGAATTTAATATCTCTAATTCATATCTTTTTCATATCAATTCGAGCATATATTTTCGTATTTAATTCTTCACTTCTAATAAGGAAAATGGTTAGTATGCCTAGGAGCTGAAGAGTGATTTTTGAGGTATCAATCTTTCATTTGTTTTGAATAACATATAGTCTTGTTACAAACTACGTGGCCAAAAATTTCTTCGAACTCATTATCGACACTTAAAAATCAACATATTTGTGCTGTAGAAGTTTTTATAGAAGTTATTTGCCCAAAGAAGAAAACTGGAATACTCAACAGTATTCAAAAGGTGCTCAGGTATCACAGACATAAACAGTGTTTTTGTTTTTTAAAGTTCGGCTCTTTACCAAATGTATTGAAGTTTGCTTTTCGGGTGGAATATTTAGTTATATATTTTTTCCATTACAAAAGTTACAAATCAGCGAAAAAATTCTCTAAATTCTCTCATTAACTGCTTTCTATTTTAGTTAGGCCATAAAATCGCGCCAGGTGGCATCGCTGCTTACGATGAATATAATAATTATGATTAACCGGCCAATCAAAATTATTTTTTTCTCTATCTCAAAATAAAATATTCCATTCTTCGCTCCCAGACAAGCTTTTTTTAAATTTCAGCCTGGCCTGATTATCCTTCAACGATGATTAGATTTCATTTTCATCCAAATTCGATAACAGCTTTCAATTAGAATTTGATGTACGGGTTTCCAAGTCAGTGTATTTTCCTCCTTGATGATCGAAAAAGGAGTTGCATTAAAATATTTCAAACCTAAATAACGTAATTAATTAGAAGCAGCAGAGAGCTAACTTAACTAGTGAGTTGGCAAGAAAGTAATTTCGGTTTTTTTTTGCTCAAAGAAAATTTAAAATTTTTTATTCAAAAAATTAATTTTAATGCACAATGACAGTGCTTTTGCTATCGTTCAGACAAATTTTTGGTACCAGATTGAAAAGATGACTGCCCTTTTCCAGTGAAATTTCGGAACATTTTCTAACCAGCTAAGTTAACTGTAGTGAGTTGGCAAGAAAGTAATTTCGGTTTTTTTTTTGGTCAAAATAAATTAAATTTTTTTTATTCAAATAATTAATTTTAATCCACAATTTAAGTGCCATTTTATTTCATGACTTTTTGTTATCGTTTAGGCAATTTTTTGAAACCAGATTGAAAAAATGACTGTACTTTTCCAGTGAAATTTCGGAACATTTTCTAACCAGCAAACTTAACTAGTAAGTTGACAAGAAAGTAATTTCGCTTTTTTTGCTCAAAGTGAATTTAATTTTTAAATTTAGTTAATTAATTTAGTTTAATTTAATTTTTTTTATTCAAATAAATAATTTTAATCGACAATTTAAGTGCCATTTTATTCAATGACTTTTTGCTTTCGTTCAGGCAATTTTTTAATAGTATAGGGTGGCGCATAAATAACGTTAACGGCGACTATATTGAAAGCGTTCTTTTGCATCATTTGGTTTTAACTCGTGAATCAATTGCATCTTATATGGGAAAAGATGTAACATATGTAAAATTCTTTGCAAAGACCGGCTAGACATCTCTAACTGCTAAAAAACGTCGCCTGGTGGAAGTTTCAGAGTTTTCCTCAATACTTGCATGCGCTCGAGCAATGGTCACTTCATTTCGAACTGCACGAGGTCTTCCAGCACGCGGAAGATCACAGACAGCCCCTTGCTGCTCAAAACGCTGAACCAATCGGTAAATTGTAGGAGCATTTCGCACATGAAATAAATTTCGGTATGATTTCAGTAATCGAATGCTGATGTCAAAGTAAAATTCAACAACTTTGGTTCTTTGTTCTGTGCTAAGCCTTTACATCATAAATTTCCCAAGTATTATTTAGTTAATTTTATAAAGAAACGAAAAAAAAGACTTAAACAAAAAATGTATTCACTGATCAAAATCTTAACATTGCTTATGCGCCACCCTATAGATTGGAAGAATGATTGCTCTTTTTCTGTAAAATACCGTAACCAACTTTTAGGTTCCCCATAGATATTGAAGGCTTTTCCATTCAAAAAATTTTTGCAGATTCCGAAATGAATAAAAATTCGAAGGTATCAGATCAAGACTATAAAATGGATGTGGCATCGCTTTATATCCGAACTATAATATTTTCTGCTGAGCCTTACAGATATCCGTCAATTGTTGAAAATAGACCTTAGAATTTATTGTTTGGTTCTTTGGAAACAGTTCAAAGTAACCCATTTCCATACAATTTCACCAAATTGACAAAAAAAAACCTTTTTTTTGCGATTTAACCTCTGTATAAGTTTGAGCTCGTTCAACTTGCTTGGAACCAACATCTCTTCTTTGGGTTGACAGTGTTGTAATGAATCAATTTTTCATTCCCAGTGATAATTCGTTTCGAAAAGGGATCATTTGAGTTACGTTTAAGCAATAACTTGCAAGTGCTTATCTGTTTTGATCCAAATCCATTTGCATTACCTTGTCCGGAATCTCAATAATGAGTTTTTTGATGATTTTGTGCTCATCAACCGCATTTGGAATTTCACATTACTTTGTGCGGAATTCAAATACAGTTGAACTTCTATAACTCGAACTTCTATAAGTTAAAATCTT
>JAHXMU010000759.1:123994-135058 GCA_019455685.1 Philornis downsi
ATAATAATAATAATAATAATCATAATAATAATAATAATATTACACAATTGTTCATTTGATGTTTTTAATTATGTTTTATTTTTGTTCTTCTTTTTTTCTTATTGTTTTAGCATTAATTTATTATTTATATTTAAATGTTGTATGTTAATTATTATTTTTTAAAGTTGCTCGACTTTTTTTTTCATTTAGTAATGGGCAGGGAGGGAGAAGAAAACATAATGGAAAAAATTCACATAAATATCTTAAATACGGAAGGAAGGGGGGAATTTATTGGTTTTTTGTTATTAATAAATTTTATTACATACAATGTCAAAGGATTTAAATCTAATGTAATAAATATTTTGCTTTAGTGTTCTTTTTTTATTTCGTTATTCTCTGTTCTTTGACCCATTAAAGCATTGGCTGATGTTTTTTTTTTTGCTGATGTTGTCCGTCGTTCGTCATAGTTTTTATGTTTCATTATTTCTTTTGAATATTTGCCATTTGTTTTTTTGTTTTAGATCTCCCTTTATTAATAATAATATGTGGGCTTTAATTTAAAAAACATTTATGTTTATTTGTTGGTATATGTCTGTATTTGTATGTGTATTGGTTTCAAATATTTTTTGTTTACAGAACAAATTTTTAATTTAAATTTTACAATTGAAGGGAAGGGGTGTTTTATCCAGCTTCATTTCTTACTATGGCGCGCCATGTGGACCTAGAAAGATTGAACAGTTGAAAGTTTTGCGAATAGGAGGAGTTTCGACAACATGCATGTTTTACAACCTACATAATATTACACTACCCTGCAAAGATTTTGTCTTCAATATGTTATTAGGAATGACTTTAATTTTTCTCAATAAAAAAATATTCCCTATTAAAAATTTTGTTTACATCGTCATTCTAATAACTGCATTTTCTTACAAAATTAAAAGTCTGGCACATTTAAAAACCGAATAACAATGGGCATCATAACACCAAAAGTATTTAAAATTATGTAAAATATTCAAAACTTTAAAAAAAAAATCCAATTATGCAAAAAAAAGAAGTCGCATCAATGTTAAAAATGTAGTTTTTCACCATATCTTTCAAGGCATTTCATACAAGGAGCCCCCCGTTTTTTTTAAATAAAAATTAAACGGCGCTTTTTTGCAATTTCTTTGAGCACCTCAGAATTTGAAATTATTTGTTTTGGAAAGCTGTAATTTAAACAATAATATCTGTGACCACAAAGAAAAGCGGTTATGATAATGTCTAGTTTATTCTATTCTAAAATTCTGTTTAGTTTACAAGTTACATCAATTTTTTTTTAGAAAACGCAAATAATGCCACTAAATAATGGTGCGAATGAGGGTATGTTTTTTATTATTATTTTTTACGGCCGTTAAACGTTCCTTATATTTCGAAAGTTGCAACAAATTTTCATAATCCGTTTCTTCACAGATATAATTTCTGCAATATTTCAAAACATTTTTTGCAGTGGCCAAAGAATGCATCTGTTAAAATGCAAACGGTGATGTCATGAGTTTATTGCAAAAAAAAAAAACATCGCAACCTTATTTTGATTAATCAGTTTGTTGGAGCAGCAAAAGTAAGAAAGAGTGGTTCGAACATTTTCGAATAAATTTGTTGCTTGCTTCGTTAAGGTCTGTTGAAAGTGTCGCTAGCATTGTGATTGATGAAATAAATATTTAAAAATTTTAAAACTACGTACAATATTTAAAATTTCAAAATATTCAAAGCATTCACAATGTTCAAATCGAATAAAATATCCAAATTTATAGATAAGATATTTTAAACATTAAAATTGTTCCAGATTTTTTAAAATATTTCAAACATTCAAAATTTAAAATTTAGATTTTTTTTAAATTTAATTTAAATTTTGATTTAAACTAAATATTCAATTTAAACAAATAAAATTTAATTTAAATTATAATTTAAATAGTAACTTAACAAATTTAATTTTTAATATTTTATTTTTAAATTTTAATAAAAAATAAGTTTAAAAAAAATTTTCATTTTAAATTTAAATTTTAATTTCAAAATTTAAATTTTTTTTAATTTTATAATTTTTAGATTTAAATTTTTTTTTAAATTTTTCTTTTATTAAAATTAAAGATTTAAAAATAAAATATTGAAAATTAAATTGTAAAAACTAAATTTATTAAATTATTACTTAAATTTATTTAAAATTTAAATTTAATTAATTTAAATTAAATTTAAAATTTTGTATATTTATAAATTAAATTAAATTTTATATATTTTTGTAAATTTAAATTTTAAATATATAAATTTTAAACTTTATGTATTTATAAAATATAAATTTTAAATTTAAATTCTAAATTTTATATATTTAAAATTAAACTAAATTAATTTATTAAAACAAAAATATTTAAAATTTAAAATTTTAAATTTAAAATGTTTTTTTAGCTCTATGGTTTATTACTATTTATAAAAGCAAAAAGTGTACGGAGTTAAAAAAGTTAACAAATTAATTTGGCAATGCGGGCTAGTAAAAGGCAATTGTTTATAAATGAAAACAAAATATCAGAAACATTCCTTAAGTCACCGGATAGATCTGTCAAATTAATCATGTAATCAGTAGCAGGTATCCGAATTTAGGTATATTTCGCTTTATGTGACCTATAAAATTGCTGTTTTTGGTAATTTTTTTATATTATATTATATTGTTTGACAGTTGATTAATGTGACAAATTTGCTAGCTTACGTGATACTTTTGCTTGAGCATTTCTTATAGTTTAAATTCTATAGAACTGAGCGTCTGGTATTGTATGGAGTAACATGTGTATTAAGAAGTTTTGGAAGCATATTGAAGATACAAATTACCTAAATGAAACTCATGACCGCTTTGCATTTTGATGAATTTAAAACATAAGTATCTTGATAATATTGGATATAGGTTACTACACTTTATGTCATTTGTCACAATAATATGGCAAATCCTTTACTTTTCGATATTTCATCATCGAGCTGCTATTATAGATCACATTGTATACACAGTATAACATTTGCTGAGATTTTCTCGAATGGGCAAACCCCATTATTTGAAGATTTGGATTTATGCATTACCAGATCTTTATATGATCTTTGCAAAATACATAAAAGCTATGATTGCCAAAACAACTATCCACTTTCTCAAGAGAATGTGCTTAGACCTGCTTGGGGGTTTTCTATCTTTTGATACGCCTTTAATTGACAGTTAGCGACAACACATTACAACTTATTGATAAGTACGGCACAAATAAACACATTTATAAAACAAATAAACGACAGTGGCGGTAAAAAAATTCATGCCATTTTTTTATAGAAGGATTCGCTGAAGACCCTCGGAATATACTTTAGTTGCCGCAATGACCTCATCCTCTATCCTAATCTTTTTCCAAGGACCACCATCTTTTCGAGTTTTACCAACAGATAGCAGTCATTGTGGCCAGATCTGAGAAAGACAACGAATGTGGTAGCAATTCGAAATTAAGTTCATGTAATTTTGCCATTGTAAATACAGACTTGTGACTGAGAAGTCTTATTCGTAATAATTTTCAGAATATTTGAAGAGCATTCTTACTATGAAAATTTGATAATTAAATCACAGACGAGGATTTAACAGATCCCTTATTTGGGTAGGAAAACTTTTTCGTCAGGGGAATACGTGGATAATGAAAAAATATGATACCGTTCACAGGTGACGAAAAATCAACAAATATTTATAAATATGTGACTCTAAGATCTTAAATTTTCTTTAAAGATAATTACGGCTATGGCTCAAAGTCAACTGTTAAATAAATTTTTTAAACTTTCGATATAGGAAAAAAGATCAACCTTTATAGGTCCACAAATGCCACTGTTACAACACTGAAGGAATTTCAAACCGGATCATCATTTCCCTAGTGTTAGGCTTGCCATGTTTATGGTATTTGTTCTTTTACTATTTTTTTGTTGTTGTCATATTTCTCATTATCTCTATTGTTATTGTGGTATTGCAATATTTATTTTGATATTATTCTTACTGGTTTTTTTTCTTTTTGTTTAAAAATTATATGAATTTAGATTTCACTTTTCTCACAGTATCATTCATTAAATTGTAAAATTTTAGTTTTTATTGTTGTAGTTTTTGTTTTTATATTTAATTTATTATATTACCATTATTTTTAATTCAATTATAATTTATATAATTCAATACTAAAATCTAATGTCTAGCAATAATTTAGTTACAAAATACAGCAAGTCGTTGAACAACATCTACTGGAACCACCTTTACTCTTTTGTCTTTGATCTACATATGTGACAGCAGCAGTAGTCATTACGAACGACCATGCATGAGTTCAGAGAAAAAGGCATAAAAACAAATCGTTGTAATTATTATAGATTTTTCAAATGTTATATAATAGTTTGTCTTCTTACAATAAATACTTACCTTGTGAGTTGGGTTCTGGTAAGTTATCACGCGGTACTAAATGCATAACAGTCGTTTTGCCCAGCGGCAAACCCAATGCACCCAATGTAACGTTACAGTGTAAAAATCTACCCTGATAAATGAGTCGCAATATTTCGGCCTTTGAAACAGCTTCACGTTCCCAATCTGTAATAAAAGCAAACGAAATAAAGACAACAGTGATAAAAGCTTTCTTTATACAGTTTGAACAAATAAACAAATTGTACAAAATTCATTCAAATTTAAAAATATGTGTAGAATAAAATTTTTCAAATATTTTCATATTAGAAAAAGTTCTTTGCAATTTATCTAAAATTATTTCAAACTCATTAAACTGTTAGAACAAAGACCGTTACCAGCAAGCCATTTAGTTGACCGAGCTGATATTCAAGACTATCCTTGTGGGGAAATGGACTGGTTCACAACCGGTCACACCATCCATTGTCAGGTATCAGAAATCGATCCCATGACTGCCATTTTGTAACAAGTGGATCTATCACTTTAATAAGGCATTTTATAGGTGGTGGCAACTAACACTTCGCAGACACCGAGGGACATGGTACAGGGCTCGGCTTTAAGAACATCTCAAACCGAACTGACTTAAAGGACCTTATTAGGCAGCTGCTTTAGAACATGTCTTTGCACAGCAAACACATTAAAAGCATTTATTATTTTTGGAGGTACCAAAACTGTACTTCCAACTTCCATTTATTTAGTGAATTTTTGTTTGAAAGACTAATTTTGTAATTTTTATTCGAAATTCTAAAATTTCATCCATATTTGAATAATATAAAATTGAATAATAAATAAGAGCCCTCCTCTCGCTTTAGAACATGTCCCCGAACATCAAAAATATTTAAAAGCATTTATTGTTTTTGGAGGTACCAAAACTATACTTCCAACTTCCATTTACTTAGTGAATTTTTGGGTGAAAGTCTAATTTTGTAATTTTTATCCGAAATTCTAAAATGTCATCCATATTTGAATAACATGTGAAATTTAAATAAGAATCCTCCTCTCGCTTTAGAACATGTCTCCGTACAGTAAAAACATTTAAAAGCATTTATTGTTTTTGGAGGTACCAAAACTTACTTCCAACTTCCATTTATTTAGTGAATTTTTGGGTGAAAGACCAATTTTCTGATTCTATCCGAAATTCTAAAATGTCATCCATATTTGAATAACGTGAAATTCAAATAAAAATCCTCCTCTCACTTTAGAACGTGTCTCCGGGCAGTAAGTACATTTAAAAGTACATTTATTGTTTTTGGAGGTACCAAAACTGTACTTCCAACTTCCATTTATTCATTGAATTTTGGGTGAAAGCTTAATTTTCTAATTCTTATCTGAAATTGTAAAATGTCATCCATATTTGAATAACATCTCAAATTTAAATAAAAATCCTTCTCTCGCATTAGAACATGCCTTCGGACAGCAAAAACGTTTAAAAGCATTTATTGTTTTTGGAGGTACCAAAACTGTACTTCCAACTTCCATTTATTTATTGAATTTTTGGGTGATAGACTACTTTTCTAATTCTTATCCGAAATTTTAAAATGTCATCCATATTTGAATAACGTGAAATTTAAATAAAAATTATCTATAATTTCGAATTTAAGCATTCTAATATAAGACGTAGTAAAAATAAATCTATTAGTTTTGCATGACATTTTAAACTTTTTTTTTTAGATTAATTGGAATGATCCAATTTAGATCAAATGTGCACCGGTTTGTTCAATAGCATTGTTGTCATTTTGAAGGTAATCCATTACCGAATTTTGTAATCTTCTCTTGCGGTGAAAATTTTCAGCAGTAAAAATATTTGCTACAGACGAACAGGTGCTAATCATTTAGTGCCAGGCTCGTATTATAAATAAGAAGGATGCAAAGGAAACTCCCAACCAAGTTCCTGGAGCTGGTGCTGATGGAACATAATTGTCTTCTATTGTCCGCTTATAGGCGATTGCCTCCTTCAGGGAGAGCAGCTCATTGTAGATGATTTCCTGGCAATCACAGCATATAATTATAGCAAACCTATACCTATGTCAATCCCGGCTGGCCACCGTTTCCGCCGACGCACCGCGATTCGACAACGACCATTTTCGCTTGATGTTATCGTTACTGACCCACTTTTCCTCGCCAGTCACTATTCGTCTCAGAAATGATTCGATTTTTTTTGTAATTCAGCAGCGATTCGCAGATGGAAATTCGGTTCATGAGGTTTTGATTAACTCGGTTTGCGTTAACTCGTGTAGCCCCACAATACATCAAGCTTCTTTTTGTGTCCAGCCTTATTCAAGTGGTTTCAGAAGAATTTTTGGTCAATGTTTAGCTCCTGGCCAGTGCATTCATGACGGTCGAACAATTCCCATTGTTTAACCGACATTTTTGACGATTGAACTTCCAGAGCGTGATGCATTTTTAATATCGAAATTATCGGAACAAAATCAACGAAACCACGCGATATTGTCTGTTACGGTATTCGGACCATAAACATTATTCAAATTTTCAGCCGATTAGCTTGCATTTCCGTCTTTATCGAAGAAAAAAAAAAAATGTGGTGTATTTCCCCTCTGATGGCGTCTATCTTTGAGGCGCGCTCAAGCCAGCACTGAGTCAATCAATCACAAGATTATCTGAGTAGTTTTTTTATGAAGAAATCTTATCTTTCTATCTATCTTTGAAAAAATTATGAATTTAGCTTTTACTATTCAGCCATCTAGCGTAATTCGATTGCACTTCTACAACGCGAAATACAGATTACGATAGCCATCTATTAGAAAAATAATGGATTTGTTTTTACTATTTAGCCATCTATCTAGCCGACCTGACGTATAGATGGTGCCATTAGTTTGAAAAAGACTATTTTAGTGAAAAGTGGCAACCTTATAAAACATGTGTTTCTGCAAAAGTAAACATGTGTTTCTGCAGTGAATTTTTAAACATGGAAAAAATATTGGCCACCGTTATGTGATTCAATATTTCCATTTGAAAGGTCTCACTCAGTCTAATCAATATTAAAGTGTTAAATTTTGCTCTGGGGGAGTCTGCTCTTTCGTTTACGACTGTAAAATATCGGATAGCAGAATTTAAACAAGGCCGTACGACCTACCAAGACGAAAACCCTATTCGTCGACCAATTGAGATGTCCACGCCAGACACGGTTAAGAAAATCCACAAAATGGTATTGTATGATCGTTGGCTGAAGGTGCCTTAGCTAGCAGAAATGACAGGCATTTCAAGAAGTGGTATACATCGTATATTTACGGAAGATTTGAAGATGAGAAAGCTGTGCGCAAGATGGGTGCCGCGCTTGCTTTTAACAACGTGATGAAAACGCGTCAATTTATAACCAATGGAATGGAACCATGGATTTATAACCGTGGAAGCTCAGTGAGCTAGCTGAAATGATAGGCATTTTAAAAGGTTCTATACATCGTATATTGACCGAAGGTTGCTGTGCGCAAGATGGGTGCCGCGCTTACTTTCAATACAGCAAAAACAGCGTTGTAAAGATGTTTCAGTAGAGTGTTTGAGAATGTTTCACCACAATAAAACCGAATTTTTGCGTCGATATAACCATGGGTCCACCACTTCACACCCGAGACAAAGGAACAGTCAAAGCAGTGAACTGGAATGGGAGAATCGTGCCCAACGAAGGCGAAGGTCGTGCCATCGATTTTTTGGGATACGTATGGGATTATTTTTATTGATTATCTTCAGAAAGGGGAAACCATCAACGGCGAATATTATGCTAATTTATTGCAGCGTTGGGATGAAATTATGGAAAAAGGACGAATTTGGCGAATTTCCGAATTTTCTATTTCCAAACTTGAAAAAAAATGGTTCAGTGGTAAAATATTTTTCAGCAATGAAAATGTGGAGTCTGCGGTTGACGGCTATTTTAAGGAGCTTGCAGGTCTTAGTACAAAAAGGGTATATTATTTTACATATTAGTTGCGCAACTAATTTCCCGCTGTCTGCCAATAGATGGCGCTAGCTGTAAGTGCTATTCGACTCTGCCATAATTTAAACGTCATATGGTAAACATACCGCCTCGAAACAATAATGATTTTTTGGGTTGTGTGAATATGTATGATTTTGTGCCAAATAATCGCCATATGCGGGAAGTATTGAGATTTTCTGCACTCATCGAGAGCTTCAAAACGGTTACGGAGATGCTGCTTTAAGTGAAACAACGTGTTGGTCTCGTCACTTTAAAGATGGTTATTTTGATGTTGACGGCCGCTCGGGTGAAGGAAGACGTAAAACCTTTAAAGACACTGAATTAACGGCATCACTTGATGGGAATGATTCAAAAGCAAGGAACTTGGCTTCCTTATGAGTTGAAGCCAAGGGACGTTTAGCGAAAACTTATTTCCGCACCAAATAATTTTTATAGTATAGAGGCTATTGAATATCGCTGGAAAAAATATATAGCGCAGATTGGAAAATAAAGACAAATTTTCTCAACTTTCTTGTGTCCTTTTTGTTATGTCCCCTAGTTTTGGAACCGCCCTCGGATAACGCCGTATACAGAATATTATAGCCATCTATCGGAAAAAATAATGAATTTCTTTTTACCATATATACCTATAGGTAAATAGCACTAACATAAACAGCATTTTGCTACTATAGGTAGTTACTTCTTTTAATTGCTCACTTAAAACCGCTATAATTTTTGTACCCCCTAACAAAAATCATGAACCTGAATGATTTCAACATTTAAAGTTGTCAATTGATAGCATATTGATTATGATAACTAACAATATCATAGTCAATATGCTATAAACTTTACAAATTTTACAATTTCGCAAATGTCAAGGAATTAATTACTAATTTTTCTCCGTATAACCAACTGGGAGTATGATTATTATCGTAGTTGCTTCGTTTCTATAAACATCACTTATAAGTAATACAAAAGTCGTCCTGTCTTGCAGCTGTAGTAATTAGAGTTTAGTGCAAATGATCCTTAAACATTTCAGTTGTATTCTTTGTGTCCTGCTGTAAGTTTCTTCTCTTGTTATATTTGCATATGTTAAAGCAAATTAACATTTCTAACACGTTTTTCTTGTGAAACAATTTCATTAAACTTGATTTGATTTTACACAATTTGAAACAAATGAATATGAACGACGGTCGTTTTGGCCGAAATGGTTGTGTATAAAAATGGTTGCTTAGATACGAGTATCCCATGTCTCGGTCTGTCCTTTTTACAATTTGTTCATAAGGCTATCAATGGTGCATTTGGAAAATGTGTACGTTGGGCTCTGTGCGGAAGCACTTTCAGGATTTAAGTTTTTTTTTTTTTTTGCCACAAATCAAGCGGCCAAACCCTTTATAGAGCCACAGGGCGATTGAGTGCGGGGGAGGGAGCAATACCCCAACGATAATAAAGTCAGCTGTATTGTTATTGTATTTGCACACGTATCTATATCTGTGTTAGTGGTATCCTGTCGTCTGTTTTCTGTGTATTTTCCACATATATTTTGTTTGTTTTGTCTTTGTGTTGCTCGATCCCTTCCGTTTCTGCTCCGTATTTTTCGCTCAAATGTCTCCCGTTGCTTGCCTGTCTGTTTCATTTTATCAACTTGTTTTCCCAGAGCCTTTGTCTCCAACATCCTTTACCCCCAACTGCATCCAATGTTGGCTACTTTATGAGTATGGCACCATATTTTGTGAACCTTAGGCCGAACAGTTGTCTGTAAATGGAAGGGGGCGGGGGGAGATGAAGCGAAAGGACCCACCGTAGCTTAAAGCAGGACTATCATGACTATTTAATATTCATTTGTCGTCCACTAATGAAGGCGCTACTGCATTTGCCATTCACTTATCCTGATTTATTTGCCACATACAAACATGCAGCATCACATACAAAGGCAATACAATACGAGTATACACTGAGATACGAGTACATATGGGCACATGGTCGCAGGGACAGAATTCCCAGTAAACTATATTCTGGGGAAGGTCTCATTATTTTACGTTAAGTTTATAGAAGTGGGCTTTCAAAGTGGGCAGATGTTATTGGCCCAACAAATATGAATACTTGGCTCGGCATTTGTCGCAAACATGTGGGTAAAGAGATGTTTGAGGAGTGCACAAATACAAGAGTACAAGGAGTACGATCAATTCTTCTTAGACTTGACATTCTTTTTTTCTAAAGAATGAAAATACACTAGTGAAGTTTCTTAAGAACATTAAATAGTTTACTACATCCACCAGAGGATGGGAGTATATTAAGTTTGTTGCTCCGAATATAACAACGGGAAATACTCACCAAATACATGAGTTAAATTATAAATGTTCACGCAAAAAGAGAGATTTCCAACCCGGCAACTACGATTTTGATTCACGTTTTCTACTAAAATTTGTTATAAGAAAATTGCCAAAATTAAGTAAAGAAAAATCGACATAGCTTACGATTTATGAAGCCTTTTAAGTCGTAGATGCTATTTTTGTGGCGGCGCAGGACTGAAATGATGTACAGTTGAACTTCTTTAACTCGAATCACCATTATCCTAAAATAAAATCCGACTTATGGAGAATTCGAGGAGATTTCGAGTTACGGAATTGCATACATACAGGGTTGCCCATATTCGACGGACCCATCTGGCAACGCCATAACT
>JAHXMU010000760.1:0-31632 GCA_019455685.1 Philornis downsi
TTTTTTTTAGATTATCGCGGTGTTGTGCACTCGGAATTTTGGCCAGAAGGTCACACGGTAAATAAAGAATATTATTTGGTTGCTATACGATATTTGGGAGAGCAATGTTGTCGAAAAAGGAAAGCAAGAAATGTCAATTTGCACCACGATGACGTATCATCTGACAAGGCAATCATAGTGAACGAATTTTTGCCCAAAAACTCAACAAAACAGGCATCGAACAAGTACCGTATTTAAACGATATGGCTCCGGCCGACTTTTGTCTCTTTCCTAAACTCGAATCCTAGTTTACAAGCGATAGAAGACGTAAAAGAGAAGTCCAGTCTCTTGCGGAAAATGTGTTTGAAAAACGGTTTGATGATTAAATTATTCGTTGACATAAGTCTATTGAATCGGAAGGGGCCCATTTTGAAGACGATGCAATAAATTTGAATGAATAATAACTATTTTATGTCTTAATGACCAATTCCCGGTACTTTTTGACAAAATATATAACACGTTAAACGTGGCACTCCTTTAATAATAAAACTACACTATATTTAAGAAAAAAATTGGGCGCATCCAAAATCCTTTCTTCCCATTTTCAGCTCACTTTATTAAAAAAAAAAAACAACCAAAACCAATACATTCTACTCACGTCTGTATTTTCATAAAATAAAGTCGTTTTAAAAAGCTCAACTCATTCATTCGCAGACAGAAATTTAATTTATTATATTCTGTACAATATTTCATAATCATATCCTTAGACTGATCCCTCCAGATGTACGTTCTGCTGTTGCCAAAAATTCCTTTTTATTGCAGGTATTAGCTTTATGAAATATGACCTTTTTTTTTCTTTGATATTACCAAAGACCAGAGAACGCTATGATGATGACATGAAATATCCCTGGAATTCTCAATTATCTCTCTCCCTGTGCAACTGATGAACTTATGTTGTCAATTTCATCAAAGAATTTATACAATTATTTTGCTCACGTCTTAATTCTTAATTACAGTTCATAAGCAAGATAAAAAAAAACAAATTTTCCAATAAACCAGCAAGTCATTGTTCAGAGAAGAAGGAAATAAAGCATTTCTTGCCCGACTCATCATCATTAGACAATGTTCAGTATTTCAGTGAAGTTCAAACAAAATCTTGGAATTTTTTGATACAAGGAATAGGGTCGACGTTATCTGAAGCATTGTGTAAAACAGTCGTGATGATGTCGGTTATGTGTAGACAACTTTTCATAAGCATTTCAGTTATTTCATCAAATTAACATTAAATTCGATTTGTAATCAAAACACAGAAGCCACAAACTGTTCGGCATCACCATCACCAAATTAACATTTGGGGGGATTATCTGTACCTGGAGGTTTCTTTGTAAAGAAATGTTATCTAATTCATATTCCACAATTCTTTTGAACTTTACAGCGGTGTTTGGTAAAATTCTCGATATTCCCTCGCTGTCATTTCATTTCACTTTCCTTATTTACTGTCATTTTCTATGAATTTTTTTCCTTCTTTCTTCTTCCCTTCTTTCTCATTCAACCATGCTCTCGCCAAACTTTGCGGTGATATGATAATAGTTTTTAATTACTTGTAATTTATTTCATTTATATCCCAGAATTTATAAGAGTTTCCTTAAATGTCGATGTTTTTTTGCGATGAAGAAATTCTCATTGGGGAATTTCAGCTTTGCTTCATTAAAGCAACAGACCACAAAAAAAATTTTCAATTATAAATTAACATAATTATATTAACATCTAGATTGGAATGATATGCGACACTTTATGAATTTATGGAGAAAATGTAGGTAAAAAAAAAACATAATTATGGTTACTTCCTCCAGGTAAGTAACCTAATTCTCATTGGGACAGTGAGGAGAAAGCTTCTACTACTCCTAGTGATTTAATGAAGTCATATGGTAGAACCTTTATTTCGGCGAAAAATATAATTAACGCAATTTTTAAACCTTCGCCCACAGAGATGGGGAAAATTAAATTAACTGAAGGAGGAATACATAATGACAAGTTGTCCTGACCACATATATAAAGGGTGTCTCAACAAGAACGCAAGACTTAAATTTGGCGCCATTTGAAGTGTCATTGTTTGACATTTGAACAATTGTTATTGTTTGCTAGTAGAAGGTACGAGGTTAGTAAAAATGGAGCGCTACACGAATGAACAACGCATTCTCATTGTGAAATTGTTTTACCAAAATGGTGAAAGTTTTGCGGCTACAGTTCGCAAATTGCGATCAATTTGGGGTCACAATAATGCTCCAAAAGAGTCAACTGTAAAGAGATTAATGGATAAATTTGCCAAAACTGGGGTTGTTAGCGATGTAAAGACAACAACGCGCCTTTGACCAGGTCGATCGACCGAAAATGTCGTAGCTGTACGTGATGATGTCGCTCAAACTCCATCCACCTCAATTCGACACCGAGCTCAGCAAATTGGTGTCTCTAAATCCACTATACAGTGAATTTTGACGAAAGATTTGCATCTTCATGCTTACAAAGTTCAATTGACTCAGGAACTGAAGCCAGCTGGCCATGGACAGCAAAGGGAGTTCGTTAATTGGGTATTGGAGGGACAACATGAAAATGCTTCAGTGATGAGGCCCATTTCCATATTGATGACTTCGTCAATAGGCAGAATTGTCGCATTTGGGGTGAGGAAAATCCTCGAGTGATTCACGAGAAGCAAATGCATCCTCAACGTGTCACTGTGTGGTGTGGATTTTGGGCTGGAGGAATCGTTGGAACTTTTTTTTTATGAAAATGAGGCATGTCAAGCGCAAACAGTCAATGGTGTTCGATATCGTGAAATGATAACCAGTTTTTCTGCCTTGAATTGAAGAAATGAATGCGGAGGGCATGTGGTTTCAACAAGACAGCGCCACATGTCATACAGCCAGAGAAACAATTCAATTGTTGCATCAGTCATTTAAATCTTGCGTTCTTGTTGGGACACCCTTTACATACATAAAGGGTGATTTTTTAAGATCTATGTTTTTCAGGTTGGCAGCACTGATTGGTAATGGCGTCCAAATGTCATCTGTCAAAGTGAAAAGTGTACTCTGCCATTTCATCATGGAATGACGAATGACCTACCACAACGTCTAATTTTTGGTGAATGGGTCTTACAAAAGCTCAATGAAAATCCGCTGTTTTATCGAAAAATTGTGTTCAGCGATGATGCTCATTCTTGCTGAACGGACACGTAAACAAGCAAAACTGGCGCATCTGGAGTGATGAACAGCCACATGCCATACATGAATTACCAATGCATCCCGAAAAAACGACAGTCTGTTGTGGTTTATGGGCTGGTGGCATCATCGGTCCATTTTTCTTCAAAGACGGCCATGGAAGAAACGTTACCGTCAACGGCGAACGATATCGAGCCATAATACGCGATTTTTCCCCCCCTCCCAATTGGCTGAGTTGAACTTGGTTGACATGTGGTTTCATCAGGATGTTGCAACATGCCACACTGCTCGCGAAACAATGGATATGTTGAGGGATGAATTTGGTGAGCAGCTTATCTCTCGATTTGGCTCTGTGAGTTCGCCCCCAAGATTTTGCGATTTAACTCCTCTTGATTATTTCTTGTGGGGTTATGTCAAGTCGTTAGTCTATGGGGACAAGCCGAACACTATTGAAGCCTTACAGGATATCATAACACGTGTTATTCGTGGAATACAGGCCGAAATGCTCGAAAAAGTGACGAAAAATTGGACCTTTCGAATGGACATTTTGAGACGGAGTCGCGGGCAACATTTACATGAAACTATCTTTAAGAATTAAATGGCAAAGACCAATTTTTCGATTCCATCAAAAAAATTTTAATATATGATGAAAACTTGAGTGTTTTATTCGATTAAAAAAAAAAAAAAAACTGCCATTAAAAAATCACCCTATATTAGGACCATGCTAGTACCAAGTTTTTAAGGTAAAAAAGGATTGAAGATATAAATGTAAACTATGCCCAAAAGACAATGAAAAAATCATACACAAATTTCGCATTTTTAAGAAAATTTGCAACCAGGACCACCACCACGTTTATAGGTTATTAAAAGTTCAGCTGACGAAAGCGTTAAAAACATATCAGGTAATTATTTCACAGTGATAGTCTTCAGCAATACGTTGTCACCTCTTCCCCACCCCTAAGAAAATATTTTTCTTTAAATTCCAAATATTCGAACTTTGCTGGAAGCTGAGTTCATAACCGATAGGAAAGCTTTTTTTCATTAGTATCACTTGTGAAGCAGCCTATCTTTAAAACAACTTTGAAAAAATGGATAATTGTGCAGAAATTTTGTACAAAATTTGTATTTTGAAAGTTGGTTTCAAAATTTTAACTTTACATATACGAGTAGACATCTAACACCGCATGTTAAGCGTTTCTTAGTCTGTAGTTTTAAAAATTATATCGATTTGAGGTCTTTGTTGTTATTTTATAAAGTTGTTGGACTTTGTAGTCCTCAATTTCTTTTTAGTTCGTTTAATTTTTCACTTTCCACTCGTAATAAGCACCTTCTTATTAGTAAAATAATCACACTCATGGGTCGTGCTTTTGTAGTAGTAGGAGTAGGACGAATTTACATTTACAATTTACTACCAAGCCATTTAAAATGTGTTAATTTATGTCCTGATTCGTACAAAAGGCACATTCTGCAACAGTTTCAGACTTGCCTGTAAAATTTTGTTTTATTACATAGCGATTATCTTATATTTCCAGATCAAATACCGATTATCTTCTAAATTAGTCTTTTTTTTATTTCTGTGTCTTTAATAATCATACCTTTTTCAAAATCATATTATATTTTTATAAATTTTATATTTAATTTTTATTACGTATTTTTTTAAATTTATATTACTGAGCAGATTAAACCTAATAGATGAATTGTTGCATATTGTAATTTACTTATAATTGGCTGGAATGCTTTAAATTGCAAGCCAAATAAATAAATAGAAAAAAGAAACAAAAGTATATAAAGATTATTAGTCTGTGCAGATTAGACGCAGTATTTTCAGAATAAAAAGTAAACCAGCTCAAAGTCGTTCTTTAGAAAGATGTGTTAAAAGAATAAATCGAATTATTATAAAATGTCAAAAATTACTATTATATTTCTTCTTTTTAAATATTGTATAATTATAACTGACACTCAGTATAAATTTTCAAAAATTGTCTATATCTTCATAGTTCGAAATGTACACAGAATTAAGTACGGGTCCTCTAAGAGAGATTCTCTCCAAATCCTTAATCTATTCTTTATTCCTTCTACAGAGACGTTTTATATGGATCTTGCTTCATCTATCTAAACCAAAAAAAAAAAAAAAAAAAAAAATTGTTCTACTTTTGTTAAATGCCACAGTTGTATCATATATTCTGTGGCAGATCGATTTTATGTGCCCCGCAGAAAAAAAGGTTCATTCCCATGTGTCGCTGCTGCTTCACAACTACCATTTGTTAGATTTATCTCGGCACAAAAAAGGAAAATAGAAGGTAGCGTATGTGACACCTGAGACTTGCTGACTCAGAACAAACATTCAAAACATAATGGCTGACAGTGTTTTACTTTATCTGCAATGCAAGTGCAGAGGAAGTAAATGAGAACTCTGCGTCTAATGTGCAGGATAGTATGTTAAATACAGTAAGTTAAAAAGGGTTATGGATACGATTTGTCATGATGGAAATTTGAAAAGAAACTTACAGTTTTTACCTGACTAATTCATTTACTATAGCGCCTATGTTTGGCCCTTTGAAGTATCTGTCACTGCATTTCGTTTACTTAAGAACAGTCCCGCCTAGAGATAATTCCCAATACATAAACAAACTAAATTATTCAAAAGCTTTTTAAAAGGATGACTGGAATCCCCATTAAAAAAACAGGTATTGTCCAGTCTAAAATCTAAATGTAGTAACTCATCGAATGTAAAACTCTGGCCCATATCGCATTCACATGAGATGCAAGGTAATTTTTTTACCCATCTATTCCCATAAGATATCTAGCCTTAACGATTGAAACTTACTCCTTTTTACGGTCTACTCCAATGAGTGATTATTCCTTAAAATAGCACACTTGATAAGAAAATGCAAAATATTCTCAGTTTTATCTTCGATATTTTGGAGACTACGTTAAACTACGATCCAAGAAAAATTCATTATTTTTGTTACGGTGATATGAGTTAGTTAAAGTGATATGAATTGAGACAAATATGGAACGTTTTTTTTTTCAGTAAAGTGCTGCCATTTTGAAAGTAATTTCATTATGCCTTTGTCATAGAAAGTCACGTCTCTGTTGGCAAGAAAACTGGGACAACTGATTTTTATAAGCTTCGTTGAAAGTGAACTTAGCAAAAGATGAATTCCTTATCTTTGTTAGGGTGATATGAATTAGTTAAAGCGATATAAATTAAGACAAATATGGAACGTTTTTTCTTTCGATAAAGTGCTGCCATTTTGAACGTAATTCCATTATGCCTTTGTCATAAAAAGCCCTATCTTTGTTGGCAAGAAATCTGGGACAATCGATTTTTCTAAGCTTCTGTTAAAGTGAATTTAGTAAAGAGAAATTCATTATTTTTGTTAGGATGATATGAATTAGTTAAAGTTATATGAATTGAGAGAAATATGGAAAGTTTTTTCTTTCGATAAAGTGCTGCCATTTTGGAAGTAGTTCCATTATGCCTTTGTCATAGAAAGCCTCATATCTATTGGCAAGAAAACTGGGACAAACGATTTTTATAAGCTTCTGTCAAAGTGAATTCAGTAAAAGAGGAATTCATTATCTTTGTTAAGATGATATGAATTAGTTAAAGTGACATGAATTGAGACAGATATGGAACGTTTTTTGTTTTTTAAATAAAGTGCTGCCATTTTGAATGTAATTCCATTATGCTTTTGTCATAGAAAGTCCCGTCTCTGTTGGCAAGAAAAGACAATCGATTTTTCTAAGCTTCTGTTAAAGTGAATTTAGTAAAAGAGGAATTCATTATTTTTGTTAGAATGATATGAATTAGTTAAAGTGATATAAATTAAGACAAATATGGAACGTTTTTTCTTTCAGCAAACTGAGACAATCGATTTTTGTAAGCTTCTGTTAAACTGAATTTAGCAAAAGAGGAATTCATTGTTTTTGTTAGGGTGATATGAATTAGTTAAAGTGATGTGAATTGAGACAAATATGGAAAGTTTTTTCTTTCGATAAAGTGCTGCCATTTTGAAAGTAATTTCAATATGCCTTTGTCATAGAAAGTCCCGCCTCTGTTGGCAAGAAACTGGCACAATCGATTTTTATAAGTTTCTGTTGAGGCGAATTTAACGAAATCAAAATCATTCACCATAGACAAGAACAGGTGATAGATAATCACTTGAAGCCGGGTCTGAATTATAAGGTGGATGCATTAAAATAATTCCAGTAAAGCTCTCTATTGGCCAAAGCTGGCCGCTTCAAGGCAGTTGCTTCCTTCAGATGATCTAATTGCTGTGGTTGGGGAAAAACTCACAGTTAGTGATTCTCTGCCAAACCCACCAGATACACAGAAAAACCTTCCTGACCTTCAATCCAAGCTTATTCAAGTGGTTCCAAACGATTTTTTGTGCAATGTTTAGCTCCTGGGCAATCGAAACAGTGGTTGCATGACAGAAGTCCACGAGGGTTTAACGTGACGCTCGCCGTGAACGACACACTGGGCACGGTGTGCGACACACTGGGCATATTACGATGCGATTGCCAACGCCCCCCTGGGATAGCCAAGATAAACTTGGGCTATCTAGGAAAAGGGACTGACGATTGTGGTATTAACACATATTGTCAGCCATTTCTTCGCAGCCAGGAGATACCAAATTTATTATGCTAGTATGGAACATAATCCCCATTGGCGGAGGTGAGGCCTATCTTGGTGGTTGCATGACAGTCGGACTTGAGGATTTCCATTAGCGTGGTGGATTGCTGGCATCAAAATTAGCAGAACGGCATTAATGAAACGAAAATTGCTTTTGCTGCTGGTTGTTACAGCGTTCGGACCACAGAGGCTATTCATATTTTTAGTCCCTTGGCATGTGTGTTCTGCTGCTGTGGGATACAAACTGTAAAATATGGCGTATTTCCCCTTTGAATAAAATCTGTGGTCACAACCCATAACAGCCTAAGTCTGTTTTTCAATATTTTCAGTACAGGAGTTTAAAGTTTTGAATCTTCACTGAAAATCAGGAAAAGGTGTTTCTTGGAAAACTTTGCTATAGATTCCAAGGAGACGAATTTCTTCACTTAGTTGTTAACAAAAAACAGTTGTTTATTCTCACAGTCAAAAGATATTATCGAAAAAGACACTTAGGCTCTTATGAATTGTTGAACGAAAGAAAGTCAAAAAGTTCAAGTTGAGTTAGGCTATTATTCCAGATTAAATAAATTTTTTTTTGTTTGGAAAAAGACCTTAACTCAATTTATGTTTATCATAAAACGAAATTGTAAGTCGGAATAAGAGCTTAACTCAAGTTAGGAAAATAAAATTGTTTCTTTATTTTTTTGGATTAACGACTTAAGTTGATTTAGGCAATGATGAAAAAATAATCTTTATATTTGTTGTAATCCTAAATTGACTTAGGCAGTTATGGCAAAACAGTCATTTAGAAAAATAACTTAAGCTATTAGGTTTTTTTTTTTAGGATTAATTGCCTTCCTAGAAGAGATACAAACATGAAAAATGTAGAACAAATAACTTTAGATACGCTGAATACGATGGTGCTAATAACTCAATTGTGTCCTAACTCGAGTTAGGCTGTTACGGGTTGTGACCACAGAAATAATCACGAAATTTCTTTCAATAAAGCAATCACAAAATTGTCTGAGTGGTTTTTAAGTGCCAAATCTTATTTTACGCCATCTAACGTAAACCGATCGTACTTACATAAAGTGAGATGCAGATTGCTAAAGCCATCTAATAGAAAAATAATGATTTTTTTTATTAACTCATATTATGCATGATGAGAAAATACAACAAGATTTTTGTTTCTATTTTGAAAACCGTATTAAATTTCAAGCCTATAAATAGATATACATACTAATACAATATAGCAGTTTGTACTGTAAACCAAGAATCACTAAACATTTGACTGGATTTTGCCAGTCTTTAAGAATACATTATGAATTTGTGTTTTATAATAAAATTCTTTCTTACTCCTTACTTCTTTATCACCACGTATGTACCTTATCATTCCATTAACACTGTCTTCTACTACATTGTGCAAGTATGAGTTTTGAAAAATTATTGTTGCATTGCATCACGACAGCAGTTGTTGCAACTACGTACAACTATTTACCTAACCATTTTTTTTTCTTTTTTGTGTTGTTTTGTTGTGTTCTAAAAACTAAGGAAAATATGACTGTTTGATGATGATGATGCTTTTGTTGCTGCTGCTCCTGCTATTTTGTATAGCTAAGACAATGTAGAACTAAAGGCTTTGCAACTGCTGCATTTATAAAACTGAAACATAACTTTTAGTTATATTTTTTGCTTTGCGTACACTTTTTGTTTTTTTAACAAAAAGAAAAACGCAAAATGTTAAATACAGATGTGCACTTTTTCTGCATAACGAAAATGAGAATGAGACGTGTGCTGAGCTGAGCATAGAGGAAAAATAAGGTGTACTGATATTTGTTATGGCTTTAGTTTTTCTGCGCATTCATTACGGAGGTGGGCACAGTGGATGGATTTGTCTTGGAGAACCAACATAAATATTTTTCCGTTTTTCGTTGTCAAGACAAATTAAACAAAAAACACACTTTGCCATTATGTACGAAATACAATGACATTTAAATGACCGACTCTGGATTGGCTGCAGCAGTGGATCCTTTTGAGACAGTTTTCGAAAAAATACGGCCCAATTATATTTCCAGACCACAAAAAAAGAGTGCAGGAGAGACAAATTTTTCGCTACTGTGCTCTATACTGATGCTTAGTTTGATCTGTCATTTGGTCTGTTTATGGCAGGTCATCTTAAATAAGTTTTTCGCATTTTACAGTCGATAGAAAATGTTGTACACAGACTATGCAGCAAAATTTGTATTACAAATGTTGTAGAAGGCTTACGATAAATCGACTTTAGCAAAAACACATGCATTTGAGTGGTACAGTGCATTCAATGATAGATGGAGATATGGTGGAAGACTTGCATCGCTCTAATCATACTTCAATATTTTCAACTGAAGTTAACATCGATAAAGTGAGGCAAGTGGTGACAGAAAATCGTCACCTAAGTCCGAGAGAGATAACCATTGCACCGTCTGTGTCTCACAAATCAACTCGTACCGTTTTCACGATTATTGGGATATAAATCGCGTTGTCGCTCGAATAATTTTTTCTTTAAAAATACAGTTGCGTAAAGATGGCTGATTCAATGCTGGAATAATTCAATTTCGCCGACACATTCATAAAATGCATTATACTAGGGCGGTCCCAAAACTAGCCAACCTGACGTATAGATGGTGCCAGTAGTTTGTAAAAAATGATTTTGGTGAAAAATAGCAACCTAATAAAACAAATGATTTAAGTTTCAAGGCGCCACGTTGTTAAGTATTTTTTTACGAGCCACCAAAAGTAAACGATCTCAGTGTAAATTGAAAAAATTGGTCACCGTTATGTAATTCAATATTTTCATTTGTTCAACCAATATTGAAGCCGAGCTAGATTCTACTCTGGCGGAGTTTGCGTAGCACAGTTTAAACGAGCCGTACGAGCTGCCAAGACGAACACCGTAGTGTTGGACCAATTAAGGTGTCCACGCCAGACACGGTTGAGAAAATCTACAAAATGGCATTGAAAGATCCTCGGCTAAAGGTGAATGAACTAGCTGGAATGATAGGCATTTCAAAAGTGATATACATCGTATATTGACGGAAAATTTTAAGGTGAGAAAGTTGTGCGCAAGATGGGTGCCGTGCTTGCTTTCGATAGAGAAAAAACAGATGGAACTGTCTTCGATATAGAAGCTAGTTAATATCGTGAAGATGTTTCAGTAGAGTGTTTGGCAATGTTTCACCGCGACTGTCGGCTGAAGTTGCGTGAGATAGCTGGTATAATAGGCATTTCAAAAAGTGCTAACCATTATATATTGACCGCAAATTTGAAGGTGAGAAAGCTGTACGTAAAATATGTGCCGTGCTTGCTTTCAATAGAGCAAAAACAGCATCGCGAAGATGTTTCAGCACAGTGTTTGGCGATGTTTCACTGTAATAAAACCGAACTTTTGCGGCGACTTACAACCATGGATAAGACATGGGTCCACCACTTCACACCTGATACAAAAAATAACAGTCAAAGCAGTGGACTGGAATGGGAGAATCGTGTCCAAAGAAGGCAAAGTCGGGTCCATCTGCAGGCAAGGTCATGGCTTCTGTTTTTTGTGGGATGCGCATAGAATTATTTCAATTTATTATCTTCAGAAAGGAAAACTCATCAACCAAACCATATTATGCTAATTTTTTGCATGCGTTTATGTGATGAAATTGTGGAAGAAAGGCTCCATTTGGCGAAAAAAGTGTTTTTGCATCAAGACAATGTTACAGTTCGCACTATTGCGGTGGCTAAAATAAATAAATTGTGAAAAATGAATGAATGAATGATGGCCAAATAATGAACTAAAGTTCGAATTGTTTCATAACGCATCTTATCTGCCAGATTTCGCTCCATAGGACTATTTTCTATTTCCAAACATAAAAAATGGATCGGTAGTAAAAGATTTGCCAACAATGAAGAAGTTGAATCTGCGGTTAATGGCTACTTAAAGAAGTTTGAGAGTTCTTGCTATAAACAGGGTATAGAAGCTATTGAATGTCGCTGGAAAAATAAGATTATGATGAAAAATAAAGAAAATTTTTCGAAACATTTTTATGTTTTCTTTCTTAGGTCAGCTAGTTTTCGGACCGCCTAGTCAATAAAATTCGGAATGACGCCTTCCCAATAAGCCAATACCGAAAAAAAAAATCACGTTAAAGTCAATCAAAAGTTAATGCAATATTCAGTATTTTATTTGATTACCGCGGTGTTGTGCACTCAAAATTCTTGCCAGAAGGTCAGGTAGTAAATAAAGATATTTTACAAAGCAAATTTTCCGAAAATAACCAGATTTATGGATGGAAAACTCTTGAATTTGGGGACCTGATAACGATAATCACCTTACAAGGCCATGATCATTATGATTCCATTTCTGGTCACCTGATGTGTCTTTTTCTGACTTTTTTCCCCCTTTTTTCTCTTTCCAAAACTCAAATTATCACTTCGAGGGATCGGTTTTTTTTTAGTCGGTGTCTTTTTGTTGTTTTGTTGTTTTGCCTTTTTCTGACCTTTTCTGTCCCTTTTTTTCGTTTTGAGGGATCGGTTTTTTGTCGGTAGAAGAGAATTTGTGGTGATAATTGAAGTCTTTTTTTATGGAAAATACAATTGAAAAATATTTTAATGATTAGATTATTTCCGAAGAAATCTACTCTGAAGGCGATACAATTCATTTGGATGAATGATAAATATTTTTGGCTTTATTAACAAGTTAGTTACCAATAGTTCTCTTGAAGATTCCAGCCTGTATGCAGCAAGCAAAGGCCCTACTATATTTATTTATGGAGCTACTTGTAGGTTTTCTTTTACGATTTTTGAATGATGCATTGAAATTCGTTTACACTATTTTCGGATATCAGAGAATTTAATTTGCAATGTCGTAGTGAATTCCTTCTTCAAAATTACACTATCTCCTACAGTTTTTGTTCTATTCATTGTCGTTTATATGCTGTGTCTTGTAGAATTTGTACATAAACAAAAACTGCTAACATTTGCTTAAAATGATCTAAATATTGTTGCCACTAAATGCCTCTTTAAACTTCACTTTTTGTTTATTTTTACTATTTGAGTAAAAAAGAAAACTAATCGCCAACGAGATTACAGTTTCTATTCCACTGTTCTCAAATCCTTGTTACTGCTGTGATTCTTTTAAATTCATTCCTTTTTTTTTTTTTGGCTACCCGTAAATTTACGAAAATTAACGTCTAAAGAAGAGATCTCAATGCAAAATTGTATTTGTGCACAACTCTCACTTTTAGCCATGTTTTCTTTCGAAATTTTTGCATAATAAAGGAGGCAAAGCAGAGAAAAAAAACCCTCAAGTTCTTGTATGCATTCCTGTCTCTGGAGGCAAGGTGTCTCTTCCCTTCTTGATATATTTTTTTTTTTTTTGGTCAGTATAAAACTACAACGAAATTTATGAACTATTTAGAATGTTTAGCAAAAAATTGTTCTACCTCTTACAAAAACAGCATCATCTTTCATTATTTATTGCACTCCGGAGATTTGGATCCGTCTACCATAAAGTCATTATACGAGGTGTTGTATGGAAACCACCTTGGATTTTTGGAGAATACCTTTTGATAGGTAGCTAGCGATGTACCATGTCCTTTTGTAGCTACTCACACTTTTGCTTCAAGGCAAAGGATATCCTATGAAGGTGTATATAAGTCAGTTCATCTGCCCGAAATATTTGTACTGATTTAGCATTACAAAAGTACAACATCACAGCCAATTTTTACAATCTTTTATTTCGATAATCTTACTTTTATTTTTAATTAGAAATAACATTTTGTCCCATTGATGGTTTGCACCTGACACCACAATGGGAGCTGTATCTTTATTGCCCTTTAGAGTTCCACATGCTTTGAGCCCTATATTTCTTGTAAGGTTTGTTAGTTATAAAGCGAACCCTCTTCGTCGCTGTTTACCATTTTCCTGTTGTTACTGAATATTTTGCTCTTGCTTTTAGTAGCTCTTTGTTGTTGTTTTTTTTTTTTTTTTTGAATTTCAAACAAATTCGTAGCAAATCTGTATATTTGTTATATCGTTTTGTTGCTGTTTTCGTATTGTTGTCGTTGTCGTCGTTTTTTTTATTTGTGTTTTGTTTTTTTTTTTGTTGGCTCAAAAAAAAAAATGGGGAAAAAAGTAAAAACCTAATGTAAATCTTGTTATGAATAAGCAAAATTCCTTTGAGAGTTGCCGCGTTACATGAATGAGAATTTAAAGCCAAGACGCAAACCTTAAAGCATTTTTCATTTCAAACCATTGTACAGCTTTATATAAATGTATAACAATAAATAATTTATGCAAAAAAGGTCGTGTTCTGGCTTCATAACAATATGAACGTCCTGCTATCCTTGAATACCATTAAATGACGACATTAACAATATTAATCCTTTAGCGTTGCATAAAAAAAAATTCTGTAAAATTTGAATTAAGTTATAACAGACAGAGACAGAAAAGGGGAAGACAAAATATACGGCTGGAGAAAAAAAACTTGGTTTGTTAACATTTCAATTTAATCAGCATGAATTTATTAATCACATTTGAAATGTAAAAGATTTTGACAAATATCATGCAAAACTATAAATTTTCCCAATACAATTTGATAAAATACCGCTTATTCTTCGACACATAATGAAGTTGAAGCTGAGGAAAGTTTGTAAACAATTTGTAGTAAAATAACGCGCTCAATTTTTACTTTTATGATCGCCTGAAAAGCAAGGACTTCATAATTCCAATGTGAAGTTAGATATAGTTGAATAAGAATGGCAAATTCTCCCGCAGTAATGACAAATTACAGATATGTCATAAATATCAGCCTTTGTACACCAAACGAGGGTTTAGGCAGGGCGACAGTCCATCGTGCGACCTGTTCAATATACTATTGGAGATGATTATGAGGAAAGCTGCGTTAACATGTCTGGCGCCATCTTTAACAAAAGCCATACTTTACTTGCATATGCAGATGACATAGACATCATTGGCAGAAAACTGCGAGATGTTACTGCAGCCTTCTCAAGCATCGAGAAGGAAGCAGCGAACATGGGTCTGATGGTAAACGAGGACAAAACAAAGTTATTGGTTTCAATGAACAAAGAATTTAGCCGTTTGGGACGTTGTGTGAACGTTGACAACTATAATTTTGAAGTGGTGGAAGAATTCGCCTACCTCGGTTCCGCTGTAAACAAAACGCTGTAAACAGCATGGAGGTAAAAAGGAGAGTATTGCTTGCTAACAGATGTTACTATCGGCTAAGCAAGCGATTCAAAGATGAAGCCCTCTCTCGACAAACAAAAATCCGACTGTACCAGACGTTGGTTCTGTCTTGTAATATGGCGCAGAATCCCGGTTTATGACGCAAGCGGATGAATCAGTACTGGCAGTTTTCGAAAGGAAAATACTCCGGAAAATATATGGACTCATCATCGTTAACGGAGAGTATGGGCGTCGCATGAACAACGCTATATGCTGACACCGCCGCACAGTGGGGCCGACCTATTGAAAAGCGGAAAAAATTCAATATCTCAAGAACGGATTAACATAGAAACCTGGGGCCAGTCTTATTCGACTCAGAACAAAAAAATAAATTAAGTTCAATAATGTTTATATACATTTTGAAGAAAAATGTTTTCCTCATGACGACGTCTGCAGCTAGATTGAACTCGAATTAAAAGTGTTTTAAAGTGTGGATATGTATTATATGAGCCAACTGCAACAAACAAACGCATACTCTAATCCTTTCTTTTCTTTGCGGTGTTATGATCGGATAGGCAGATAAAGACCGATAATTTTTGTTCTAATCTTCACTTTAACTCATCTAGTTCGAAAAGTGACCATCAACATCTCGGAGGAAGACGGAGCTTTTTTCATAACCATAGCTGTACTCAATTTTTATTTGAAATTCCTAACTTATAACGTTGTAAAGCGCTCTAATATTTTTTTTTTTGCCCAGTTTGACTCATGTGTGGTTTAGTTGGCCATCGTAAAGCAGGGAAAAAATGTGATACTTTTTTCCTCCCTCCTTCACAATTATATGCACTCATTTATAGTAGAGTGTAATTTGGTCAAACTTCCATTATTTTGACAGTTGGCCTAAATTAATGGGAATACTCTTGAAACAGTGAAAAAAATCATGTTGTTCCTTGATCCTGCAGCTATAATAGAGTGAGAATCACAAACAAGATAATCGATATCAGCGCTTTCGATAATCGAATTTTTTCCACCTTGGCTCCAGTGTGCGCCGTGGTCAAACGCATGAATATACAGCGATTGCGTTGGCTGGGTCATGTTGTGAGGATGGACCCAAATGCTCCGGCATGGAAAGTTTTCGACAACGAACTCGATAGACGACGAAGAAGATGTTGACCAAAACTCCGTTGGTAGGGCCAGGCTATTGAAATACTATCGAAACTTGGTGAGATGAATTGGAGGAGAAGCGCAAAAGATCTTGGAATTACTTTCTACGGGCGGCGTATAATAGATAATAATGTCTATTCCAGTCGCCACCTAAGAAGAAGATCATTCTTCTAAATATTACTGTCATATTCAGTTTATGTTCGATAGTCAATGAAAATGAACAAGTTTGAATAGCAAGATCAATGCTAAATAAATCTTTAATAATTCACAACCGAATGTTGCACAACTTAACGTAAACGTGGTCGTACCAGCGTACCAGCAAGCCATTATTGACAAACGGCATATTATAATTTCGATTATTTAGAAGTGCTCCGAAATTAATTGACTTCAATGGAACTACATTGTTTTCTTAAACAGCTTAAATTAAAACAACGAAATCACAAAAAGAATCATCCAAAAACAAAGAGAATTAAGTCTTTAAGGTGGATGGATGAAATTCTACCTATCACATGGCTTCAAAAAATATTAAAAATGATACCAAACAAAAAAATCACTAAAATTTAAGAATGATTGTATCTCTAGCTTATTGTCAAATCACGAAAATAGTCAAGTTTGTGCAGAAAAGTATTTAAAAAGTCGTCAAAATATAAACATGTTCACACCTTGGAAATGGAGCTTCTACTTGTACAGATAAGCAAATTTCGACTGCAAATTAGTGCCTTTTTATAGTACCACCAAAAAAATCGCTGAAATCAAAGTATGCCCATATTTCGCTAAGGAGCGGTCAGTAATGGTACCCATCACATAGTGTGAAGTTCTGTTTAAAATTTCGATAAATAAAAAATTACAAAAATAAAAAATTTATGATGTAGACAAAAACGGACAGGTCAATGGCAAAAAAAGCTTTAAAAATTTTAAAAATTATAAAAAATGTTTGCATTCTTAGGGGTTTGGAGCAAAGTAGTACCACTAATGCGGTATACAGAAATATTTAAAAAGTCGCTCAAGAAAAAATCGCTAAAATATTAGATCATTTATGGTTGCGGTTTTTTATTATACCCATTTTGGTATACGAGTACGCTAACGGGGATAATTTTGCACGCTAAGCTGAACGGGGTTAAGTTGTATAAAAAAGTAGTACAAAAGTATGGAAAATAATAATGCAACCAAAAGTAAACAAAGAAGTTAAAGAAGGAGAAAAACGTCAAATAACCTAAGTACAGGTTGTTAATTTTTTTGCAAACATCAGCTGGTGAATTTTGGTTTTGTGTGTTATTGGCGTTATGGCCATTTATATGGATTTGTTTTGACGTATGGATTTGTTTATTTTGGATTTGTTTGGATGATAAAATGGTTACGAATAAAAACAAAACAAAATGAACAAACATTTCATAAATAGCATAAATACCTTTGCTAAGCGCCGAGGCGTTTTTTTTTTTTTTTTTTTTGTTTTTGTATCCTATATAGGATACCAAAACAACCCAAACTATGTTTCATTATTCAATCCCCACAATAAACAAATTTAAAGAATTTTAAAAAGTTCAAGAAAAGCGCTACACATCTTGCGATGTAAATTTTTATCCCAAAAGTTAGTAAATGCGAAAATCGCTAAAATAGAAATAGAATAGAATCAAAATGTTAGTTCAAAAGTAAAATTTTTTAAATCGACAAAAAAAATAAAAATTTGTGATCTAGGTGGAAATGTCGCCCATGATGTGATATCAAAAATATACAAAAAGGTACTACACAGAAAAAAAAATCGCTAAAATGCAAATATACCTGTAACTGTAAAATAGAGTCTCAATCGCAAAAATAAGGAAACGCTTTTGATAAATTATATTCAACGTAGTGCGAATTTTACAAATCGCTAAAATAAAGTCAGCATAGTCTACACACACAAAGATGATAAAAGAACGTCAAAAGATATCCACAAATAGTGCCTAATGGTGAGGCATTATGTTAACTATCTTCATAATCGATATCGATAATATTACGGATAAATATCTTAATTCAGTCGACGGGACGCTTTCAACGGGCGAATGAGAGGACAGAAAGTGAAATTGACTGTGAATTTAATAAAGAGAATTAATCGCTCATAGGCAGAATGGCTCAGCTATTAATTCTCCAAATTTGTTTTCATTCTGCAAACGATATAGACCTATTTATCACAAACTGGCGAGTACATCAACTTGCATCTTTTCGATAAATATTTCAGCTCATTTTCTCGGACCCCCACTAACATTGTTGTGCCCATTCAAATAAAGGCTGCCGTAGATTGTATCAACTTAATCCTTTGCCAAAAATCCTGCTATTCAGTGTAATTGAAATAAAACATTTCGAATGCCCTTAACATTAGTTACACACAAACTCTCGACCATTTTTCCTTGGTGAAATATCCAATAAAATTCAAACTAACTTTTGATATGCATTGACAGAGACAGCAACAAATACTAGTTTGCTGTGTGATGACGACCAGTAAATTGAATCAAACAAAACAGTGCAATGAACTTGTAAACGACTTGTAGTATTATGTAGCTGCTCTTTTTCCACCAAAGCTGAGGACTTTGAAGTCGTCAAACCCCTTCAACGTCTTCGCCCATCCAAATCAACAAATGCCAGCAAAATGTTATGAAAGGTCATTAGAAATTTTTGCCAAGGGGAATGACTTGAATAATTTATATACGAGTAAATATATATATATATATATACACCTATATATATGTACGTAATATTTAATATTTGGTATGGCTTGCTTACCCCTCAAAGAATTTTGTATTCACTTAAGACACAGCCACAGAAAACAGAGGTTATCAGGGTCAAGTACGAATAATAAAGAAATACTTCAATACTTGAAGCAAGAAAACACAAAGGAACAACATAAATCACATACCTGAAAAGAAATGAAAAAAAGAAATAAATGTTAATACAGATATATGTATGTTCGAGCATAAATAATAGGTAAGAATACTACATTTTATTGACAGACAGATATGAATATGAAATTGCTTTCACCGAAAATAAAGTAGAAGTCAAATTGTTATCAGCAAATTGGCATACCCCACATTGCAATAAGCTTTATAAGCAAAGTCGTAATAAAAAAAATGAATTTCGAAAATTATTCACTAGTAATCCCAAATATTGTGGCTGTTAAATAAGGCCCTTAACAAATTTCGTTGTGCATTTGCATTCGATACATGTAAAAACAAGTTGCCCCTATAGCATAGCACCAGGCGCTTACAGAAACCCAAAAGTACAGCATTTTTGTACGAGAAAAAGTGTGCGCTTGATAGATCGCATACTACGTAAAATTTATTATTTCACTTGTAAAGCATTGCGAGTCAGTAAACAACATTGAAAATATTTTTGTAGCTGTATATCATCATTTTTATTTATCTTCTTTTGCCGATTTCAATCGACAAAATATTGTCAATAGTTTTATTTTACAAAAGACCTGGGGGAAAAAACATGCACGATATGTTTGAGGACTAACCGATTTTTATTGACCCATCGCCAAAATATGGTAAAAAAAACAAAAGTTCAAATTGTCATGTATTTTACACTGTCTGACATTTCTATGTGCGAACGGAAAATAAATTCACTGGTAGCATATTGAATACAGAGAACTGTTTGTGTTTGCTACGAGGTAAACAAAAGTAACAAAACGGTATGTTTTAGGAATATAGAAAATAAAGAATGTATACAAATTAAAAGTAGTTTTATAAAAATGTTATCAATAATGTAAAATTTATGAAATAATACTGCTTATTAATTATATGCATAGAAAACAACTGCAAATCAGTTTCAATTAAAACGCTTTTGGGCCCAATCAACTATCAACAATCAATTAAGTAGTTAATTAATTAAGTAGTAAATAAAGTAAGTAACTAAACTAAACACATTTAACAAATATCATATTAGTCAAAAGGCATAAATAATCCTGGCGAAATTTTTATACAGTTTATTTAGAATTGAATTCAGAACCGTTAGAACATTGTTAGCACAAGAACGCATAATTGAACCACTAACAGCTATTCAAAAACTAAACAAATAACCTCCTTAAGATCGATTAGCTCATTTCATGGTCCCCTTAAATTATGCAACATATTTCATAAAATAATATTAGAGTACACATTCCGTCAAAAAAAAAGAAACTACCGGGAATTGATCACTTAAAAAACCGCTTAAATGGATTGCCAAAATTCTATCCCCACGCGGAGTTTGAGCGCGATCTGCCATTTAGTATGTTTACAGTGCTTGATTTTATGAATTCAGCCCAAGTGTGTTTTGCGATTTTTATAATGATTAAAAATATCAAAGGATTTCTATCCAATTTTGTATTATAAATAAAATTGCATATGCCGAACCATTAAAAATATTACAGAAAGCTTACGGTGAATCGATTTTATCAAAATTACGTGCACGAGAGTAGTAGAGTGCATTCAAAAGCGATCGTGATGTGGTAAAAGATTCTTTTCACTCTGATCGGCCCTCAACATTTTTAACTAAAGTTTACATAGATAAAGTGTAGTAAATGCCGACTAAAAACCTTAAGTTTGAGAAAGAAAATTCTGTGTCTCATGAATCAGTTCGTATCATTTAATGCCGGAAATGCTGACGGTAAACAAGGAATACTATTTTGGCGTTGTGAGTGAACAAATTGAGAGAACAAATTCGCGAAAAAATACAAATTTATGGAAATAAAACTAGTGAAGAACGCACCATCCCACAAGCCAATCCTTGTGGGCTGCTATCACCTGACATGTCTGCTGCTGGTCTTTTGCTCTTTTCAAAACTCAAGTTAGCACTTTGAAGCAACCATTTTCAGTCAATAGAAAACCTAAAAAAATTCGTTTAAAAAATGTATTGATGATAGGACTATTATTCATTGGCATAAACATATTATTTTGGAAGGGCTCTATTTCGAAGGCGGGAAAACACTTTCGTATGAATAATAAATTTTTATAAATAATTTGTATTTTATTGGTTCACTTCAGGTATATTTTTAAAAATTTTGACAAATTTACAAATTCACGTAAAGTATTAGAATGTTTATTAAAATATTTAAACGATCATTTGTTTCATAACAATGGTCGACATCAAATATTTTGCTGAATTTAAACTTTTAGGCTGATAACTTAACGACCATTTTGCCACTTGAAGATCTACGATGGTGTCAACTTTTTAGTGAAAAAACTTACCATTCGATCCGCGTAATCGCCCTTAACGTAGGCTATCAAAGGCAAACTAGAACCCATTTTATTTATCAAAAATGTTGGCAATAGTTGGGCGTCGTTTCGCTGAAATGACAAGTGGCCACATTGTGTTTTGTCATTTGTTATTCGTAATAATCAAAATTTAAACAAATTTTTGGGTGGGTTCTATGGAGCTTTTATTAATGCTAAAATGTGGCCATAACGTCAGCAGATCGGCATCATAAATACTGTGAACTTATATTTTAGGTTAACTCACCATGAAGTGAAATGTCATCACATTTTTCATTTTGATTTCGTTTCTTTCAGTGGGTTTGTACAAATTTTGTGTACCATCAAACATATTAGAAAATGAGCCAACATTTTTTTAGCATAGCCTACTTGAGGGCAGTAACCATTAAACCAAAATAAAATGAATTTTGGTGTAGCATACTTTTAAGAGCTAGCATTATAAAGTGTGTACCATTTTCGCTAAGGACAATAGTAAATATTTACATAAGACGAGAGGTTTAGCCTTCACCAGAAACAAGAGAGGAAATATTAAACTAAAGTAAAATGCTGAAAGTCAATTTATTATGCAGACAAAGACCAAAGTTAGATAAATATTTTTTGAGTCTAAAATTAAATGCGATTATGATATTGGACATGTGCGTCGGAATTGTTTATCGGTTATAAAGCAGTAACACTTTGAACTCAGTAGGTGCAACTGAATAATTAAAAAAAACATAACAAACAAAGGCCCGAATCCGGAAAATAAATTTCATAAATTTCATTTTTAAATAACGGCGATAGTGATGTTTCCTACAAGAATACAGCCAAAAATTCCGTAAAATTTGCCCATTTTATATATTATTGTTGAAGAAGAGTTGTGCAAATTATGAATGAACTATTAGTTCAAATGATCTCTTCCTTACACAGTATTATAAGATGTGGTAACAACAAATCGATTGCTTTTACAATAGATGTTTTTTGTAATCTATATCTCTCGTTAGTTTCGACTGATGGTACGAGAAAGATACGATTTCGAACTCAAAAAACAACTCAGATCATTTTGTGATCGTTTGACTTAGCATTGCTTGAGCGTGCGTCAAAGATGTCTAACAGCAAAGAAAAAATACACCATATTTTACAGTTTTTCCTCGATAAAGGCAGGAATACAATGCTTATGGGTCTGATACTATAACAGCCAATCATGCGCAATCTTCGTTTCATCGATCACTTTCCGGTAATTTTGATGCCAAGACGAGCCAAGCTCTGGAAGGCCAATTACCGAAAATATTGATAAAAATAATGACAATCGTCAAGTCTAACCATCATATAAGTGCTGTTTCTATTGCCCAGGAGTTAAATATTGCACGGAGCATCGTTTGGAATCAGATGCATAAGGCTCGCTACGCAAAGAAAATCGATATATGAGTGCCGCAAGAGCTAACGCGAAACAACCTCATGAAATATATTAGGGGGGATTGGTAGACAACTATGTACTATGAGCTGCTTCCTTACGGCAAAATTCTTAATTTAAATTTGTACCGTCACTGAACCAACTGAAGTTTTCCTAATTTATTGCCAATAGGAATGAGGTTTTCTACGAGACAGACGCAATGGAATTACCTTCAAAATAGTAACGAGTTTTTAAAGACGATGCATGTTTGTTCTATTTCAGATCATTTTAACTATGTTAAATAAAGACAACAATATCATGCAAAAATAATGGATTTCTTTTTAAATTTTGTACTTTTACTGTAGTGTCTGCAATTAGTAAAGTTAGTGATCAATTTGACCGAAATCGTAAAATGAATTAGTTCATTGCAGTGAGCTAAGCTTAATACAGTTAAATTTCTAACTCTATTATGAAGTCCTATTTAATGATAACTTAAAATCAAAACTAAGGCATTAAAATAACCAGAAACGGGCAGCAAAACTGTGCAATAGGCGAAAGTTGTACGAGGTGAGATCCAAAAAATAACCGTTATTTAAAATTTTTTCAAAAATTATTTATTTATTCATCAATAACTAACTTGTCTCCTTCAAAGTAATCCCCCGTCAGATATAATAAACTTATGCCAGCGTTTTTTCCAATCCTCGAAACACTTCTGAAACGCGCCTTTTGGTATCGCCAACAGCTCCTCTTTCGATTTTTCTTTTATCTTCTCAATCGTAGCAAAGCGCTTTCCTTTCATCGGTGTCTTCAGGTTTGGGAAGAGGAAAAAGTCAGCGGGGACCAAGTCCGATGAATACAGTGGTTGAGGCATGATTGCGATTTTGCTTTTGGCCCAAAACTCACGCACAAGCATCGATGCGTAAGCTGGTGCGTTATCATGGTTCAAAATCCATGATTGGTTTTTCCACAATTCTGTGCGTTTCTGGCGAATTGCTTCGCGCAAACGGCGCATAACTTCAAGGAAGTATTCCTTATTGGCCGTACGACCTGGTGGCAAGAATTCATGATGCACCTCGCCATTGCAATCGAAGAAAACAGTGAGAAAAACCTTCACATTTGACCGAACTTGACGTGCTTTTTTCGGTCTTGGTTCTTCTGGACGCTTCCATTGGGATGATTTGGCTTTGGTTTCAAAGTCATAACCATACACCCATGATTCGTCATCAGTTCTGACCTTTTTGAGGAAATCTGGATCGTCGTTGACGACGTTCAACAGCTTCTGAGCGATGTCCATGCGACGTTGTTTTTGCTCAAAATTTGGCAATTTTGGAACAATCTCCGCTGCCGCACGTTTCATGCCTAAAACATCCGTAAAATTTTTACTTGACGCGAGCCGAACGATATGCTAACATCATCAGCAACCTCTCTAATAGTGATTCGACGATTACCCAAAATCATTTTCTTCACTGCTTCAATATTTTCTTCGGTTGTTGACGTGCTCGGGCGACCAGGACGGGCATCGTCATTGATATCTTCTCGGCCTTCCTTAAACCGGTTATACCGCAATTAAACTTGTGTTGTGCTCGTAGTAGACTCGCCAAACGCCACAGTCAACATTTCAAATGTCCTGGCACATTTAATTTCATTTTTTACATAAAGCTTAATACAATTTCTTAGGTCCATTTTTTCGAATAGTAAAGAATCGAAAAGCACACCAAAACACGGCTAACCTTTTTATCTGTCAAAAACAAAATGACAATTCAAAATGGCTGATATTGTCAACATATATAACAGACATGTGTACTAACATAACAGAAAAAACTGAGAAAATCGAACATACGTAACTCACGAAATTTGAAAATAACGGTTATTTTTTTATCACACCTCGTATAATGCTAGCTAGCTAGCAAGCTATCAGTAAGCGGATAGCATACTTTTGGGTGTCACGTGAAATAAAATTTCGAAGCATAGAGTTAGGCAGACACCCGCCTGCATTTTCCTTGCTCGTAGTTATTGGTGGCAAGACAAATTAAAATTCTAAGCAAAAGGTTACGCCCTAATTTTTTACATTTTTGCTCTTCTTTAGAATGCTGCTGCTGCTTTTGGTCGTCCTATCATTACGAGAGTTTTCATAATTATAACAAATTCGATCATTTCTGCGGCATTTAAAGTATAAAATTGACCTTTTCACTTCATGCTAATTTCATACAATTTCATAGTCTTCTTTGTTTTTTGGCTTAACTTTAACGAAATGCTCTCATTGACAACTTTTTCATTATTGAATTTTCATTTGTTCGTTTCTTTAACAAAGTGCTCAAACTTGTAGCATATTTTTGGAGCGAGGCAAGCAGATACATTCAAAACTTTTTATAATATTAAAACAAGCCTGTTTGTCATGGAAACTTTTCGATTATTAATAGAACAAGAAATTTTACTATGGAATGTTCACGTTATGTCAGAATGTTTAAGTAAACTCTCTCTCACTCTACCTTTAGTGGAAAAGACAAGCAAAAATTGTTTAGATATTTTTCACCAAATAATTTCACAAGTGGCAGGGGGAAGGATATATTTATTTGCCATAAAACGTTAGACTTTAAAAATGCCTTGGAAGTATAGCATGCTTTCAGGATGTAAATAAACTAATAAAGAAAGGCATACCTTTGAGACATCTCGACAAGAAACCTAAAATAACTTGGCCTGTTAAAAATTACAAATATTTGCATTTGTGTAATATTCTGTACAAAAATGTGACTGTAGAAGAGATGGAAGTACTTTTTGAAATACTGTGAGAAGAGATTATCAAATAGTTTAGTTTCTACACAAGACCTCAGAGAAGTAACATAAAAAGCTGAGGTAAAATATGGAATCATTTCACAGTAAACAGAGTCTTATCCAAATCTCTTAACTGTTATGCGACAATGCTGTTTCTAAAACACATTCGCAGAATTATGGGTATTTCATGGCAAGTGCTTCAGCAAATTCATTTGGGAGCGAAAAGTGATCGATAGCGTGAGGATGTAGGAATAAATATTTATAAAGTTGAAATTGATTAACATGTCATGGACAGCCAAAACGCGCTGAATAAAGAGAGTGAGGCAATTTAGGGCAAAAAAGGGATGGAAAGCTGACCTATTTATAAAATAGACACTAAATATAATAAATTTCTCATTAAATATAAACAAGAATTGGACATTCCATGTGAAAAGTAAAGACTCCACTAATGTAATAAAATAGTTACTGTATAATGCCAATGGACTGAAACATTTGGTATTATAAGACGAATTACACAACCCACATCATGATGCCTACTAATGGTAATACAAATTAACTAATACCTATCTTATACGTAATTGAATGAACTGATGTTTCAATCGTACTTTCAGGATAAAGGCATTTTGTTAAACTAACCACAAAATTTAATCCAAAAGGCAACAGGCATTCGAAAACCGCAAAGTTGAAAAGAGGAGAATTTTATTAAGCCCTAAAATTCCAGTTTATGCTCAATTTTTTTTTTGTAATTTTCATACGACTAATTTTTACAATTTCCTACCCAACGCTTCAACAGTACTGGCACAACAGTGACTAAATCACAAAACGTGTAGTTAAATGCGCACTGTTTGCAATAGTTTCGTACTTAAAGCTTACTTAAATGCCACAATAAGGCAGAGCAACTAAAGCACACTTTTAGGATGTTAACTGAATACTAAAGTAACGTAAACAAAATCTTCATATAAAAGGCCATGTACTAAGCATTTTAATTATTTATTTTGTAAACAAACTTACAAACCTATAAACTATTCCTGAGAAAGCAATCAAACTAAAGTAAACACAATTTACGAAACTAAGAACGATTGTGTAAGCCATGAAAATATTTAAGGAAGCGAGTACATACACTTCCACACACAGAGTTTGGAAGACGGGTTGGTGATGGTCAAAGTCCTGTATAGTTACCAATTGCATACACGTAACTATTAAGTTGTTATTTGTGATGGAACAAATGTGAAAGTAGTTAAAGTTCTTTGCTTGTGTTTCTCCCGTACATTTTATTGTTCAGAAACAAATTAACTTCTGCAAGGACAAAACAAAAACTCTCACCCAAAAAAATGAGTGCCGGGTGTGAGGTGCAAAACTTCATTTCCTAGTGCCATTACAAAGCACAACCAACTTTTCTTTTTTGTTCTAATACAATAAATCGATAATCGCCTAAGAATTTCTCCTCACTTCGCATACACAAACACAGGGATAAAAACAAAAAACACATGTAATGTTTCCCCACTACTTTTGCAAACATATAGAAAGTCACACCAATACTCGTCTATATAAAGGAAATGTCTCAATCGAGATACTTTTTCCATTTGTGTGCGTGAGTTTATAAACAGAATTGTTAATATCTTTGTGTAAGTTCAACAATTTCATTACAACTTAGAAAAAGTATAATAGAAGGGAAAATTCCGTCAGACAGAATCGTGAGAAAGAAAAAACAACAAAACACCAAAGATGAAAAGACAACAACATGAGAAAATGTACGACAAGAAAAGAAGAAATAAAACTGGAAAAAAGTTATGTTGTAAAGGATTCTCGTAGTATATCTATTACAATCGATACAGCAACACATAAAAAGTGTAGCAGATAAGCGAAGGCAATGAAGTAAACAGCAATAACATTTTGAAATGCGAAGGGCTGCGACAAAAGGATATCACAAATATGCGAATGTGAGCAACAACCTGATATTACAAAGCCATTTCACTTTCATTAGTAAAAAATATCTATGCACAGTAAGTACATGTAATATGTGATTAAAACACAATAACTTTGGAATATACTGTGATTGTGAGTGGATAACATATTTTAACGTTTTCTTAAATCCCAATGTTTTCCAAATTCATCTATGAAACAGCTTTTACTTACTACTTTTAAAATTTGTTATAATTAATGTTAGTTTCCAAATCCTCGATTGCAAATGGATTTACAATTTAAGTAGCTAATTCACCGGCCGCAAGCGTAAAATTAACTCTTCACGAGGTGTGTGACAAAAAGCGCCGCCTAGTTAAAATTGCATGCCGACGAGATCATTCTTGATGCATGATGAGATGTTAAACAACGCTGAACTGTTTGAATCGCCCTATTTGTAGTTGATAATCAAATCATACTCTTGGGATGTAAATTGAAAAGAAAAGTACTGCATACTTTTGGGGTGTTAATTGAATACAAAAGCACTGCGTACCTGAAGTACGTATCACAAAATCTTCATGTAAAAAAACACGTATTAGTCTGCATACTTATAGAAAACACAATAGAGACCGGACTGCTTATAGCAGGTTCGAAATTCGGAATAATCGCAACAATACTAAAATGCTAAGTTATGCAAAGACTGAACAAAACTCCAAAAAATATGCATTTTTCAAGAACTTTTGAACAATTATAGAATTTTGTCGGTAGTTGAAAATAATACAGGGACGGTAGAGGCTGTACCGCCTAAGTCATGTTTGAAACTGAGCAACATTGTGCCATTAGGCGTGAAAATAGCTTCAGAGAAATAGGTATTTTTCAGGATTTTGTCAACAATTTCAGCATTTAGTCGTCACTTGAAGAGAAGATACGGCAACAGTTATTAAACACTGGTAAGGCCTAAACCAGCTCATACACACATTTAATGAAACGCACTAATTATGGGCGTGATTATTGAAAAATACTTTAAAAAATAACCGATTTCAATGAAAAACAGAAAAACATAATATGTATGAAAAGAGCACATTTTTTTATTCGTTAATTAAAGCGATATACAGTAGTGGTCAAAACAACATGTACGGTTGCCTTTTTTGTTTTACCATTTATGACAACTTTTTATTGTTTTCTTAACTTCACTCGTTATTTTTGTTAATCAAGAAAAACAAAACAAAAAACAATTCCATTACTTTACAACAATAAGAAAACAAAATTGCTACAGATAGTAGAAATTGTGTGTTCAAAACATTTGCAACTCTCCTTTCTCTTATTTTTTGCCCATGTAATTGCTAGGATATAGCAGTAATCACATTTTTTTTAATCACATAGTTAACACTGGAAACATCCAAATAGTTCATAAAGGTGGAAAGCCCCGTGTAAAAAATACACGTGAAGATCGGAAAATCAATCAAATCGTGTGGCAGAAAAAAAATCGTAGAGCTCAGCAATGGAAAATGTGTTACGGTCTGACCAGTCAAAATTCAAGCTTCGAGAATCAGATGCAAAAGCAAATGTTTGACGAAGTTGGGAAGAAAAGTTTAATCATAGGTAAACTACCGTCACATTAAAGCAAGGAAGAGGAAATATCATAGTGTGGGGATGTTTCTCGGGATATCGGACAAGTCCAATTCACCGCATTACTCATACAATGACAGCCACAATCTATAGAGACCACTTTCGTGGTCATTCCAGCACGACAACGATGCCAAATACACGGCTAGGGTTGTTAAGGACTAATTGGAGGAAAATCAATTCAAGGTTATGTCGTGGCCATCTCAATCTCCCGATCTCAATCCGATTGAGAACAAGTAAAGGGTGCCCCAACAAGAGCGCAAGATTTAAAGTTGGCGCCATTCGAAATGTTATTATTTGACATTTGAACAATTGTTATTGTTTGCTAGTAGAAAGTACGAGGTTAGTAAAAATGGAGCGCTACACGACTGAACAACGCATTCTCATCGTGAAATTGTTTTACCCATTCACTTTGAAAATGGGCGGATACGTCAACCATTGCATTAAGGATCGCTACACAAGGTGGTGAGTACATCAAACTTTTGGGGGCCATCAAACTTTTGGCGCCCTCCTAATTGTTGTGTGTTAGGAAGTCGTGCTCAGGAATAGCCGCATTATTATTACCGTATTTATTCGCAGCGAGCTTAACATTTTTTCCCTAGAAAAATAATAAATACCTTATTTTTTTAAGTTATTTTGAAAAAAAAGGAACAAAAACACGTATAGCGAAAAGCTGAGAATTATTATATTCATCAATCCATAGTGGAGCTTATTGCATTATACATTTTTGGAACAATTCTACCCCTTAGCAGCTGGGAATATTTGTTGACAATTAAAAATAAAACATTCTTGGCAATTTGCCCACATTCTTTTGGTTATTCATCTCTTTAAGGAATCGTGCTCCACTAAAATTTGTGTCTGGAAATAGTCGATTTGTCATAGAAAAAGTTTTAAAATTTCATAATTTTTCTATCAAATAATTTGTTGTCAGGCCATGAAAATATGATTGTAATTTCAACACTTTTTTCCAAAGGAAATTATAATTATTCTTACAGCGTTATACATTTAGTGGTTTCAACACCGCCGGTCTGGCAAGACTGTCAGCTGTTAGATACCTGTCATCTGAAGTGTTATTTATTTAGTGAAAGGATGTTTGCCATTTACGAGTATGGATCGTTTAACAATCGAAGAACGCATAAAAATAGTTAAAACGTATTACAAAGGTGGTGAATTTAAACGTGGGCTTTTAATCGAACAAAATTTTTTTCAGCGATGAAGGTCATTTCTCACTCGGTACTCACGCCAATGAACAAAATTATAACATATGAGGATCGGAGAGCTCAGAAGCCATTGCAACGGGAAAAAGTTACAGTTTGATGCGCATTACAGTTTGGAGGTATAATTGGGCCGTCTTTTTTTGAAAACTGCCTATAAAGGATCCACTGCTGCAACCAATCCACACAGGCGATCATTTAAATGACGTTGTATGAAGTAAAAGTTTCAACGAAATCATAGCTTTTTGTGAGAGTTCCATTTAACTTTACTTGATAACGAAAAATAGATAACCCTTTACGTTCTGGCAAGACATAATGATTAAAGTTATTGGAAAATTACTAAGAAATTTTAGTTTTCTAAATTTGTAAAATTATATTTTTTTTTATTAATATATATATATCGGCTTTCAAGATGCTTTTCTTTCAGCACAAATAAAGAAAGCAAGTTTTGTAAATGTTTCTCATAAATGAACGCTTGTGACGTTTTTCGAGTCTATGCAATCAGAAAGGAATTCTCATTAAGTTCAGAGTTTAAGACGTGTAAGTCTTAGTAAACTGTTTACATTCATAATATCCAGTCTACTGATAAGGATAAGGTGGCTGCATCGAAATCAGCTATACAGACAGACCGTCATTGTGACAATACCATTTTGGTAAAACTTATTTTTGTCAATCAAGCTAAGCTAGTCTAGTCTAGAGCTTAAATAAACAGAAAAACAAAGATCTAAATTTATAAATGGACCTATTCCAGTCTATTCCAATCAATAGGCTGGTATATGAACTTCTACCAAGAACTTTTATGTTGCAAAGATGACGACAAATCCTACATTTTCTCAGCAACATTTTCATACACTGTAAGATTTTTATAAACTCAATATCAAAAAGTAACCTCAGATTCAAACTCTTCTTTACAACTGGCATGATAACCATTTACACTGTGACTAAACATTATAACTTCGATCAGCCCCATGTAAGTTCCTCAAGACAATCCACACCACTCCGCGTTTTTTACCGTCAACGAACGATTTTCTCCCGCGTTATCCCATTCCCCTTTTTCAGATACTAAATACATTTTTTGAAACTTTTCTTAATTTTATTTCATTGCTTTTTCGTCCATTTGTAGGTTACGTCTATTATTTTCATCCCGTAGTTGACGCTTAAGTTCTGGCAGAGTTAAAGAGGAAAACTTTTCGCCAAATAGTGATAGTGGCTGAAGAAACATTATGTTGTCATTTCATGTTTGGTTTCTAAGTCTGAGAGTTTTGTGTGTTTTGACACCATTTTAAATATTTACCAAATTGTCGGAAACCGGGTTGATTTTCCACAAAATCGCACTTGCTCCTCA